>OZ010601.1:2715399-2765399 GCA_963932145.1 Acanthosepion lycidas
ATTTTCAGCAGACGACATGGTCTTCTTGATGAGTTTTAGTTTTTCTTTTCTTTTTCCCCTTCTCCTATGACTGTGTGAATGAATGAAAAAAAAGAAGGAAGGAAATGAAGAAGGAAGGAAAATAAGAGTGTGCAAGGCAACAAAGAAAAATTAGATGAAATTTAGAAGGAAAAAGAGGAGACTATCAAATGTAAAGAACAAAGAAGAAAAGGAGGGGGGGGAAGAGAAAGAAAGAGGAAAACATAATATGGCAAAATATTTTAACTCAATTAATAAAAGAAGTATGAGTAATACATACATACATACATACACACACACACAAACAAATACACACACAGACATATATATATATATATATATATATATATATATATATATATATATATACATATACATATATAAGGAGGAAAAGAAAGTAAAATATAAAGAAAATAAACGGAACAAACGAAAGAAAGAAAGAAAGAAAGAAAGAAAGGAATAATATAAGAAAGAAATAAGAAACAAAGTGTGAAAGAATGAAATATAAAAATAAAGAGCGATAGAGAGGAAAACAGAAGAAAGAAAGAAAGAAAGAAAGAAAAGAAGTAATATAAAAAAGAAAATAAAGAGGAAATAGTCAAATAAGAGGAAATAAGCAAAAAAAGAATGAAAGAACAGAGAAAAACAGAAGAAAGAAAGAAAGAAAGAAAGAAAGAAAGAAAGAAAGAAAGAAAGAAACGTGAGGAGAAATAGTAAACTGAAAGAAAGAAAGAAAGAAAGAAAGAAAGAAAGAAAGAAAGAAAGAAAGAAAGAAAGAAAAAAAGAAAGAAAGAAAGAAACGGGGGAGACATAGTAAACTGAAAGAAAGAAAGAAAGAAAGAAAGAAAGAAAGAAAGAAAGAAAGAAAGAAAGAAAGAAAGAAAGAAACGGGGGGAGAAATAGTAAACTGAAAGAAAGAAAGAAAGAAAGAAAGAAAGAAAGAGAAGAAAGAAAGAAAGAAAGAAAGAAACAGGGGGAGAAATAGTAAACTGAAAGAAAGAAAGAAAGAAAGAAAGGAAGAAAGGAAGAAAGAAAGAAAGAAAGAAAGAAAGAAAGAAAGAAACGGGGGGAGAAATAGTAAACTGAAAGAAAGAAAGAAAGAAAGAAAGAAAGAAAGGAAGAAAGAAAGAAAGAAAGAAAGAAAAAAAGAAAGATAGAAAAAAGGAAAGAAAATCAGTGGGGAAATAAGCAAGAAATAAACAAATAAAGAAACAAAAAATAAAAGAAAAAAGCAAACAAAAAGCAAGAAAAACGGAGTGAAAGAATAAAATTCGACAGCAAGGAGAAAAATGTCAAAAGAAATCTTAAAATGACGAAAAGTGAAAAAGTAAGAGAAAGCGAAAAGAAAGTAATCAATGGTTATATATATACAATTCCAAGACATTTGCAACCAAAAATGACATCTAGAAATTCTTCTTACCTTCACATTAAGAGTAATCTTTTTTTTTTTTCCCCATTTTCCTTTCGATAGTGGTCTGATAAAATAAGACAATGTCCGAATATAAGCTTACAAGCAACGACGTCAGTTCTGCAATTTGGATATTTTATGTCATTTTCTCCAAGACTCTTCCTTGTCCGAGATTCTCCAGCCTGATAAGAACATATTCGTTGCCAGTCTCTGACAGCATTTGGCACAAACATACTTCAACCGGTCGTTAAGAGCAACTCCAGTCAATCTTGAAGAAATTTTCGTGCAGAATAAATGAGTTTTAACAGGAGAACTTAACATAAACAAGAGAATTCAGACCTTAGGTGTGATGCTTTCAAGTAAAAAAGACAGAAATGGTAATCTGCTATGTTGAGAATAAATCATTTCTCTCTTTATTCATCAGCTTTATTCTTCAAAAGTAATTTACAATTACGTTTTGTTCAATTCTATGTGTAGAAATAGGATATAGAACTCAGACAACATTTTATAAATTTAACAAAATGGAAAAGTTTTTATTGATTTTATTACGCGTTTCGGTATCGTTAGATCGACTTCTTCGGATCCGAACGAAAGAAATATGTGTGTGTATTTGTGCGTGTGTTTCAATCGTTCATACTTTTCCTGTTAAGTTGGCGTCCCTCGGTTGGGGGTAAAAGAACAAAATTGTGCGACTTTTGTATAAAAGCTGTTATTTTAATTCATGATGTTTTCTTTGCCTTTCAGTTTTTTTTTTTTGTTTTTTTTTTTTTGTTTACTCGAAATTTGTTTATAATATTCACCCAGCTCTTTTGCATAGAATTTAGGGAAAATCCCTAAACAATTTCACAGAATTGGTTGAAAGTAAAAGATTCGTATATCTAAGGTATGTCTTTTTGTTTTTCGTTTCGTCAATGTATGTATAAAGTGGATATCGGAACCAGACAAAGTTTTATAAATCCATCAAATTGGAAAACTGTTTTAGTGACATGAAAGTGTTTCGGCATTGTTAGAAAGACTTCCTCAGATTCACTTCAGACCTGTAGTCACCATTATTTACAATGATGTGTTGCCACTTATCCGGCATCTTTTCAATAATTTTTTTATTAAAATTCCGAAGGTTTAGATGTGAAATGTTTTCGAAGAACTCTTTAATCTGGTTTTCATGAGTAAAAATTGAAAAACATCAAAAAAAAAAAAAAAAAGAAAAAAGTGAGATCAATTTCTTTTATAGGAGTTTTGTCTGAAAACGTCATCTCCTATGAGCATCATCTCTACACATCATCTCCTATAAGCATCATCTTTACACATCATCAGAAGCATCATCTTTACACATCATCTCCTATAAGCATCATCTCTACACATCATCAGAAGCATCATCTCTACACATCATCAGAAGCATCATCTCTACACTTCATTCCTATACATCATCCTTTACACATCATTTCCTATGTGTTGCGGACAAAGCTTAGTTTAGAATCTATTTATTTGAAAAAACATATTACTTATATAATATGTAATAATTGAGAAGTTCCTGAAAAGTTCTACAGTCCTTGAAAATCCATTTCTGATGCAATATGGAAATTAAGGAATGTATTAAAAAAATGTAGGAAGATTGATAAAAAAAAAGGACGCTATTTACATTATTCGTGACACGTCTAATGGATGTCAGTTATCTCCTGTTAATTCCCCTCTTCAAGTTCTCCACCGCCTTAATCAGGTATTGAACTCACACCGCCTTAACTAGGTATTGAACTTAACACTCTTTGGGTCCTCTCACTGGATTTAACTAACGCCTTTATCCACTGTGCCATAGACAGATACTGGTCAAAAAGTATCGGAACTGGTGTTACATAAAAATAAAACTACAACACATATCAATTCGGCATTTAATCTCATCCGAATTAGTCCCCTTCTGACGCTACATTATCCAGCGTCGTTTTCAAATGATGGAAGCATTTCTGAAACTCCTCTTTTCGGATAGCGAGCAACTCCCTTGTCGCATTCTCTTGGGTTTCCTGGTCACCTTGAAATCTTGTTCAAGTGATCCTTTCAAGTGAAATTTGATTTTTAGAAAGCGATAAAAGACGAAACGGACAAGATCTGGCGAATATGGATGCTGTCAGACATAGGTAAATGCTGAGCTTACACCCTTTCCTTCCAAGCACAACTATAAACAACGAAACTGAACGAGAATGTTATTACTTAGTCTATATACGTAACAGAGTTTCAAGGTCAATCTGCGCCAAGTAGTTTCACTCTTCATACTAGAGCTTTGTTATTAGGTTGGTGTATTTTTAAACGTCAAAAACCGACATTATTTTTACACCAACCTAATACCATAGCAACAGACCCGCTACTTTTTGATCTGACTTCGTATGTATGCCAATAATTGTTCTAATAGTTTTAATACAATATGGAGTAAAAACACTCACTAAGATAAAGTTCTATAACCTTAAAATTATAGATTATATCAGAGAATCAGAATGTGACGTGACAATTTATGAGGTCGAGAAACATTTTTCTATCCCATCGTAAATTCATTATCGCTATCTATTTCACAGGAAATCGAAATTTTGACCCCCAAATCGACCTTTGACGCACATTTAAGTACTTCCGAAATCAACGCTATCGCATTTAAATTAAATTTCCCTTTTACACTAATTTTCAATCCCCACATTGCAAATATTCACTTGACCATAACAGGCATATAACGAAGCAAGCAATCGGTGGCTTTATGAGGTGACCTCTACACACACACACACACACACACACACACACACACACACACACACACACACACTCACACACATATATATATATATATATATATATATATATATATATATATATATATATATATATATATATATTATTTATTTTAAAAATATATATAAAAATCTATTAAACAATAGACATGAGTTAACGGTTTTTTCCCGACATCATCAAATCTTTGCTTTGAATAATTGGCATATAATTTTTTTTTAAATCCATAGTCCTAATAAATAGCTTAAATACCCTACAAAAAAGATAACCCTTTATGAAGTCGCCAAAAAACAAATGTTACGTCAGTTTTGTTTTTTTTATATATATACACAAAACCCTTTCAGAAAAAATAAAATAAAAAAATAAATAAATCTCCCTAGACACGTAAACCAGACTAGGCTAAATCATCTTCCGTTTTAAATTTAGACACCCCAACCTTACTCTGACTTGATACCCAGCAATGTAACTATTTATTGATACAAATTATTAACACCATGCGTCCCTTTCTATATGAAAAATCGCGCTGGCCGTCACCATGGAAATTTTGATTTCAATAATGAATCTGCTATTAAAACACGTAAATTTCAGAAATAAGTTATTCCCCAAAAAAATATCGCTTGAAGATGGAACAGAGCTTACTTTAATTCAATTTAATTCAATAATTATATTGAAGTTTTCGGCTCTTGTTTTGAAACATGAGAACTCTTATGTAGCGTGTTGGAATCATATTTTTAAATAAATAATTATATTTATGCTCTACTTTTGTATCGAGCACTATTTTTTTAAAATAATAACAAATACAAAAGAACTTTGGATTATTTACCTTACCAGTTCTTTCCTATTTTCCATATATTTTCATATATATATATATATATATATATATATATATAAAGAGAGAGAGAGATTCATTTATATTGAAAAGTTCTTAACCCAACACACTTTTCAAAATCTAAACAAATGAGTAAAAATTACAATTCACACACACATACATATATATATATATATATATATATATATATATATATATATATATATATATATATAGAGAGAGAGAGAGAGAGAGAGAGAGAGTTTAAAATGTTCGAAATTTTGGTAAAAAAACTTTGTTTACTAGCGTCAGCTGGAGAGGGTAGGTGCCCAATGATTAGTATAGAACATTTTAGCGTCTTTTCTGCGGTGAAAACCCAATGTATTTAGAAATCATTGCAAAAAAGAAATAATTGTCGGATTTTAATTAAATTTTCATGACTTTTTCACACATGAATTACATTATTTTAGAAATGTCTCAATTTTTTTGATCTGTTACCTGGCACTTAATTTGATGAAATTACGAGAAATTAATTTTCGTACCGCTTAATGATTGTGTTAGTTATACACAGATCTCCTTGGAGAATTTAAATCATCATTTTATTTATTTTTTATTTATTTATTTCTTGATTTGCAAAACAGGATCCATATTTACGGAAAATCTGCTCTGAATCGTAAAATAAAAAATGCAATAAAACTTTTTAATGCAATAAAACTTTTTAATTAGAAAAGATTTTAATTGCTTTTCTGAATAAGATATATTATGGACACTATTGATAATTTTTTTTTTAATAATGAAATTAGATTGTGCCCTCAAGGTCAATCCTGGTCAAGGTACCAAATGTTGCCCTAAAACTTCCGTCAAGACGTCTAATACCTGCGGCTGATCGATGGGGATGATCACTTCGATCCAGCTCCGACCTTATCCCACGTTGTGATTTGCTTGATCATAAGACGGCCAAGATCGAATCTTCGTATCACAGATGAGTCACCTTGCAAGTTAGAGAAGCCATCCACGCCCACTGCAGAGGATTCGTGGGAGATGATAATAGAAGGAGGTGGATATTATGGAGCGGAAGGGAATTCGCCAAAATTATGAAGTAATTTAATTCTCAGGACCCAGACAATGGAGATGGTGAGCAGGGGGAAACACTGAATTCTCCAATTGCGCCATGTCCCACCCCGGATTAGGCAAACGTCAATAAATACGAATTCCTCGAAGCAAGTGTTGTGACCAAGTAAATGCTTAAGAAATAACAAAACCAGTGTTGCAGATATATCATATATTAAACAGTAAGTAAAACAGAAGAGTATTACACGACTAGTGAGTGTGTGTCGGTTGATCCAGCGTTCAATCTATTCAACTGGCCTTCTCTCCTACTAATCTTATAGTAGGCGGAAAAGTCCAACATAGACTCTTTCGAGGAAGAGCACCTCAACAGCAAAAAAGCAGAAAGTTCGTTCCAGTCACGGGTCGCGATGCACCTCACGTGATTATGTGCTGACGAGAACCACTGACTTCAGCCTTGTGCCGAACTTTACCAAATCAGCAAAACGAACTTTACCAAATCAGCAAAACAAAATTTATCAAGTCAACAAAGTGTCAAAAACGGGTTAGATCGATAATTGTTGCATGCGAACTCTTGATTTAACCAATTACTGTACGAAGGACTTGATATAAAAATAGTAATTAATTTTTTTTTATTTATTCAAGTTTTGTTGTTGTTTTTTTACTTTACTTCTTCTCATTGCTTTGGACCAACAAAATACGAAATAAAAGCTTCAACAATGATTTTTCATTTTTTTAAAATTCATTTTAAACCTTAGGTATCTCGTTTCTGTGGCTGCGCGCGCGCACACACACACACACACACACACACACACATATATATATATATATATATATATATATATTTGGAGAAGATATAAATCCATATCCTCTCCCCACCTAGCTATGAGAGATGGAGAAATTGGGACTTATAGCGTTGTGTGACAACTGGTCTACTAGAATAACAACTGAAAATTAAAAACCTCCAAATATGGGTTAAATAGCCTCACCAGCCCGCAATTGGTCAAATATGGTGACTATGCCAGACACCTGAAGACAGTGTCAATAGTGTAGGGGTTCCTTTAACAGGAGTGAGAAACCCCTAGATTTGAATTTGGATTAGATGTTTCAGCCCAAATTCATATATATATATATATATATATATATATATATATATATATATATATATATATATATATATAAAACAGTATTATAACATTTACCGTCTTGAATATTCGTGAAATTTCTCACAGGAATTGGACCTGTATCCCATGCAGAAACAGTCACTTAGCCTGACGTGATGTTCTCTGTTGGCCACAAAGAACTTAGAACTAGTGTGGTTCCATAATGGTGCGGGTGCATCTCACACTATTTGCACTCTTTCTATGACAAATGTTCAGATGTGCTACATTTTTTAGTTGCACCAGTTCAGTGCTTGACAGTTTGGACACACCATGTCACATACATATACAATTGGTAAGGAGGAAGTTCCAGTCAGACAAGAAATCAGGAACAGACTCTATAGATCGTTCTCTGTGATCCTAATTCATTCAATTCTACGGTCAAGCGTTATCTATCCTTGATAGCCTCATATATTACTTCTTTTGTTACGCCGTTACAGTGACCTCATATAGTAACGCTCTACCATGAATGGCTCTCGGGCCTTGTATCTGGTTACAATACAATAGTATAAAATAATTGGATCTACTAGTGTACTTAGCACATTATGAACCGGCGACCGTGCATGTATCGTGCACTATTTACACGTAGTCATATACGCTATGCTCTCTAACAATGATTAGTTATTCCAGCGGGGGATAATGCACCGTGTAATCGGACTGAATCTGCCTAGAATTGGTTTTAGGATCCCTGCGGTGACTTATCACGATTAGTGTGGCTACTGCATCCGACCGGCCTGAGACCAACTGAGCTTTTTGGGGACGAAGAGGAGAATTATATTCGCACATAAGATGCTCTACTCCTATATGTATCAGAGATTCGTTCACATCTAGCTGAATGCATGGCTCAACATCTTTTCAATTCACCGGAGTAAAGGGACTCTATCCAATAGCAGCAACTTTGCCATGAGTTTTGGTACACACAATACATATATAAATGCATACATACGTACATACATACATAGTCGTCCAGATACCTGTTTCACTGTATCGCAGCTCATCAGTGTGGCTAGACGTTCGATTACTTCAAGCCGGGATCAAAAATCGACCAATTTGGCATTAGCTGGAGATCCTACTATCGGCGCACGGGAGAGAAAGGGAGATTTGAATGTATTATATGCGTGATGTATACAAACGCTAAAAGCCAAGAGGGTTCAAAATTGAAGAGTGACTTAATAAGAACAGCAGCCACTATTTTTTTTGTTTTTTTTTTGTAAACAAGAAAAGAGGATTCATATCTTTGCCAATGGTATTAACGCGTAAGTGAATGCAGTGGATCCAACAGTAATTCGAACTTCGGTCAATCATAGCTATTATCCATTACTCATCGTAATATATACATGATGGAGGTACGATGAGTAATGGAGAGCAGCTTGGATTGAGGAATCGGAGACCCGAGTTCGAATTACTGTTGGATCCGCTGGATCACAACGATCACAGTTACAATAAGATTGAATTTGTAATTCACCACTGAGGATGGTCTCGGAAGCGATCGAAAGTACTTGGGTAGGAAAAAACTACGGCGCCTTCCTTCATGAATTTTATCGTAACAACAAGAAACTAGAAAGGGTTATTATAAATATATATATATATATATATATATATATATATATATATATATATATATATATATATATATATATCATTATCTACACAATAAAATTCAAAGTCAACTCATAGATGATTTTGGATTTTATTGTGTATTAATTATTTGGTCTGTAATAGTAAATATATTGAGCTGTTTTTGTGGATCAGTTTTAACATTTTATAATACTTGGATTATATACCTTTACTATATATATATATATATATATATATATATATATATATATATATATATATATATATATATATATATATATATCATTACATGGAACCCTAAAGTGCCCTGTTTTTATTCAAATATATATATATATATATATATATAATCAAATATGTTTGATTGAAAACACAAAACTGAAAGTGAATATTATGCATCCAAGAAATAAGCCGTCATGGCCTCTGAGGTTAGGAAAACATTTTCGTAGACACCTTCTCAAAAATATTAAGACTAAATAACTTTCATTCAGTCCTTGCTGATTTTTTTAAAATATTCTTTTTTTAAAATTAAAAAAAATAGATTTTTCACATCACCTTACATTTATTTAGGGTTCGTACCAAATGCTAAGCACAGTACTGAGAAATAGAAGAATTTCGCTAGGAGCAAGGAAAAGAGTACTAACCTATTACGTGATACATGTCCTTCTGTGTGGCAATGAGAGATGAACAATTTTCTCAAAGATGAACGAGATACTTGAAGAAACAGAAATGTGGTTCGACAGAAGAATGCTGATGATACAATGGTCCGAACTTGTGAGCAAAGACGAAGAAAATGGAAACAAAAAGGAAACTTATACTTAACACCAGGAAGAGCCAGTTAATGTTTTATGGCACATAATGAGGAAAGAAGGCTTGGAAAACCTGATACTCACAGAAGAGATTGAAGGCAAGGGAGACAAAAGAAAGCAGCTTATAACATACTTAGTGGGGTTGACTCAATGGATGGCGGAACTGTATTTGGGACAAATAACAGAAAGACAAAATTTATTAAGAGCTATAAGGAAGATGTGGAGATCCAAGATAGCCTACGTTCTGGGAGACACGGTACATAGAAGATGTCAACGTGATACATATATGAAGATGGTGCTGAAGCATGAAACAGATCGTCGCCGTATGGTGTTGATCTCAGTTTCCATGTATATATGTGTGCGTGTGCGTGCGCATGTGTATATGTGTTTTTGTGCATGTTTCAGTTTGTTTCAGGCTTGTGCGAAGTTTTCCGCACTCTCCTTGATATTGAGCCGTTTTATCGATAAATATAGCATACTTCAAAACTATATTTTTATCATATATATATATATATATATATATATATATAGAGAGAGAGAGAGAGAGAGAAAGAGAGAGAGACAGAGAGAGAGATGGACTCTTGTCGTAGACGACAAATGAGAGCTCAGTGAAATAAAGTGGCCCTCAAATTTTATGGAGATATATGTGTCTCTCGAGTCCTGCAAGTGCTTTGCAAAATTTTAGACAGATGAAACATGTGGTTGAGCCATTTTGCTCAAGTGGTTGAGAATCAGTTGCCACAAGGCCTGCTATACTGCTTGCAACAAAGTCACAGTGGTAGGTAAGGCTATCATTCAGAGGAGCAGTATGCTGCTAACTTGCTTTAATATTTGGATGCACTTGATCCCGATGTTCAAGTCGACCTCGCTCAAACCTTTGTATGGATGAGAAGCAGGACAGGCGCCCCGCTCCTTTGCTCTGATGCTTTGTTTCATTAGGAAGAAAAGGGGTTGCTGCATCGCTTCAGATTGTCTTTGAGTTTGTCTTTGTAACGCAAGAATGGCCTTTCAACTGACCTGCTTGTTAAAAGCTAGCCAAAGAGAAGTTGTTTTAGAACTATGCTATCGCTTACATGAGAAAGATATTCTGCTCAACATCTTTTTCTTTTTTTTTTTTTTTTTTTGGAGCGTTTCACCCCAAGCAAGGCGGGAATCCACTAGCACACAAGGGGTTACAGTGAGTTGGACCGAGAGCAAAGAGGAGTGATAGAGGAAAGGATGAAGAGAAGGATAGGGGATAGATCAGGGCATCTCGAGACGTCGATTGACATTACATTTGAATAGTATGAGATTTTAGCTATCAGGGAAACAGGAGGAGGGGAGGGAGTTCCACAGTCGAGAGGTGCGAGACATGAAGCTTTTGGAGTAGAAGAGACCGCTACATTTAACAATTTCGACAGTGAAAGGGTGTGAGCGAGATACCAGCCTAGTTGAGCGCTTAAATTCCTGAAGTCTGGGAACCAGAAAAAGCAGCTCATCGGAGCAGTTACCGTAAAAGTATTTGTAAAAATGACAGAGGGGGGGGGGGCGACGGTACGTCTGTGAAAGAGCGACTGCAAACGAGATGCCAGATCAGGGCCAATTACATTGCATACCCCTCTTATAAAGAATACCCTCTTATCTTATCAGCAATACTCCATGCAAGAGCGAATGGTTGATTTGTAGATTTGAAGGATCGACTCGGGCGAGAAAAAATTCCTGGCGCAGCACAGGGAGCCAACTTTCCTTGCGGTGGACAAAGTTATTGATTCAATGCATTTGTTCCATCTCAGGTCAGCAATCAGTTGGATTGGATTTTCATGAAAATGGCTTCAATACCCGCCATATTGCATTTAGTCAGAACTTCACTGTTTCTTATTCGATCAAGAAGTTTTCTGTTGCAGATCGAACGTAGGCAACAGTTGTGGAAAGCATCAGTTTGATTGATGAGTCGTCGGTACACACACACACACACACACATACATATATATACAAAGTAGAGCAAAATATTATATTTTTATTATAATAAATTACAATAAAAAAAGCATTTTACATCACTACACAAAAACTTTCATGTTTCGGTACTGAGATTGTACCTCATCAGGGGATGATAGATAACTAATGATACAAAAAAAATGATATATTAGCGAAATTTAAAAACCTCTTTTCGTAAGTTAAAGTGGGGCATAAGGTCAAGATTAGAAATATACTTGTGGGTATGTCTACATTAACCAATAAACATTACTTAATACATAAAAATAAAGTCAGTGAGTGGAAGTGGGTGGGTTATTATTACATGTCATGAAAACAGATGCTTAGATATGTCTTTTAACGATGCTAGGAAAAAATTACGGCGACAAATGTAATATTGGTATATCCAAGTATGATTTGGCAATTTATTGAAGTAGACAGAAATTTATCAGAAAGGGATTTTTTTTTTTATTATTTAAAAAAAGACTTTTTATTCAATACTTAAGAAGTTTCTTAAAGGGGGGCCTATGGATAAAATTAAAAATATGGAAACAACTCTATATGTTAATCATACTGAATAGACGATAAAATATGACAGTATTATAGTTGAAGAAATCAATGCTGGGTGGAGCATTATGTACTAATAAAATAATGTCTAAACAATTATAATACGTAATTATTAAAATGTTTAACTATATTTTAAGGTGAAGGGTCAAATAATACAACTCAGCAAACATAAGATATAATATTAATTGTTATTCTTACATGTTTATTTAATTTTGTAGGAAAATGTTTTTAGAAGCACTATGTAAGTCTACATAATTACTGTATATTAATAAAATCTTTTTGCAGTGTCTGCCGCACCATTTATTCTTGTTCATGCCTTCCCTAAGGCCTTTAGTACGAAGTGAACATGAATTTTTTTTTTTTACAAATAACTTTTACATAGACACCGATAAGGGGCGCTTCTGTTTTATGCGATGTAACATGCCCCTTTTTGGAGACAGACCGGAAATTTAACTTTTATCTCAAAATTAACAAGCGAATATCATCAGGAACACAAACATTATAATCTTCCACGTTTCAAGTTACTATTATAGAATAAGTTTCGAGTCCGAGTGTCCAGCCGTTTCTCCGGCCATAACAAGGATTCAACTAAGCTAACGGATTTATGGTAATATGTTTATCTTTCTTCAACTCAATGTCTATGTTATCGATCTTTCTAGCTAGTTACCGCAATCTTTCATATATATATATATATATATATATATATATATATATATATATATATATATATATATATATATATATATTGCTACCATCTTATTCTTTGTTTATTTCAATCTATTCTTATCTGTCCCCTCTCATACATCATTCTGTCTTTCCTTCCTTTTTTGCTGATTTTCTTTTTTTACTATATTCCCTTATTTCTTTCTTTCTTTTGAATTAAACTCATTTTTTTCTTTCTATTTTCGCATATTTACTTCTACTTTTACAATAATAGTTACTTTATTTCTCTTTTTTTTTTCTTATTTTCTTTCCTTCCTCCTTCTCTGATTCTTTCTTATTTTAATATATTTATGTCTTTCTTTCTTTTCTTTCCTTCATTTCTTTCTTTCTCGTTAGTTTTATTCCTTTTATACTGTATTTACTCTGTTCTTTCTTTCTTTTTCCTCTTCTATTTTTACGTATTTAATACTTTTAGAATGTCACCCACTTCGTTCAATTTTATTTTCTTCCTTTTTTCTTTCTTTCTTTTTTTATTCACTTTTTTAATTTTGTTGATTTTCTTCTTAATTTACTATACTTAGTTCTTTCTTTCTTTCTTTCTTTCTTTCTTTCTTTCTACTCACTTTTTCTATCTATTTTTGCTTCTATCCACCGAATCTTTCAATGTCAGCGTTTATTCCTTCTTTCCTTCTTTCCCGTGGATTCACTTCTTCTTTTACTCTATTCACGTATATCGTTCTTACTCTCTTTTCACTCTCCTCCCTGTTCTTTCTCTTTCCACTAATATCTTCCTAACGTTACAATATTAACTACTCTTCTTCTTTCTCTCTCTCTCTTGACAGCAGTCTCTGATGATCTTTTATCTTTCATTCTGCAACAGGGTCATTTGGAGGGGGGCATGATGAAGCCCTGAAGGCTGTCCATTAAATTCATTGACCCCTAATTGAACGAATTTACTAACGTTTTATCAAGCAAAACATCGCCTGCCAATTATTTCACAGGAACGACATTACATTGGATCGAGATACGCAAATGGATAATATTGTATGCGCATACACTGACGCGCCAAAAGTCATTGGTAACTGCCTCGAGTCATTTTGGGCACCAGAAACTCGACATGTCACCCCGATTCCACAAGTGGTTAAAAGGCCTCTGGGTGGGGATGAGCCAAAACTTCTCGTTGGCTACCAACAGCTCCTTGATGTAGGTTCATGAGCTTTTCATTACGCCTTATAAGTGATTGGGTATGAGTCGGCCGAACGTAATGTCCACACCGTTCTTGGTTAATTACCAGAATACTCACCAGTTATTTTCCGGGTAACTTGACCCTAACGACATGCTGCTTTTTCTGGCTGGAATGAGCCATCGATGTTGAGGCAAATGGTAGTCGTTTTCTTACGTTCAGCATTCATTGCTCTCGTATACAATTGTTGTTTATACACACATACGCATATATATATATATATATATATATATATATATATATATATATATATATATATATATATATATATATATATATATATATAAAGTGACTTGTACCCACAGAAATAAAATATAGATTTAAATAACACGGACGTCATACCTTAGGTACCTTTCAGCCAACACTTTTTCAAAGGTATTCGTTGGCGATTGGGGAAAAAAATGAGGACACACTCAAAAAAGTAAATGAGGAGGGAAAGGTGGAACGCAATTAAAAGAGAAATTTTAATTACACAAAATTAAAATTGAACATTTTATACTCTTGTGTAACTTGTTATTTTCACCCCCTCCCCCGTTCAACTTGAATTGCAATTGTCATCTTTGATAATGGCTTTTGTAAGCCGAAAGCTTAGATTGAATTAAAAAAATATGTATCAATATTGTGATTTTCTTTCTTCGTTTAATGATAATGTTATTAAGCTTATCAGACGATATAAAAGGATTTACATAAAATAAATAGACAACACTTGTCTATATTATTTAATGAAACATGCATCATTATATATATATATATATATATATATATATATATATATATATATATATATATATATATTTCATTTCGGAAGGAATGTAGAAGAAATACGGTTCCAACTTTTGGCTTTCTTTCACCAGGGGAGGGTAGAAACAACTGCTGAGTTTCGTAAACTAGTGATTGTTGTGACGTAGGCAAAGAATATTATGAATTTAGGAGAGGTGCGACGTGTCTGTGTGTGAGTGCTTTTATATGCATTTCAAGAGATAGATAGATAGATAGATAGATAGATAGATAGATAGATAGATAGATAGATAGATAGATAGATATCAAGCAGGTGTGGTCGGAAAGGAGTAGCCGACCACCGTGCACACACACGAACACACACAGATATATATATATATATATATATATATATATATATATATATATATATATATGTTATGATTTTATCATATAGACAAAAACTGTTTACTCACTACAAAGATTCAGCATTTCAACTGCACCTCGACGAGTGAGAACCGAAAATGGTTTGGCTCACACCAGTCGAGGTGCAGTTGTAATGCACCGAAACGAAATTGCATCTTTGTAGTGAGTAAACTGTTTTTGTCTATATGATAAAATTATAATAAATAATTATCGCTCTACTATCGGTATCGAGCCCTCTTTTGGATTAATGGTGTGAACCTTAGAATTTATATATTACTTTCGTTCTCATTGCAATATGCCACATAACACCCTTGAGCGCATAGCCTTGGAGAGAGTAGAATGGAGATCAGCGTGTTTTAGTGGACTCAGCGATTTTCAATCTGCTTGTCTGAATCATCTTCAAGAAGCGAGAGCAAGATCTAAAAGGTCAGCCAAACTAACAGTGATCTCATCTCGCATTCCTCACTCTTTCTCCATATGTGACCTCCTTCGTAAATCACTAGCGGATCTTAAATGCCACTTAAGATTATCGCACAAAATTTCATAACTGAATCAACTAAGTTGTCAGATCCTCATACGCCGAAACCGACGGAAGAGTCCATTATATATATATATATATATATATATATATATATATATATATATATATATATATATATATATAATGACTGGTCACTCGTATACGACCATGCCTGTAGATAACCAATTTCTGTTCACGAAGAAATACCAACAAAAAACAAATAGACAGCCCTGATTAACACCAGAATATGTTGAAGCCATAGCCGACCGTGAACACTCTATCACACAGGGAATTGCCCGCCCCCCCCCGGTCATTGCACGATTGTTCTAGAAAATGAAAAGTGCAGCTATGAATAAGCAGTACAAGCCAAACTCGAAATCAAACGACTTTGATCCCGTAAGTTATCGAAAACCGCTAACCAAATTCTCAATTAGGCAAAGCGTCAGTAAAGGGTTATCTCTTCCTCGTCAGATATGACAACGGTCTTCTCGATAACCTTTGACCATAGCTCCACTTTAGATGACAAGAAATTTTTCTGTCACAGCCGAAGAAGTCTCAAGGCTATCGGTCCAGGAAAAAATCCCAGCGGTTGACCTTAATAATATTAGCGCTGAGTTATTTCCAAACATAGCAATTTTTTAACCGCTACCTAAAGGAGAACTACTTCCCAAAGCTATGGGAGTTGTCAAGTGTATGGCTTTTTTTCAATAGTGCAGGTAAGCGCTTATTTCAGTCACAATATCGGTCTATCAGCCTCCTTAGTGCCGTCAACAAACTTTATGAGACTATTAAGAACATCAACAGGGACAACACCTTGTGCGACGATCAATATGGATTTCGCTGAGCTCGTCCACTGCTGATATCTTAACTCTCATTTCCCACAGAATCAATCAAGTATTAACAAATAAATACATTAGGAGGAGGATTGCATTAGATAGATAGATAGATAGATAGATAGATAGATAGATAGATAGATAGATAGATATTTTGATGTTTATACATTCTTTTTAAAATAATTGTCGGACTTTTTCAAATAATTGTCTATTTCATAATGTGTGACGTCATTTGTTTACATTTCGATACGCCATGAGCAGATATGAATGTACGTGAGAGAATCATGGAAGTTTGTAGTTCAAAAACAGTAAAATCGACATTGCTAACCGAAATGTTTCTCTGTAGCGAAATGGATAAAAGAACGTCAGGCTATATGACGGTTCCGTATAGGATGTAGGTTCGATTCCTGTTGGAGGATGCATATTTTCTATAATAATTTTTCGGACATTCAGGCTGGTAAATGTTCTTAATTCTGCTTATTATGAACAGAGCATTTACTTAAATATTTGTATCAATAAAAAAGAATGTATTAATGTCTTAAAACAGTTGTCGGATTTTGTCCATTTGTATATATATATATATATATATATATATTGTTACGACTGCCCCCCGTCCTCAAACCGGATCGATAGAGGAGGATTGCAATCTGTATTATTATATTTAACATGTATGTAATCATTTCGACAATGGTATTTTTTCCCGATTGATCAGACACGGTTGAACGTACCTGAATTGCTTAAAGAACGCATAGAGCGTGTGACAAATAAACAGAAACTCAAATGTAGTGTTAACAATTAAACAAGTTTATTACAATAGGAAAACAAGAAGAAAGATGCAGTGAAAACAAAAACAATAAGTCAAAAAGAAATGTTGTCGGACATAAGAATGGGGGAGGGGAATATCTAAATTCTCAAAAAAGTAATTAATGATTAATTAACGCTTTTATAAGCCTGCGTGCAAATTTACATGACACAATGCATTGAGTAAAGCAATGGCATGAAAGAGAAACAATAATTTATTTAATTGTTACCAAAGTTCGTTTTCTTTTTATCTCACTTCTCCCTTTATTTTTTTTATATTTCTCTCTTTCTTTTTTCTTTTCACACAAGTCTTTCCTCTCTTTCTCTTTTTAATTTCTAATGTTTTTTTTCTTCTTTCTTTTTCTTTTTTCTTGTCTAGGGGTTTGAGTGAAGAATCAATCGAAGTAGTCGTTTCGTGGTTCTCAGTATAATGAATATCCCTCTTCAAGGTTTGATCTAACTTCTCTACTCTCGTGCTGAAGTTTACTTTCTTTTCTGGGTAAACCTTCTTAAAGCTGTTTTAAGATCCGAAATCGCATTGCACTTTTCTTCCTTTCGCATACACGAATTTATAGTGGGTCATAGCAGGTATCGCGAGCCCGTCCGCTTCATTCGGATGCTTTCCTGCTGTTCATTATTCTCTCTTTCTTTTTTTGTGACTTTGTTTCATCCCGTGGTTCTTTATCTCCAAGTATGGAGCTTTTTCCTGGCTGTGACCCTTTCTCTCCCTTTTGTATTTTCTCTATCTGGATTTCATTTAAGACGTGATTAAGAGTGGAATAATTTAATTCTACTTTATCCATCTTTTTTTTTTTCTATCGTTACATTTTCTGAGAGTATTGACTTTTTAGATAAAAAGCTTCTAAAATATAAGCATGGATACCAATTTAAGGAGGGGCTTAGATGATGGTCCATAACAATATTTATGACAAAGGCCTTTGGTAAAATATGTTTAGGGTGGGGGTGTTGCTACACACTTTCTTTAGCTTTAGAATCATTGGATGAGTTTTCTTAGTTATCATGTCCTTCCTAACAAGTGGTTTGGTTTGTTTTGTTTTACGGCATATCAACACCTCAATGGGTCATTTAATGCCAACAACTTTTTTTTTCCTTGTAATATTTTTTTTTTGTCAAAAATCTATTTCTGGTAATATTATTTTTTTCAAAAATATATAGCTGGTAATATTATTTTTACAAAAACGTATTATCAGAGGCCTTGCTGTTGGACGTAGTTTATCGTCATACCCAGGACGGGGACGTAGTTTATCGTCATATCCAGCACGAGGATGTAGTTTATCGTCATACCCAGGACGCGGATGTAGTCTATTTGCCCATAACTGTGACCCTAACAGGTGCTACCACCCCGGGTCAGTGTGGAACACCAGCAATTAAGAGGTGGCTCCACGCTCCTCAAAACCACTTGACCAGAGCCCCTGTTGTTGGACGTAGTTTATCGTCATATCCAGGACGACCTAATAAGTGGCTCTATGAAGTTAGTCGCTAATGGCCAATCCTCTGATGCCCATGAGACTAATGCAGCTGTCCTCCAAGTGTTGCTTCTCGGTTCTAGACTTTTTCAATTCTATTATATATTGATGATCTATTTGAGAGCATACTCCGATTGTTTGTGAATATCTATGAAAACGAGACAACAGTAAAGGGTCTATATCTAAAACTCTAGATGACCAGAGGCTGGCAGCTGATCTCTCTTTTGGCCGAGCTTTAATAGAACATGTCGAAATAACTGACTGGTTATACAAGCAATAACGTTCCATCATCACCGGACAAACTCTGAATTTCCGTCTATCACAATGAACCAACGTTTGCTCAGGGATCCCACCGCCCGCTTGCCTTGAACGCCTGTCAGGAATTAAACTCACTCCAGACATAAATTGGAACTTTTATATACGATCTATGACTAAAGATGCTGGGAAAATGGTCCAGACCCCTGTGCTGTTCCAGAACTTAACTCAGCCTGATATGCCTTAACTTTACAAGAGCCAGATCAGACCCAAAATCAAGTCTTGATAGAGTTCAAAAGCATCTACGTGGCCTTGTGGGTGATGAATTATATTCCGCCCTGCAACTCTTTTCCCACAGACGAAACGTTGAAAGCTTCTCGTTATTCTACCGCTATTTACAGGCAAAATTTCAGAAAAACTATTCTTTAAGTTCCAACTACACAGTGTATATTGAAGTAAATCAGCCTCCTTGTCTTCATATGCCATTAGTAAGGAGGAAGTTCCACTCGAAACGCTTCTTCTCAAGAACCACTACTGTTTGGAACCGACTCCCAAGAGGATGCTTTCCCGACCACGACAATCTTAACCGTTACCTTTCCAATGTATCTCCATGAACTGCACCTTTTACCTATTACTTTTATCGCTCATACAACTGCCTTCAGTAAGCCTCTACATTGAGTGCCTCTTGAGTCTTGCATAGTGCTGCTAACCTCACAGTCTCACAATTCCCGTCAATAAACATAAGACCAGGCTCATAAATAAAACCACACAGATATTAACGACTTTAAGACAAAATACATTCAATCTTGTCTTTTCATTTCGACCGGAAGAGGCCAACCTAGCAAACAGACATTAACGGCTTTGATACCAAAAGAAACACAGTTTTGTCTTTCATTCCGACCGGAACACGACGATTGACCCACGAAAGCGAAACGCGTTGTCATTAAAAAGCTTTTCCACTTGCTTTCATTTCTCCAACTAATTATCGCTTTATATTCATATTTCTCTCTTAGTTGATTTATGTATCCCTGTATCTATCCAAAAGACTGTCTCTTCAGGACTGTCCCAACAATCAAATTATTCTCGCTCTCTTTCTCCCTCCCCCTATCTCTCTCTCTCTCTCTCTCTCTCTCTCTCCCGATGGTCGCCATGATGTTAAACGATTTAATTCGGAAGGAGCATGAGAAATTTCAGGCCTTTTATTGCCTGTCCATCAATTCACTTCATCATCCGCTTTATATATTTACAGATTTTGTCCCTCTACTCCTTTCATTACTAATCAACAATTCTTTGATGATCAAGGCTTTCAATGATTGGATTCATTCGATTAAACTAAAAAATAACAGCATATGTTTTATGTGATTGCAATGTGAATAAAGCGCTAAAAACTAAAAACGATTAAAGTAGGGAGAGAAATCCCATGATGCATCTTTTTCAAAGGCAACACTAAGTTTGTTTTTGCTTGTGTGCATTATACAAAATCAATAAAAGGATTTAATTTACCTTTTTAAAATAACAGATGATTTGTTTACGAATTAAAGAAATACTTAATAAAAAAGACATTATTTGGTTCAGTTTTTCTCCAATTAATCTTTTTTTGCTGCAAAAATTAATTCTCCTAATATATTTTGCAATACCCTGGCGCTGAAAAGAAAATAATTATTAGTTAGTTGCTAAATACTGTTTGTTACAATCATGTTTCAATAAATTGCCTTTTTCATACTCAAAGAATTTTTACGTAATGGTTAGCAAGCTCGTCTCGTCAGTTCAATTACAATTGAATGGTGAGTTCGATACTTTCTGGGAACCCCCATACATTCTGCCTTGAGCCACAATTACGACTAAGTAGTGACTTGCGATCCTCACTAGGTGCTCCATTCTTTCATCCTTGTGCCACATCTAAGCTAGGCTTAGAAAATTGGGGCCCTCGGCAGGGTGTAATGATTAGCAAGCTTCTCTCGCTAGATTAATTGCGACTGAATAGTGAGATGATCCTATCTGGGCACCCCATACTTTCGGCAATGTGCCACATCTAAGCTGCGCTTAGAAAAAGCAGTATAGCCGCAGATGTACACAAATGTTTATAGCGACCCCGCACGCATGGAGACACACATAATCCTACACGAAAAGACACATTTACGTAAGTTGATATGGGCACGTACACACAGAGAGACACATATATATATATATATATATATATATATATATATATATATATATATATATATATATATATGGGGGGTGTAGCTGCTAGAGTAAATATATTAAATGTCAAGCTTATGAGGCCAAATTGTTTTTGTCAAGCAGTTTCTTTCTTTTCACCTTTTTCTTTGTTAGCCATCGTGCACCTGAAATGGTTTAACTCTCCACCGTACCACCACTACCCCTCCCCTCCCCACTTTCCCCGCCATTTCAGTCAGATGAAGACGTAAAAGAGACTATTTGGGTTGGGTTGTTATACATCGCCACTCACCAACAGAACAAAGACACCATCACATCCCACACGCGGGACATTCGCCAGCTTTTATTTATTTATGTTTTGCTTTCTCTCTTTATCTCTTAACAGTTCAATTCTATAATTCCTCGAGTCTTACACAGTATCTCCCGGCTTTTCCTTATCCGGTTTTCACGAATGACAGATTTACAGCTACATCAGATTGGGAGTTAGGAATAGACAACCATGTAGGTCTTAAAGAGGACTATCCTTTATAAAATCTCAAAATCGCTAAAGAATGTTACGGAATGCAGAGTCTTGGCCAGGATGGTTAGCGATTAAACAGAATACCACGTGGATGCGGTATTCTGATTGAATCGATGCTACCACGTCTGTTCCTCGCTTATAATAAAACGAATAGGAAAAAAATATGCCGCTGATACAGTCTATGAAATAAGGTTGGTATCCCAGGGGCTGAAACCAGGGCTGAAACCAGTGATGAAACATAACCCAACACTCCTAATAACAGAAACAGCATCACTCAAGGAATTCTAATAACAGCAATAGTTAATATCAAAATAGTTAGTACAACGGAACTCGGAGAGAAAATAATGACATCGTCCTGATGTTGATATTCCACACTACTTCAAAAGAAAAGCTTAGGAACAAAGATTCCATCAATGTAAGAAAGATCGATAGCAGTTAAATCAGTTATGTGCCATGGGCGGTAGAAGCTTAGGCGATCATGTATCTTTCAATACTTAACTGACAAGGCAGATATTTTATCACAGTAGGTTGCCATTTCTTTCTGTTGTAGACCAGTTGCTATCCAAGGCTATAGAACCGAGTCTGTCCTGCTATTTAGACATAGCTTGGATGAAGAAGATGATTCATACCTTTCCTAAGTGTATTAGAACGTGAATGAATGTAATGGATTCGACTGGAATTCGAACTCGGCTCTCTGATCCCTCAATCCGAACCGCTATCCATTACTCCACAGTGATTCTTCAAATACCTATTTTCCTGAAGTGGAATCCCTATTTAAAAAAAAAAGATTTTATACATTTTCGTCTATAAATGCCGAATGTTTTGGTATATGGAAACTAAAGTTCATCGGATCTAACGGCAGTTTCCATTTGCTTTCAGCACAATGATTATAAGTTTGTGAAAGTCACCAGGTTTTTTTGTGCGTAAAGTTCGGATGAAGCTGGAAGCCTCCAGCGAGGATATGTCGCCTGTAGCGAACTGCAAAAAAGCATTCACAGCGTCTCAGGACACACCATAATTCGTACAGCCGGTGCAGAGCACCTGAAACGTCGATGAGGTCCATTGTCAAAAAATCTCTAAGTGAATGAGGACACAATCCGCAATGTGGTGCATGAGAACATACGTTAAGTATCATATGTGATGAGGGAAAGGGAAGTTCATGCCTGAACACATACAAGAACAAAAAAAACAGGATCAAAAAATGAATCGGAAAAATGAAAGGTGGTTATGTGATAATCTTTCTGATCGCCCCCCCCCTGTTATGCCCACCAAGTTTCTCCACCCTCCTCTGTGATTGTTTTAGGGGTGGTGAGTAAGGAAGGAAGCATCACGTCATCCCAACACATTAATAGGGTTTATCGGTTGAATGCTACTGACTACACTGAGGTAGTGGTAACAGTTGTGAAACTCTGGATAGATCTTGTAAGTGATGACTGGTGTTTCAACAGCACCTGCACGCAAGTTTTGATGCCGACGAATCTGCAAGACCTCATCACACCAAACATGTGGCCACCTAATTGGCCACACCTAAATCCCCTTGACTTGTAGGGCGTTGTTGAACAGGAGGCTCATCAACATGCCCATAATATTGACTGGTTCCATGAAATCCGACATTACTCGAGTAAGGTTCAACATGAAATATGGAACGAAGTGATTCATGCCTGCTGGCGATTCATGTCCTGCAATGCGGCTGAAGGCATTTACATTGAATAAACTCGTAATCCAAGCATCACTGCATTTGTGGATCATGTCTTGTATCAATGAATTTAATACTTTGTCAGATGGGGTTGTTTTTCTTACGGTCCTCAAATACCTTACACACACATTGTATATTAATCGATTGGAAAATGGAAGGAGAATTATATAAGGCAAAAACAATGATCGTAATGGAGTAAAAGAGAGGAAGGTGTGAAGAACCATGGCTGCATATATCCTGAGCTGCTAGAAAAGACTAAGATAGATAGATCGATTGATAGATAGATAATTTTCGACAGATTGTGATAGATAGATCTGAACAGATTTAGATATATCTAAATCTGTTCAGATAAGGAAAAGACTAAACTAGCTAGCTAGCTAGCTAGATAGATAGATAATGAAAAGACTTAGATAGATAGATAGATAGATAGATAGATAGATAGATAGATAGATAGATAATTTTCAACAGATTGCGATAGATAGATAAATAGATAATTTTCGACAGATTGTGATATATATATATATATATATATATATATATATATATATATATATAGATAGATAGATAGATAATTTTCAACAGATTGCGATAGATAGGTAAATAGATAATTTTCGACAGATTGTGATATATATATATATATATATATATATATATATATATATATATATAGAGAGAGAGAGAGAGAGATAATTTTCGACAGATTGCGATAGATAGATAAATAGATAATTTTCGAAAGATTGTGATAGATAGATAGATAGATAGATAGATAGATAGATCTTTGTTTCGATACGCACATGCGCATACATCTATATTTAAACTAATATGTATTCATATATGTATACTGTTTATTATTTGAAAATATCTGCATTATTAGATGAACATTATATCCATGCTTCGACACATGAGTTTTCCCGCTGGTGGTCTTGGCATAAATATGAGATGGAAGGAGCATCGTTCCATGGACAGAACCGCTTCCCTCTGCATCTACGAAGATTTTGACCTTTCTGTTCCTCATATCTTAATGTATGGTCTTTCAACGAATGCAGCTTGAGACTGTCCTAAACGGAATCCACGGACTGTGATGAATTTGCATTTTTCTGATTTCCACTCTTCTTGCTTCTCTTCGTCAACATCGACTCCGACTTACAGGGTTGGGGTACCGTAGTTACGAACATCTCTGTAATGTCATGCTGGATCCATCATGATATCTTGAGATCAAAGGAAAGGTAGCGGTACATGAGAGAGAACGTGTTAAGTTACATAGCAAAAGTCGTCATTAAGAATTCCTAACCAGACTGAGCTCAATCGATTTGGCTTTTTCGTGACATTTCTAGGGCAAGTGCACTTATTTCGTGAAACAGGTTGTCTTCAATGACATCATTCATGTTCTGACTATATTCACAAGCAATGGAATAGTAGATCTCAATTCCTAGCCATTTTGGCTCTCGGAGGAGGAATTACAAATTTAAATTTGGGAATTTTAAACATAGGAGGAAGTTTCAGTTATATATATTCCATAAAGGCAAAGAAAATGTCATATGAAAATTCAAAATACAAAAGGAACCGTGGAATTCTTTATATCATCGATTAGGCCTGCATCTTGGAGACGATATTCAATTCTCACCACTAAACGACAGAATTTTAACCAAACAGCTTTACCATCATTTCATGTAATAAATAGACGCCTACTGAGAAAATCTGGGGTCACAACGAGAGGAATGTGTACTGGGTTTCAGAATCATGGCTTCTGAGTCATCAGTGTAGCAGGTTAGGTGCTTTAGGGAACCATCAAGTTAAATCTTAAGTTCAGTCATAAATATTATCTGCTCGTTTTCATCAAGTTTATTCTTCAAAATTTAAAGTACAATTACGACGTATTCAGTCATATATTCACCATCATTTTCAGCGATTTGCTTCCATTTATCAAGGAGCTCTTTGATAACTTTTGACCAGAATTTTGCACTATATGATGCGAAAGAGTATCTGTCTATATTTCTGAGATGAGGTATTATGTACACTATTTACATTATTCGGACTATTGTCCTCATCTTTGTCGCCATATTTATTACAACGTTTCTGCCTTTCAGTATCTGTCTATATTTCTGAGATGAGGTATTATGTACACTATTTACATTGTTCGGACTATTGTCATCATCTTTGTCGTCATATTTATTACAACGTTTCGGCCTTTCAGTATCTGTCTATATTTCTGAGATGAGGTATTATGTACACTATTTACATTATTCGGACTATTGTCATCATCTTTGTTGCCATATTTATTACAACGTTTTGGCCTTTCAGTATCTGTCTATATTTCTGGGATGAGGTATTATGTACACTACATTATTCGGATTATTGTCCTCATCTTTGTTGCCATATTAATTAAAACTTTTCGGCCCTTCAGTATCTGTTTATATTTCTGAGATGAGGTATTATGTACACTATTTACATTATTCGGACTATTATCCTCATCTTTGTCGTCATATTTATTACAACGTTTCGGCCTTTCAGTATCTGTCTATATTTCTGAGATGAGGTATTATGTACACTATTTACATTATTCGGACTATTGTCATCATCTTTGTTGCCATATTTATTACAACGTTTTGGCCTTTCAGTATCTGTCTATATTTCTGGGATGAGGTATTATGTACACTACATTATTCGGATTATTGTCCTCATCTTTGTTGCCATATTAATTAAAACTTTTCGGCCCTTCAGTATCTGTTTATATTTCTGAGATGAGGTATTATGTACACTATTTACATTATTCGGACTATTGTCCTCATCTTTGTCGCCATATTTATTACAACGTTTCTGCCTTTTAGTATCTGTCTATATTTCTGAGATGTGGTATTATGTACACTATTTACATTGTTCGGATTATTGTCCTCATCTTTGTCGCCATATTTATTACAATGTTTCGGCCCTTCAGTATCTGTCTATATTTCTGAGATGAGGTATGATGTACACTATTTACATTATTCGGACTATTGTCCTCATTTTTGTTGCACAGTAGATAAAGCGTTACTTAGATCCAGTGACAGGACACAAATAGTTTGAGTTCAATACCCGGTTAAGGCAGTGGAGAACTTTCGGAGGGGAATTAACATGAGATAACTGACATCCATTAGACATGGCACGTGGAACTAGAAAAGTCTACCCGAGTGATCGAAATAAAGCGTTCAGTTCGACATTCCAACCACCTAAAGAAGTCCGGAGCTTACAACGGCCGAAACGTTGTGATAAACATGATGACAAAGATGAGGACAATAGTCCGAATAATGTAAATGTTGTGAAAGACTTGTCAAAGTATTTTTAATCGAGTTTTCAATAGAGAAATGTTTCCCCGTCCAAATGTTTTGCAACCCTTAGAAAATATATTTATCGAATGTTGTAAATCAGATAATATGGCGGGCAGGGGTAAAACTATTCCTGGATATGACGACAAACTAGATCCGGCAGCAAGGCCTCTAATCGGGTTGAAACAGTACAATATAATTTGGCATCCTTCATCTGGTTAGTGATTCAAGGAGAGATGTGGGTTGGCAAAAAACTTTCGCAACAGTATTCGTTATGTTGCGAAAATACATTTGTTAGGGTGAGATATGGTGGAGTCGATCACGCCTTCTTTCTCTGCACGCTCTTTACATGCTAGTTGAAGGACATATGGTTTACATACTTCATGAACATTTTCAGTTTTGGTAGACTAGTCTGTTAGTAGCCGTCTTGGTTTCTGTCACTCGACATGAAGAAAAAAAATACGTGTTTCTGTGCTTATTAGTCATAATGCAAATGGCGTCTCGCTGACGCAAAGTTAAAAAAAATTAGTCGAATTCTATCCATCACCAGCTTAACATAAGCGTGAGAGAAAGACTGCCCTCGTCGAAAGGTGGGTACATCAGGCATGACTATGATTTGTGAGAAACGCTAACTTACTGTGACATCTTGAAATGGCTGGATAGGGATCTTGTACTTTTGAGAAAGAGTCATCAGCCCCACACCAGTTGGGATAGTGATGTAATGAATATGCATAAACCTCGGTTCCCCCTCACAATAATATGATTGGCTGGTGTCAGCCATAAATACAGACTGATATATATATATATATATATATATATATATATATATATATATATATATATATATTAAGGCATTAAAAACAAGAAATTTTATATTATGGACCATGATAGATTTAAAATAAAACAAACACCAGTCGACCGGTTTCGTCCCCTCTCATCAGAACTGTTAACGGGGAAATTATGAGAAAAAGAAAAGAAGTCTGTAATGCATGACATGAATGATTGGACAGGAAGAAATAAATTATTATAAAAGTTATACCAACCAAGATGCTAGAAACGCAGCACAGCAAGTCCAAGCAAACAATCTCTTTGTTTACAAAGAGTAGGTTGCCTGAACCTGATGTAAAGCGTCTCTAACACCTTAAGATGGAATAGCGAGTGCGAACTGGCCAAAACAGAAAACCAGTTCACACTGAAATTCAACGCACAAGTAGGATTCTTTATAAAGTGATCCGCAATCGAAGACCCATACGTGTTACGAATGGTATCACCCAAAGAAAATGGTCCGGGTTCGATTCTCGGTGGATGCAAACAATAACAAAATCAAACTGCCGTACAGAGCTTTCTGCATTCTGTTGAGGATTATTCTAGGCCCGACGAATTACTATCTGATTAGCCTAAATCCCCAAAATAATCACTTATATATCCTTGCTAGACCCGTGTAATGCTCTACGAATGGAGCGGCTAAGTGACTCTTGGGGCACTGTTCTGAGGTTATCTGAATATTTGGATGAGTATCGCTGCTGAACTAAGTAAGTAGCGGCGCTATATCGAGTTTAGTTTGTGTGTCTTCATCGTCACCGAAGCCCGTGGTACAGTTGGTACGACGTTTGCGTTGTATCGAAATGGTCCGGGTTCTCGGTAGTGGATGGGCACTTCTGATGAGCCCCAGATAGTTGAGGATTATTCTAGGCTCGACGAATTACTATATGATATATATATATATATATATATATATATATATATATATATATATATATATATATATATATATACACGCACACACACGTTGTGGACTCTACCGTCGTATTCGACATATGAGGCACATATAATTTGATTATCGTGGTGAAGGCTGAACCAACTACACTTTTTGAATACAGTGACCTGGTGCACTACGTGCCACAAGGTGCAGAAACGACCCTCCGCTGGTTTTGAATGAATCAGAGATAAAATAAAAGGAAACATAATTTGAATCTTTTTTAAGCCGCAGATCGGAAGTGAAAAGTCGCAAAACGAAAAGTTGTGCAGTTTATTTTTTATTTTTTTTATTTTTTTATTTTTTTTTTTTTGTCTGTTTCAATAACTCAGACTCTAGTTAAGCCATGCCTTTTAAAAACGGTCCTGATTCATTCTATAGAACCCTGTCTGTCCTGCTATTTGAATGGAATTGTTTCGACTGGAATAGATGGGTTAATTAAAATAATTTTCTCGTCTTGCTTGGCATGCTGTCTAAGACATTTTTTTCATCTTTTTGCGTCTTACCAACCCAGTCGAAACACATTTTGGTTTCTAAGAATAATACTTTTTTACATTAACAATTTCTTTGGAATAACAATGGTATTTTCAGATGCATCGACTACTATTCAACCCATATATGTCGTGAAGGAAATTACATCATAGCTTTCCCAAAGGTATTGCCACTTAACTGAATGTAATGATCTTGACATGGAATTAGAACTCAGCTCTCTAATTTCCGAGCCGTTCTCTCCATTACGCCATCTGCACGTCACTCTGTCAATAAGGAATACTGTGAATTTAAACCGTGTAGAAGCAAAATACGAAACCATTCCATTATCTTTCCAAAGATGTAATGACAATTACACAGACAATAAAGAAAAAGGAACCTGTGAAGAGCCATGACCGCCGACATTCTTTAGTATAATTTCGCCAAACTTTGTCCTGACGCGTTTCGTTCAAAAGAAAATGTCATATATAGTTTTTGAATGTTGGCGCGTTGTGTGACGCGTTTTGTCATCTCTATCTATAAAAGGCGAGATGTGTGTGTGTGTGTGTGTGTGTGTGTGTGTGTGTGTGTGTGTGTAACGAATGCACGGCTGCAATTTTCGACGGATTTGCACCAGAATTTACATGCACATGCTCCAAGTTAGCGGAAGGTCCAAGGATAACTTTGCATTTTTCAACTCCCATCGATAGTGGAAATAATCGAGTTTTTCATGCTTCTACGGCAGTTTTCATGTAGTTTTCGGTCATTTTCTACTGGCCAGAGTGAGAGCCTATAGCTGGCTGCAACGAATAAGCAGGAAGATTCTATGGGTCAGCGTGAGAGCCAACAGCTGACTGACACGAATGTTAACTTTCATGCAAAAAAATCGATAGCTGCATTCGTCACAAGTGGGAAAAATTTAAATCTGCATGACACTTTACTCCAATTGGCTCATTCGCTTGCTTAAACTTAACGTTGATTCTGATTCCGCAGAACTGGGTTGGGCGTGAAAAAGTATTTGTTGTTAACATTCTTTTTTCATTCGGTTTTTCCAGTTACGAGTCCTTTTTTTAAAGCTGATAGTTTTGTGTTCATTTTGTTTAGTTCTTTTTTCGTAACAGATTTAATGTTTAGTATACTATAGAGCTTAGAAAAAAATCGCAGTGTGTGATAGGCAAGAAGTAAGGCATGTAGCAACATCAGCATGGCAAACGGCACTCCTTTAAAGGCAAGGAAGGGCAAAAATATTTTAAGTCAAGTGATAGCAATTGCTGTATGAGTCGTACGATTTTTGAATCAAGCACGGGCAACGCCGGGCCATGCTGCTAGTATTGTTATACAATTGTTAAAGTTTATAATTTAGTCTGAATAATAATATAATTATTATTCCTTTGTTAGTTACTACATTATTTAGCATTTTTGCAGATAATAATGATATATATGCAGATAAATAATGAACATTTTCATTTTCATTGCAAAGATGGATAAAAGATATATCAGAGAAGCTGTTTTTAAGAGACATGGCTTAACCAGACTTTAAGCTATTGAAACAAAAAAAAACATCTTTTCGCTTTGTGACTTTTCACTTCCGATCTGCGGCTTAGGAAAGATTCAAATGATGTTTCCTTTTAATTTAAATCAATGCAACTGGTTGTTGTTGAATATGGCAAGGAAACAATTTCGGTTGCTTTATTCATACAAACCCTGGTGAATTTCCGCTACACCCCCACACCCCCGCAAACAGCTTCCAATATTTGCCTTCGAAACCACCAACTTCACCATTGTGTATGACGCCAAGGGAATTCACGTGTTAGCCATATTTAAAAATGGTGGTCTCTTTATCTGCGGAACGGGAGTCGTAAAAACGGCCAGATATTGACTGAGGTGGACAAGAACTGCGAAAAAAAAAGACGATGATAAAAAAAGGAGAATAGAAGAAGAAAATGAAAGAAAAGCTGATAGAGAGACTAAGGAAATAAAAACAATTTATTATTGATATTATTATTAGTTGCATTATTATTTCATTTTTGTTTATATTCATAGGTCTCTATGTTACAAAGATGACAATGGATATAGCAGCGATTTTCTCTAGCTTGAACAGGAAACTTATATATTGTCCATTTACTTACCAGTAACAAATACTTAGTCAAAATATACAGCTTTCAAATTTAGCTGTTTATTTCGAATGTTTGTCAGTGGAAACGTGATACATACTCGAACTCGAAATCTTCATTCCTGGGTTAAAAGCCGTTTCCTCACATCACACACTCATTTCTGATTCCTTCTAAAGCCATTCCTCCCTCCCCTTTCCTCCTCCTTTTTCTTCTTCTTTTCATTCTTCGTATTATTATTGTCGTTGTGGAGAGCGAAACGCGCTACAAGAAAGTGACGCCGGTGTACAACAATACGAAGCCCAGTGTACTCGTCATGACACCCAATCTAATATGTGTATACCAGATTCATGTATAAAAGCCAAATGTGCCCGATGTGTTGATAGTTTTTGATAAAAACCGCGCATGATCTTCTAGGTATGGCCCAATTAGAACCTTCAAGTTGTGTAATCCAGTCCGTTGAGACAGTCTCCTTTCTCACATCGCCTTGGTTGGCTCAGACTTCAAACTTACAAAACAACCCTCTCTACACCTGACCATCACCCCACTACTCTCGCTAGAAGCTCGGTTGGGGGGGGGGTCATGCATAATTAGATATTGGATTGCCAGGGAACTGTCAACCTAATCTGCGGTACTGAATTTACTGCAGCACATCTTAATTTATCAAAGCAATATATATATATATATATATATGTATGTATATATATATATATATATATATATATATATGTGTGTGTGTGTGTGTGTGTGTGTGTTAACAGTTCCAACCATTTAAGAAGAAGAACGCGATAGCCTCTTTCCCACGGACGAATCGTCGCAAGTCCATTGCTACTCTTTGCTATTTCCATGGCAAATGTTCAGAAGAGCTACATTCCTTGGTTCCACTAGAGCAGACTTATACCACTAGGGTACATATACCTTCGACTCATCCTCATTCTCCTCATATCCCTTTGGATATATCCCTGAGAATGCTACTTTCGGGAATAGACTCCCGAGAGTGTGACAACCTTTTCAATTCTATAGTCAACTGTTATCTATCCTAGATATTCTTATAATGTGCATTTACTTCCCTTTATGTATATGTACAATAACCTTATTCAATAATGCTCTAACTTGAGTTGTTTTCAGTGAAGAAAATAAATAAATAGAAGAAGACAAAGTATCAATAAAAATGAAAGAAATTATAAAGAAGAAAATGTTTTTGGACGAGATTAATTTAACACAAAGCACTTTGGTAATAACTCTTCTGTGAAATCAGTATAAAAAAGAGTATGAAAAAAAAACACTGTTTGGAACAAGCAGTCTTTGGAATAATGTTCATATTTTCAAGCCTATACCTTTTCAGGATGCCCCAGGCAAAATACTTATTTTGTCCAGTTTAGGAAGGAACCAGAATATTATTATTATTATTATTATTATTATTATTATTATTATTATTATTATTATTATTATTATCATCATTATTATTTGTGTATGTTATGTTTCTTGCTTTTTATCCTGTAAAGACGGGTTCAAATTAAGGTCCTTGGGCCCTATAGGAGAATTGTCATTTAACTGATAGCCTTTTTTCTTATGGGATGTTCCTGGTAGGGCGATCTTCTGGACAACTTGTATGTGGATGTTACCTGGGACACTGTTAGTAAAATTGTCCATTCCTTTTCTCACGAGGCCCAGTGCTCCGATTACTATTGGTACGACAGTCTTCATTTTCCATATCCTATTCATCTCGATCTCCAAGTCCTTGTATTTGGACAATTTCTCGATAATTCTCATGGAGGTGTTTCTCTCTCAGATGGTACTATGTGCTATGTTAATAAATAAGCATACACTTCCTCAATTTCTTCTCTTTTATTATTATTATTGTCATTATTATTATTATTATTATTATTATTTCTGTCATGATTACGTAATCAAAAATATGGCCCTCAATGTGACACAATATAATTTAATCGGCTTCAAATTATTGCATTTATATTACTTAATCGACGGGAAACATTTTAAACGATCGTTAAACTGACAAATAAATGACGTCTTTATATAATAAAATGAAAAATATGACTAAAAGTTTTGAACTTTTACTGAAGTTAAAAAATGAACTTATTCAAAATACATACGTGAGAATTGAAGCTTTAAGCATTTAAAAGTTTGTTCTAAAATGTGGGACATACTTAAGCAGTTAGGTAATGAAAATGTTCTGGAATAAAACAGTTAGCCGACCATCTGTTATATTCAGGTAAACCTGCATGGTTTTTAGTCTACTAACTGGAGTGTGTCTACTTACAATAAATATCACGCTCAGCTTATGAACTTTTCAGTTGACCCTCGTATAAATGCATTCAAAACTCCTGATACAAACTAAGTCAATATTTACTCATTCAATATTAAATTTTCCGAAACCAATTAATAATGGGCAAACAGTCTATACAGGTGGAAATACTTCGAAATCGGCAAATGAATCAACCAATCATAAAACAGCGCGGGAAACTGTTGCTCTGTAAACGAAAGGTTGATTTTTCCACCGTTTTTTTTTTTTTATGTTTTATTTTTTAATTTAAATTCAAAACGCTCTTTTCAGAGCGCACGAATTTTTATATAATAATCATTGGTTAAGCAGAGTGGCAAAAACAAGGAACCGAAACAAAAATCCTTCTGGGATAAGATTTTATGCAAATTTGAAACAAGCACAAGAATGAATAAGTGCAAGAACAACATCGCTAGAAAGAAAAGTATATTTACAATCCGAGTGAGTTGAATTTTTTAGGATATATAAAGAGGAAAGTAGGCCTGTAGAATCTAACACTCACAAGATATACTGAATGGGAAAAGTGAATACACAATTTGATTTTGAGTTTTTTACAAATACTTTCATGGTAATTGCTCCGAGGAGCTTCATTCGCTGGTTCACAGACTTCATGAATTCAAGCGCCCTACGAGGCCGGTATCCCGCTCTCACCCTTTCACTGTCGAAACTGCTAAATATAGCCGTCTCTTCTACTCCAATAGCTTCATGTCTCGCACCTCCCGCCCGTGGAACTCTTTTCCCTATTCTAGTTTCCCTAAGAGCTATAATCTCCAACTATTCAAATGTAATGTCAATCGACATCTCCAGTTGCCTTGATCTATCCACTATCCTGCTCCCCATCCTTTCTTGTATCACTCCTATCCGATCTTGCTCCAAATCTTCTGTAACCCCTTGCGTCCTAGTGGCTTCTCGCCTTGCTTTGGGGGAAACACTTAAAAAAAATGTGAATGGATGTCAGATGAGGAAAACAAAGAGCGATGCTAAAGTATCAAAATTACTTAGAGAAATAAAAGACCGAAGGTTATGCAAAGAGCTGTGTTAACACGCATACTGAAGAAAGATGGCGTAGAAAAGAAAGGAGTACAATACAGGTGGCAAAGCAAGTGCAAGGAAGGATGGTAAAGAGTTAAAAAGTTACTTAAAACACAAAAAGATAATCTGTGGAGAGTTATGAAGTTACACAGTACAAAAAAAAAAGATACTAAAATATGTTCTCCTATCGAGGAGTTTACATCAACTTGTTTGTCCTGGGTAGAGTATCGGCCATAAAGAGGCTTGACATCGTTTCTATATTTGGTCAGTTGCATTTCTTTTTGTCTTCATTTATGAGCTTCTTCGAGGTCAATTAGGATTTAATTTCTCTTCTTCAGCCACTTGAAATTTCCTTTTGAATTTGTTGACTTTCCTAATTGCCGAATTAAGTTCATTATTTACATTACCTCATCTCAGAAATATAGACAGACTCTGAATTAAGTTCTTTCTTTATTTTGTGCTCTCTGGTTCTCGTCCGATCGCCGAAGTTAAGCAACGTCGAGTTTGGTCAGTACCTAGATGGGTGACCACTTAGCAATATTATGTGCTGTAAGTTTGCATGTGGAAGTCCTGTAATGGATGACGGCTATCAACTGAACGTTGGTGAGTTGAGTTCCGACTCGGGTTGGGGTCATTAGATTCACTTATGCGCAAATATTCTTGGGAAAGGTGTTGCAACCTCGGGGAGGTTACTGAATAGAATAATCACGCGAAGGTTGGTAATGAGCGATAATACTTATAACACATATAAGATTCGCCAGTGGCGCGTAGAAGTAGTAGTCAACTGATAGAAGTGGGTTAAGTGAATTCCACAATTAATCTCCAACTACAGGATATCTACTAACCGCTTTACGCGGTCACAAGGCCGAATTTAATGCGGGGTATCCAAGCCGGTAGGCTCGGCCAAATATTCCCCGTAGACCCCGAATAAAACGTGGCCGAGTAGCTGTTTCCCGAGACGAGACTCTGCCTTTCGACATAGCCTCGTCTGGGGATCATCTCTGCCCGAAGGCAGAGAGTTTCACCAGGACAGCTGGAGACGAATCTCCGACTGCAGACGAACATACAATATTTACTACTGTATTTATTAATGTGGATAGGGTCATGCACATTATCATCCGTAGGGTATGTTACAACAAAAGGAAAGAATTCACCTTTTCTCTTCCCAACTGTGAGTTAATTCGGAGGACTTGTATCACGAAATCATTATGTTGCTAAACACTCTTACAATCTAAAAATGTTTTCTGACCTCAAGCAACTTGCAAAGGGTTGATAAACCGCAAAAAACAATCAATCAATTCTTTCATGTTTTTGACATAGATTATTCTTTAGTCTTCTCTAGTTTATAAGCATCTTTGAAGACTGTTGTAGTTTTTTTTGCAACCATTCTAGTTGAACTAATCCTCTGCCTCCTCTGCAAGAATAAAGGAATCTGATATTCGGAATTTGTATGACCAAGCAGAAGACGCTGCCTTTCCTGAAAAGGAATCATCAATACGGTTGGTGATAGCGACAGGGATTTATTGGGAAAAAAATCTCGAACCTTACCTGAACCTGAAAGGAGCAATAAGCAAATGGTCATTAACATGTACAGGTAAACATTCAAACGGAGAAGGAGCGTTGCCCAGCGCTGCATGCAAGCGGATGGAAACAGCCCGGTGTAAGTGATGACGTCAACCCTCTTCCGGTGTGGGTAAGGAAAAAGAGGGTAACCGATGCAAGATTTGCTCTCAAAATGGTATATGAAAATTAACTTTCGAGTTAAAGGAAAGCTTAAATGTCTTAAGCATAACCATTTTCGTATATTTTGTCGCAGTCGAAGTGTTGACACCATAGAAAATATAGCCGACAACGTGGCCTAATATCTCGGCGCAACATGTTCTAAACGAAGACAATGGCACGAACAGCTTAAACTTTCTGGTGAGGGTCGTTCATTTAAAATTGATTCCGGCGTTGACCTATTAATAATGTCGTTGGAAAAATATCTCAAAGTCAGTTTAAAACCTTCACTGAGACTGACTAAGACGATGGTTAGATCATTACCACGCCGGTCTGCGATGCTGCTAACGGAACTATTTCGTTGCGTATAGTTGATGTAGATGTGGATACCGATAACCGATTATGTCGAAGCGCTGTTTGTGGTCTCGGATTAAGGAAGAGAATGAAAAGGGACTACAAACAGCGGTTTCCAGTGAACTTAATTAGGAACCAGTAAGGACTGGTTAAAATAAAATTGAAAAACAGCGTGTAACGACGCAATCTTTTGCTATAGCACCGAGAATACAGATCGAATGACTAGAAATGGTAAAAGCAGATTTGGATGGCATGCAACGAAATCAAAGTATGAAAGAATCAAAGAAATATGGAAACTGACTGACTGATGTCCTCCTATGGTACCCCCCCCTGTTGTGAGGAAAATTGCAAATTAAGAATTTGCACGAATTTTAACGACTTAAATAAAGTCGTGAAACGTGAAATATCTTCTTCCAAATTCTGGAAGACCTTTTACGCAAAAAGGGCTAAAATATGAGCAATGAGAAAATAACAGGGATTGGCCAAATAAATAAATTCTTGTTACAGTGATTGCATATATCTGATATATCTATCTACCTATCTATCTATCTATCTATCTATATATATATATATATATATATATATATATATTACATATATCACATATATTATGTATATTGTATATATTACATATATATATATATATTGTATCTATTACATATATATATATATATATATACATATTGTATCTATTACATATATAAATATATATATATATATATATATATATATATATATATATATATATATTTGTGTATTTAGGCAGCAATCCTTCATTTATGCCTGTTTCATTAAAACCGATAGACAAGGTACTACAATTAAGCTTTTTATTTAATTTTTCTTCTGTACGAACAAGTGCTTTCTTTTTGGGACATAGAGTGTGTAGAAACTGTTCAAATGTTCTATAATTCCGAGGGCTTTCGGCTATAATTTTAGCCATTATCAAGGTTGATTTTATTTTTTCCATTTAATTAAGTGTATTACATTATGTTTTTAGTGTTATAGAAATGTTTTTTATTTTCCGAACACAGCACATTGTGTCCTTTTTCGGAGTTAATATTGTTAAGTGTTGGCTTTTTCTTTTTTTATTCTGAGGTCTTCAATTACTTTTAATCTTTTTTTAACAGATGGATGAGGTTATTATGTTTGTATTTTCTACTAGTATGTTTCGGATGGAGTCTGGTAAATTTGTGTGTGTGTTTAAATGGGTTCTAATAGAGCTCTGGTCAGATAGGTGTAAGGTAAGGCGCCTTGATAGGCATGTAGTTGTGTGACCGATGTAATTATTTATGAATTTGATTTGATCAGGAACACAATTCCTCATAGATAATGTTCGTTCGTTGTAATTTTGATTTTTCTGGTATGTTGCTCTTTTTGAAGATACGGTTAGCTATTTTAAATTTTTTGTAGTAGATATATATAATTATGTTGAGATAGAGTGAATCTGTAAAGGGACAAAAGGAATAAAAAGACAAGAGGAAAAACTATTCTTAGCTGCCAACGCTTTTTGTCCTCTGAGCGACTTTATCAAGGCAAAAACAAAGATATAAAAATATATATATTTCTTGAATATGACCTGCTTACTTTTGTCTTAGCAGACTTTGAATCATGGCACTTTGTGTCTTCCATATGTTTTCACTGAGCTTTCTACCACCTGATCGTTTTCAAATTTAAAAGCCTTGAAGAAACAATGACATCCTTGCTCTTGTATATAAATTAATTTAATTTTAATTTTTAAAAACAAAAGCCAAATCACACCAAAAATATCATAGAAAATAAGAAAGACAACGTAGGCTAAAATAACCAATCCAAAAATTGTAAATTTTTACCTGAAGGAAAAAAAAGTTATAATCACCTTACCAGGTTAAAAAAAAAAAAAAAAAAAAAAAAAAAAACTAATAAATAAATGATTATATTTCATCTCAAAAGACAGAAAAAGAAATTTTTACTATGTTACATAAAAATCGTAAACTGTAAACTAACAAGAATAAACAAAAATAAATAAATAAATAAAATAAATAAACGAAACCAAATAAAATAAATTAACCCAAACTGATAAAAAAATACAAACTAAATAATAAACAAATGAACAAACCACGTACGCACAGATAAACAAAAGATTACATAGTAATAACAACCAACAATAAAATAATCAATAATAAATAAATAAAAAGTTAAGTTATAACAGTGTAAATAGATAGAAAACTGCAGCCAGATCAACATTTATTGCCACTCAAAATCCCCTCGAATAATTCGAAACACAACTGTTATCGCCCACCAAAATAACCGTTAGAATAATACAATACAAATAAAAACTACACCGTAAATATTTAGAGTAAGACATCAAACCATACTTAGGAAACAACAAAAAGGGTTGAATTTAAGAACTTTAAATTACCTCCTCGGTAAACCATTGAAACTTCTATCCATCGAAAAGAAAGAAAAGAAGCTAGTTCTTACCGTTAAACATTTATGACAGTTCGCGCAGTGGATTGGCTGATAAAAACAGTCGGGTGTGCGGAAAACGTGGTCTATTTTCGTCTAATTCATGAAAAAGACCAGAGTATCTGCTTGCGTTTGATTGCGAGGGGAAATCAGGGATTGATCTCCCCTGATTGAGTCGACTTGGTGATGGGGTGTATGATGTTAAAAAATCCGAAACTCCCTGATGAACCAAGTCAATTTAGATCACTGACGACTCCCTCCGGCGCCTACTTAAGAGCGTGTATTTGAATAGACTACCCACAATGCATCACTGACCTGTATCAAGCAAAAACACAACGCACATGGCTCGACGATTGCGTTTACCATGAAACAGATTGTCACCTCTAGGTCTTGACTTCAATGTCCACTTATATATATATATATATATATATATATATATATATATATATATATATATATATATGAGTGTGTGTGTCCCCTAAACAATATATATATATATATATATATATATATATATATATATATATATATATATATAAATTTTTAAAGGAAAAACAGATTACTTTAAATACCATTAAATATTAGCTCTGGATTCACATTGAGCTCTCAGGATTTCATCCTCCTTGGAATTACCCATACGGTTTACCAATATATATATTGTTGTAAATTTACTACATTTAGCAACAAAGACCGCTCAATATCGGAGACAGAGTTTTTTATAGATATAGAGACTTTGGACATAGGAATCAACAGCGCATATCGACTGCCGGTTTTCACGCTTCAACCTTTAGTCTTAAGATCGCGTTGTAGCGTGAAAATGACAGTCACGATAGAATGTTGATCTACATGGTTCCACAGTCTCTCTCTCTCTCTCTCTCTCTCTCTCTCTCTCTCTCTCTCTCTCTCTCTCTCTCATATACATAAACAAATAAAAATGTTCCAATCTAAAAACATTATCCGCCAGAAAAACGCAATCTTTGTTATATATATATATATATATATATATATATATATATATATATATATATATATGCATGCTTTTAAGGTATGCTATATTTGTGAGTTAAATTGCTCACTATTATGATAGAGCGTATGTAAATATAAAAGTGGACATTGAGGTCAACAACACCAAGCGGCGACAATTATTTCTTGTGTTGTTTTGCTACGGCAAAATTGCTGTGTTCATCTGAAAATTCATTTTTTTATTTGTGAAGTGAAAATCGCTAAACTTATTTACTGCACAATTTTTAAATTTTATGATGTAAACATAGTCGTGTAGCAATGTCAAGGGAGGTAACTAAGTAGTTGAGATGTCTATTTTTTTAAATTATTTGAAGCTATTAGTTAAAAACCTAGATATTCTAAAAGTAAAGTGAAAATTTGTGCAGTATTTTTAATTAATTTTTATTAAGGGTTGGTTTCAATTTTATTAATTAATTTTATTAAGGGTTGGTTTCAATATTTTAATATAGATTTGCTTCAATAAATTTTAGTTTATGTTTATTATTTTCATGAAAAAGTATAGTGGCATTTTCGACATGTTAGATGCATTATTCAAATGAAAACTCAACCTTCTAGACAATGTAATTGTGATTTGACCAACATATGGATTTTTCTGTTGGAGATAATAATCTCGCAAAGGACATTGCAATTTATTTATAAACTTAACTTTTTCAGAGCGTATGTCGATAAAGTCCGTGTATATTTTAAACTTTATTCAAGAAAGTTAATTCACAAAATTTATTCATATTTTTTTTTTTCATTAAAACTTGAAAAATAATTTCCGCGAATGTGTATACGCCAACTATGGGGATTTTTGTTTCATTTCCATTTTGATAAAATAAATCTGTCTTAGACCAATAACATGCGGATCAAATTTTGAACTTCAAACATGACTCATCTTTAATGTTTTTCGATCAGATCAAAAAATGCTGCATAAGTAGAAGCCAATGATAATCAGACAACGTAAAATGAGAATTTGTCGTAAAGGTCGATAAAATTTCAGACAATAATAATAATAATAATAATAATAATAATAATAATAATAATAATAATAATATCCCATTTGAGTTTAGTACTGGCCGTTGTCGGTGTCGTTAGCAAGTCATTTGATCTTTCGACACCGCCATAATAGGTGCTATAATAAATAGTTAATTTTTTGTCGATATTACTAGCGTCAGTGGGTACCAATTTCTCTTTGTTTTCTGGGTTCATTTTTAGCGAATTCTCTTTTATTTCGAACCAAAAGAAACAGTTGTCTAATCACATAGCAAATGTTGCAGGATATCTATTCCATATTATATATTTAAACAGAATAAGTTCGTGGGCTCTTCTTTTAGAGCTATTCAATTGATTTACGGGCATATTACGTTAAAACACCGGTTCTTGTACGATCACTGAAGTTAAGCAATGTGGAGACTGGTCAGTACCTTGATGGGTGACAGCTTGAGAATACCAGGTGCTGTACGTTATGTGTGGTTGGGTAGGTTATAGATAAGTATTACGTATCTTGATTGATGTACATTGATATCAAGTACTCTGCAAAGAAAAAAAAGAAAAATTAATTACAAAATTAATGGTTATTTAACCGCAAGTACGGCTGAGTGATTAAAACGTTCGAATTCTGACCATGCGAGCCGGGTTCAAATTTCACCATGGTTGATATGTCATGAAGGGTACTCCGTGATGTTATCGGACTGGTAGGGGTCGATCCCAGCGTGAAGCACTTTTGGAAATTGCCTTAAAAGTCTTGTGAATAAAACTGGCTAGATGGTACGACTGGGGGCCATCAATAGCTGTGCTAACACAAAGTCACAAGTCATTGTGACCGATGGTTTGAGCGTGCTGGCATTGTTCAAATTGTTGACAACGCTAGATAACACGCCATTTCCCCAAAACTGTAACTAGTATCAGCTCAGTATATTTGCAGTATAAACCATAAAATGGATCTGAGAAAGCGTCTGCAGTAGAGATTGGTTAGCCGCCCAAGTAGACGTGTATTCAAGAATACGAGTGGCAAGATATATATTGAAAAAAGTACGCTTAAAGTGATCGTTAAAAATGCCAGAGGGCTTTCATTCCAGCCTAAAAGGAAATAAATCTTTATTTCCATTGAATGATTCATAAATTTGAATGTTAAAACTTTATTTCCATTGGATGATTTATAAATTTGAATATCAAAACTTTATTTCCATTGGATGATTTATAAATTTGAATATCAAAACTTTATTTCCATTGGATGAGATGATTTATAAATTTGAATATCAAAACTTACAGATTTAGAATTCTACTTTTCTACATTTTGTTTTTTTCTTTTACTTTCTATCATCTAATGACGGACATTTTTATTTATCTCATAAGTTTTCCCGAAGCGCCCGTTTTTTGGTTATTGATCGCGGCCCCATTTCTCTTTCGGTCTCAGAGTTGTTTCAAATTAGGATGAAATTCTGCAGCTGTAAAGATCAAAGCATAAAATATTCCAACTTCTTCCAACCTTGGGGATTTATTTTTTTCGCAAATTGCCAAATTTTCAATGGTCTGTATTTACTTGAAAAAGAAAAAAAAAACTTTGATCCTCAATTGAACGTTTGTGTTATGTTGTTATTTGCTAAACATGGTTTAATTTCAGACAAGAGCACAACTATAGTGTAACCAATGAGGATCGATATCATTATTAACGTTCAACCAAACCAGCCAGCTCGCCGCACCCCTGTACCTAACAGATCTCGGGCGTTAAACTGAATACTGTTACTGTTTTCGCTGATATCGATCAGATTGGAGACTTTCAAAGGCTATTTTTCGAGATACAACTGAAACCGTGGGACGAAAATAACAAGTTGTGAAACCGTCAATGGAACGCTCTCTTCCTGTCCCTCTAAGAACAGAGCAACCATTAACTACAAAAAAAAAATAATAATATATGTTTATTCGCTGTGGTCATCGAGGGGAGAAACCCTTACTTCAAAGCACGTACAGGAAAATAAATCGTTGTATGAAGGGGGGGGAGAATAAAATTTGTCAACCTTTGATTATGTCGTAGGTTTGCGTGACCCTCACATGATTCTTTCTACATACGTCGGCTTATACTTGGGTTGGGCATATCTTGGTCTCTATTCATAGTAACCTCATCTGTGTGTGTGTGTGTGTATGCGTGTCTGTGTTGACCTGCTAAAAAATGAAGTCCCCTTACTTCTATTCTGTGAAAATTAATTTTAAGTTTAAATCATTTATAGTAATAATAATAATAGTAATAATAATAATGAGGGTGTTGATGATATTATTATTATTATTATTATTATTATTATTTCTTTTGATTTCTGGTGTGCACACATTTCGTTCCAGGTCTCGACCATAGACCAGCAGTCAGAAATGGCATCATGACATTTTCCACTGAGCATTTTGAAAAAAATCAAACATATTTTGCATAGATAAAGCCCTTCCTAAGGTGTGGGCTGTACTTGTGTGTACATTTTTTTCTGTATTTCTTTAAGGCATGGACTACCAGGAATCCCTTCAATGAGTTTATTGGAATCTTCTCCAATCAATCCGAGTGCTCCAACTACAACTGGAATTGTTGATATCCTTATGCACCACAGTTTTGAGATTTCGATTTCAAGCTCCTTGTATTTTAATAGTTTTTTGAAGATTTTCAAAGATATATTGCAGTCTGGACCCCCATGTCAATAAGGAAGCACATTTCGCAGTCTCTTATCACGATTATTATTATTATTATTATTATTATTATTATTATTATTTCCTTTGATTTCTGGCGTTTACACATTTCTTTCACGGTCCAGCCCAGGGACCTGAGGTTAGAAATAGCATCATGACACTGACAAAAAGAAAAAAATTACATAGATAAAGCCCTTCGTAAAGTGTGGGCTGTACTTGTCAGAACAATTTTTTGTATCTCTTTGAGGCATGGACTTCTAGGAATCCCTTTAATTAGTCTACTGGAGTCTGTTCCAACCAATCCTAGGGCTCCAACTACAACAGGGATTGTTGATGTTCTCATTATCATTATTATTATTATTACAACCGCTGGTGGGTTGGGGGTTTGCATTGATCAACTTGTTTGTCCCAGATTAGAGTATTGACCATGAAGAGGCTTATCTCCTTGCTATCGTTTCTATATTTGGTCCATTGCATTTCGTTTTGCTTTCATTTTATCCACATTCTTCTAATGTTTATTATGATTTACTTTCTTTTCTTCATTCACTTGTAATTGGCTTTTCAATGTTGTTGTTTTCACTTCCTTTCTTACTGAATAAAGTTTCTTATTTATTTCGTGTTCACCAGATTCCTATACGATCACCAAAGTTAAGCTCAGTTTTAAGCCTGGCCAATACATAGATGGGTGACCATTTGAGACTACCAGGTGATGTAAGTTTGAAGGTGTAAGGTTTGCCGGCAAGCAATTGGAAATCAATTAGCTGAGTTCCAATTCCGTTTGGGTTCATTAGATTCGGTTATGCACAAATATCTTTGGGAAAGGTAAGAATTCACCTTTTCTCTTGCCAACTGTGAATTAATTCGTATGACTTGTATCACCAAACCATTATTATGTTTCTAAACATTCTTACAATCTAAAAATATTTTCTGGAGTTAAAAAACCTGCAAAGGGTTGATAAACCGTAAAGAACAAAGCAATCAATTCTTTCATGCTTTTCCTCTGCAAGAATAAAGAAATCTGATATTTGGGTTTTGTATGACCAAGCAGAAGATGACGACTTTCTCAATCAGGAATCATCAATACGGTTGGTAATAGCGACAGGGATTTATTAAAAAAAAAACTCGAACCTTATCTGAACCTGAAGAGAACAATAGCAAATGGTCATCAACATGTACAGGTAAACATTCAAACGAAGAAGCAGCGTTTTCCAGCCCTGCATGCAGGCGGATGGAAACAGTGATGACGTCAACCCTCTTCCGGTGATGGTAAGGGATAAAAAGGGTAACAAATGCTTGAATTGCGCTCAAAATAGCATAGGAAAGTTAACTCTCAAGTTAAAGGAAAGCTTAAATGTGTTAAGCATAACCATTTTGGTATATTTTGTCGCAGTCGAAGAGTTGACACCGTAGAGAATATAGATGACAACATTGCCTAATATCTTCAATGAAAGACAATGGCACGCATAACTAAAACATTCTGAGAAGGACCGTTAATTTAAAATTGATTCTCGTGTTTATGTATTAGTAATGCCCTTGCATTAATATCACAAACTCAATATGAAATCAGGTATTCTAATTATTTACAGTGTTCGAACTCTTATCATCATATTTATTGCCATATTAACGACGTTCCGGTCGTTGTACGTTAATGCGTTTTTCAGGTGATTGGAATTTCGAATTGAACCCCTTTTTTCGTCCATCGGGGTAGATTGTTTTAATTCAACGTGCCATACCTCTTCTGGATGTCTCAGTTATCTCCCTTTAACTCAACTCTCCCAGTTTTTGTTCATCACTGCAGTAGCCAGGTATTGAACTCACAACAAATACCAAAATATTTGCCAGTTGATGAATGAATTTGAAGCACCAGCTAACTTAATCCGATCAATATGGCCAGTCACTGACAAGTATTTATTGAAAATAACTGTTGCGACATAAGGAGACGAGATCTTACGGCAGATACACTTGTTACTTGCCCAAACAATAGAAAAATGATGAGCTCTGACTTACGAGAGCTCTACAGCTATAGAAAAAAAATTGAATATAGGTAAACGAATGCATACGAAGCTAGTGTTGTCAATTATTTTCAGAATCAGCCACCCAAATATAATCTGTCACATTTTCATTATACGATCTTTACGGTGTTCAAAGTCCAGTCTATACTGGTGAAAGCGACCCTCTAAATACGCCTCCATGTTCTTGAATTTATGGAGATGAGCGTCAAGGATATGAACTTTGGACAAACATCCTGCAGCCCATTTTGCCGTAGATCTTCACCAGGGTCTCAACAATCTCCACATCGTTTTCGGCATTGTGATTCCTCAAGAAGCCATGGACCAATGCGACAAAGCTGTTCCACGCTGTTTACTCCGTCCTACTGACCTTCTTGAGAAATTACTGGCATTATTTATTTCTTTATTTGTGGCCCGACGAAGACACCGGCTTTGACTTTTGCAGGAAACAGCTTACGGACGAAGTCTTGAAGGTACTTAAAGACTGCAGACTCCGGACGGAAGTGGTTTGGGCTCTGTCAGGCTCTTTTTCCCAAGAAACACCACTTCTACTGCAGCTACAGTACACATGGTGCCCCTACGACCCTCAGAGGTCACGGCTTTTGCGATCGATCGCGATATAATAAGTACGTTGTACTTTGACCGCTCTTCGACAAAGACCTTCACAACGAAGCAATTTTCTATTTTGTATTTTGCTTAATTTTGAAGTCTTCGTAGTTGAGGCAGCCAAGCGCACCGCATTACAGTGTGGTTCCTCCTGGTAGTATATGAAATTCACGATTAAGCATTAAAAATCACCTAACAAGTGCTGATTTGGGGGAAGGGAAACCTATTTTAATAAAATGGATATTTTGTAATGACCAGAAAAAAAGTTTCCAGTCGAATCCATTACCTGCCTTAACCGGTTATTGAACTCACACTCTTTGTGTCTCTGTGACCGTATCTAACAAACGCCTTTATCCACTGTACCAGGTGTCCTTGAGGCAGTGGAGAATTTTCAGAGGGAAATTAACAGGAGATAACTGATAACTGACATCCATTAAAACATGGCACGTGCTACTAGAACAGTCTACCCCAGCGAGCGAAATAAAGGGTTCAGTTCGACATTCCAACCACCCGAAGAAAGCCAGAGCGTACAATGGCCGAAACGTTGTAATAAATATGGCTACAAAGATGAGGACAATAGTCCGAATAATGTAAACAATGTTAAAATTAAAACTTGAAATATACTTTCCGTGAATTTCTGTGATCTTACGCCAACTATGTAAATTTTTGTTTCATTTCCATTTTGATAAAATAAATCTATCTTAGACCAATAACATGCGGATCAAATTTTGAACTTCAAACATGACTCATCTTTAATGTTTTTCGATCAGATCAAAAAATGCTGCATAAGTAGAAGCCAATGATAATCAGACAACGTAAAATGAGAATTTGTCGTAAAGGTCGATAAAATTTCAGACAATAATAATAATAATAATAATAATAATAATAATAATAATAATAATAATAATAATAATAATAATAATATCCCATTTGAGTTTAGTACTGGCCGTTGTCGGTGTCGTTAGCAAGTCATTTGATCTTTCGACACCGCCATAATAGGTGCTATAATAAATAGTTAATTTTTTGTCGATATTACTAGCGTCAGTGGGTACCAATTTCTCTTTGTTTTCTGGGTTCATTTTTAGCGAATTCTCTTTTATTTCGAACCAAAAGAAACAGTTGTCTAATCACATAGCAAACGTTGGAGGGTATCTATTCCATATTATCTATTAGGTTGGTGCAAAAATAATATCGTTTTTTGACGTTAAAAAATACGTCAAAAAACCATATTATTTTTGCACCAACCTAATATTTAAACAGAATAAGTTCGTGGGCTCTTGTTTTAGAGCTATTCAATTCACTTACGGGCATATTACATTGAAACACCGAAGTTAAGCAACGTGAAGTCTAGTCAGTACTTTGATGGGTGACAGCTTGAGAATACCAGCTGCTGCAAGTTATGGATGTGTGGGTAGTTTATGGATGACGGCTTGGAAATAGATTTCGTCTATCCGACTTCCAATTGCACTTATCTTGATTTTACCCACTTAAGCTGGTATACCTATGAGAAAGCTATGAATCCACATCTTTTCTCCTACAGCTATGGGTTAAATATTAGAATTTTTATCAATAAATCATTATCTCCAAAATTTCTTAGAACCTAAAAAGTATTTTCTGGTTTGAAATAACCCGAAAATGTTGGTAATACGTAAAAAACAAATCAATCAAATCGATCAAATCTAATCAATTCTGATACTAAATCTAGAAAAACAATGTGAAGCTATATAATTTTTAATGAACGAGATTCGATATGACTTAAAACGTTTGTATTTCGGCTTAAGATGAAAGAAATAGGAGTTAAAAACGAGAAATAGTTGGTAAATTTTTGATCTCGGAAGAATTCATGAGTACAACTAATATTACGAGTGAAAATATGAAAGGAAAATTAAGATTAAAATAAAATAATCGAAAGAATTAATATGATAATGGCGATGAAAACATTAGCCGCCCCCTTATAAGGAAACATTTGGCATTCATTGACCGAGCAGCCAATGCTACTTTCAGTTGAAATTTATAAATTCTTTCTATTAAAAAAATTTTTAAATAAAATGTTTCTCAAGTTTCGGGGCTGATATTGCCCTTTCCAGTAATGATTTCGGTTTCCTTGCTAACCTTTTGTTTCAAGTAGTGAGAAACGTTCAAATCCTATGTCCTCATTTTCTCTTTGAGTCACATATATGCTGGTCATTTTAGTAGTTACAACTGTTAAAATTACTCGGCTGATATGGGTTCAGTTATCTTTGTGAATGTGTAGCGCCAGTCCAAGAGGTTCAAAAAAGGATGGTCCTCGCCAGAACCTACAGGCTTCCTTCGCTTGAAGCCATTTTTAAGCTTTGATCTTAGAAAGCAGCTTTATACAACTGAGAGTTTGCATATTTCTAAACAGGTTTAGCGTTATGTCGGTTGCCAATGATACATCTAATAAAAAAAAATCAATTTAGTATTCATTTTCTTTTTCAGCTTTTTCACCCCAAGCAAGGTGGTAAAGCCACCAAGACGCAGTGGCGGTTACAGGGAGTGAAAGTGAATGAGAATGAAAAGACTGAAAATGGAGGGGGAAGGTTTGAAGAAACGGCGTAAAAACGAAAAGGGTTCAAGAAGTTTTTTGAAGATTGTAGTTATCAGGGAAGCAAGAAATGAAAAAGAGAAAAGAAACTGTTAGAATAGGAGTGGCGGTTGCATCTAGCTAGTTCAACAGTAAAATAGTGAGACCTAATTGCCAGTCTAGTAGCGCGCTTCAATTCATATAGTCGAGGCAGTTACCATGAAAATATTTGCAGAACAGACAGAAGAAGCTGGTCAGGATCTATTATATTGCAGACCCTTCTCTGGATTTTACTAATACAACGTGTGCAACCGAACAAGTGAAATTAATTGGAAGTATATGAATCAATAATGCTTCCAATAATTGCTTCGTATCTTTCCAAATCAAGATAATATTACTTCTACTAATCTTGCCAACAAACATATGCAATAATAAAAAAAAAATATTAGTTAAAAAAAAATGAATAAGAATTGCCAATGATTCAAATAATTAAAATTAAAAATGATACTACAATTATTAGGTTGGTGCAAAAATGACGTAATAATGTCGTTTTTTGACGTTAAAAAATACGTCAAAAACGACATTATTACGTCATTGTTTTTGCACCAACCTATAGTAATATTACGAGTGTAATAAAATATTAAATACGAATTGACTATAACGTAACTTTGATGAGTTTACAGCTCTCTCAAGTGCCCAGCCCAGGGACTGAACTCGTATTTACGTTGTCACCAAATATGCGAACCAACGCTTTAACCCACAAAGCTTATTCTTCGATTCCTGGGCCGGGGAGTGTGTACTTGGGACACGGGACGAGCAATAACTGAGCAGTACTAAAAATAGGAACTCTTTAAGTTATCCCCCTTAGGCATGGACAGCAAAATGTGAACAATCTACTTCCGGAGGACAAATAAAGAAAGTCCCTTAGGTTGCCCGGATCAACAAGCATTTGATGAAGGCTGGAGAACACAAAGGCCGAAACGTTGTGATAACAATAACAAAGATGAGGACATGTGTAAATATATCCTGATATATTCTTCAAAGATATCTCGTTGCTCACATGCTCTCTCTTAATAAGCTTACTCTGCTCTATGTTTACCTGCTAGAATCACATCTGTGAATTTGTCCAGAATCTCCTACCATAGAGATTATATATGGTATAGCATTCCAACACTTGTTTCTTTGTTTCTAACGAAAATTTACTATTAAAGC
>OZ010601.1:2770399-2812899 GCA_963932145.1 Acanthosepion lycidas
ACAAATTCACATTTACGGTTTCTTCTTTTAAAATATTTTTTTTCTTGTTGTTCCCTCTATTTACATATACAGGTAAAATTCCGTGGGTATGTAGATCCTATTAATATAAAATATTAAAACTGATCCAGAAAAGAGAGCTCACTATATTTATTATAGAGCATATAAGTGAATAACAAGAATGCAACCCAAATTACCCCATTCAGATGATCATTTTGTCCCCAAGAGAGTCTCCCTTGGACTTCTCAATGCAAATATATTTGTTAAAGAAATGACATAACTTTTTTTAAAAATAATTTCAAAAATAACCTCCACAACTAATTTTATGTAATTTCGAGATATTAAATTCTGTAGAGTTTAATGCTTGTATTAGTTGAAAACAAAACTCCTAGGAGAATCAAATCGTCAATTTCTATTTGTAAAACAGGACCCCTACTTACTGAAAAACTGGTATGGATCGTAAAAGTCAGTATTTAATCATAAAATAATTTAATTGATTATGAATTAAATTTATTTTGGAAGCTATTGTCGTAAGAAAAATATCTTCGATGAATAATGAATTTTTACAATAATTATTTTCATTTTTTTAAAATTTAATTATAATAATTTATAAAGTTTTAAATCTTTTAAAATTCTCTCTTACTTTACAGAGGTTAAATGGTAATGTTATTAAGTAAAAACTATATTTACTAATCATAAATGGAAAAACTTTTTATAATTTAGTGAGCAAGAATATTTTAAGAAGAATTTTGATTGTTTTGTATTGATGTAAAACGAACGTCCCTATATAAGATTATCAGAAAATAAGAGCGATAACCATAGTAAATTCAAAGTCAAAGTACTTAAAATTCAATATAACGTTATAATTAATCAAGTAATTTTATATATAGCAACCATAGAAATAAATTAGATAAACTTCCGTCTGTTAATCAAGATGTCTATATGTCAACACCTTAAATATACAGATGTTAAAAATATAATCCTATGGAATTTTCCACTTAAAGTAAGAAATATTTGTTTCAAAGCAGATTAATTAAACTTTAAATCAGATAATTTACCTCAAATAAAGTTTCAGAAAAGTATATTTTATTTTTGGAAGATTATATTGAGAAAGAGAATTACATGACGCTTGGCTAAAAATGGCATTAAAATCAGCGATTTTAGCAATTTCAAAACGAAAACAGTCAATTAAAATTAGTTTTGAAATACAGAAGAGGTATTTTGCTTATTAGAAGTATTAAATCTAATCTGTTAGCTGTTAGCTTGAAATTAAGATTAAAATAAAACTTTCAACAAACATTTTTCATTTTTAAAAATTCATTTTAAACACTTCGTATCGCGCTTCGGTTGAGGTACCTAATTTTATCATATATATATATATATATATATATATATATATATATATATATATATATATATATAACTTAAAATTATTTATATATATATATATATATATATATATATACATATATATATATATATATATATATATATATATATATATATATATATATAGTTCTGAGTTTAAAATGCCAACATAGAATTTGTTGGTTGAAATAGCTATTCTGATGAGGTATGTTTGGATTTCTTTTATGTAATTTATATGCTCTGTTATAAATACATTGAGATTTTTTTAGTTGTATCAATTTTAATATTTTATATTATTAGGATTTACTTGGATTATATACCAACTTACTATTACCTATATATATATATATATATATATATGTGTGTGTGTGTGTGTGTGTGTGTGTGTGTACGACGTATACCTAGGCTGTAAGTAATTCGTTTAAACAAGTTTATTAAAATAAAATCGTTAGTTCTTTTGCCAAACCTTTACGTTCGATATATTGATGACATCTTCATATTTATAGAAAACCTAAGCTAAATATAAAGAAATGTAAAGTAATCATTGAGACGAACTTTGTCCTACACATAGGAATTTAACATTAACAGGAGAATTTCTGTTCTTGTTTCAATAGTGGTGATAATTTTACAACTCAATAAAATGATTCCCACAGGCAAAACATCTTGACTTCTTAATTAAAGAAGTAAATGTCCTCACAGATATAAAATGGCTGTTCATAAAGACAATAATCAACGGCGCAAAACTATTGTCTTCGAGACAAAGATTATTTTACAAAGAATTGATCAAAATAAAACAATAACTTAATAATCGTTTCCCTATACACATTGTCGACGAGCAAATAGAATTAGCTTTTAAAGCATTTAAATAAAAAAATAAAGCAGCTATTCTGATATAAATAAAAACAACATAAACTGATTCTATTTTAGCCAGAGGCTCCCAACTATAAACAAAATGAAAGAAAAAATTATAGATTGACTCATCAGTCACTTTATTACATACTAGCAGCATGGCCCGGTGTTGACCATGCTTGATTCAAAAATCGTACGACTCATACAGCAATCGCTATCACTTGACTTAAAATACTTTTGCCCTCCTTGCCTTTAAAGGAGTGCCCTTTGCCATGCTGATGTTGCTACATGCCTTACTTACTTCACACTGCGAATTTTTTCTAAGCTCTATACTAAACATTAAATCTGTTACGAAAAAAGAACTAAATAAAATGAACACAAAATGATCAGCTTTAAAAAAGGACTCGTAACTGGAAAAACCGAATGAAAAAAGAATGTTAACAACAAATCCTTTTTCACATCCAACACAGTTCTGCGGAATCAGAATCAACGTTGAGTTTACGCAAGCGAATGAGCCAAATGGAGTAAAGTGCCATGCAGATTTAAATTTTTCCCACTTGTAACGAATGCAGCTATCGATTTTTTGCATGCTATCAGTGTCAGTCAGCAGTTGGCTCTCTCGCTGGCCAATAGAATCTTCCTGCCTATTCGTGGCAGCCAGTTATAGGCTCTCACTCTGGCCAGTAGAAAATGGCCGCAAACTACATGAAAACTGTCGTAGAAGTATGAAAAAATTGATTATTTCCACTATCGATGGAAGTTGGGAAATGCAAAGTCGATCTTTGCCTTTCCGCTAACTTGGGGCATGTACATGTAAATTTTGGTGCAAATCCGTCGAAAATTGCGGCCGTGCATTCGTTACACACACACACAAACACACACATCCTGCCTTTTATAGATAGAGATATTACTCTAATATTGCGTTTGACACCCTCTCGTCTTTAGAGCTGCCTCAATTCTACTTTGTTCGGAAATCGATGGATTTTTGGAAGCAATCTTTAAAAATTGTGGTCCTCATTCACAATATGGTGTCCTGCATTTCTTCTAAATTCGTTAGCTATACATCCAGGATTCGGATCTCCCTTTTCACCACATCTCACAGGTTCTCTAAGAGATTGAGATCTGGTAAGTGAGTTGGCAATTTAATATAAAAAAAAAGATTGCAGTGTTCCAGGAAGCAATCTGCCTCTATATTCTATTCTTGATATAGTCCATAGCTCTGGAAGTATTCACAAGTCGATGGGTACAGGGCCAGTGTTAGGGCTTCCTGATACCTATCCCCCACTCCAGAATATGTGATACAGCCCTCCCTGAATCTATGATACGGTCCCCACTCTGCTACATCCCAATTTTCATAAAGTAGTATTCATATAAAATATAAATTTTACTGTCACATAATTCGTAAAATAATGGATCCTAATCAAATATAGGCAAGCGATTCAACTAGAAAAATTGAAAATAATTACAATGTATCTAAAGACAAATTAAAGACATTCCATCTTAAATAAATAAACAACGTTTTGCAAAAATTCTTTACGTGAATCTGAGATTTTTCTTCATAAAAAGTTGAACAATTTTAACACATTCAACATTATGGATGAAAAATAGAGAAATTTATATAGTGTTTTTTTTTGTTTTTTTGTTTTTTTTTGACACTTAGCCTGAGAAAAAGAAATTGACAGATTTGGACGCGTCAAAAAATAGACCCCAAAATGACGTTAAAATCCGAAAGAATGTTTTAAAAATAATCACCCTGCAATCCCCACTCAATTTTATTTTTAAATTTTTTTTTCTAATTTGAGCATCCCAAAACATTTCTTTTATAGATATTTTAAAACATTGTTGCTATACTCATAATTAATTTTATTTAGTGTTGTTTTTTTTTTTAATAGAGAGTGCTTTGAGAATTTGAAGTTTTGTAACAGCACTAAGAAATTGATCCATGAATTTGAGAGAATTAAATAAAAATAAATAGACATAATATGTCTAAATTATTCAATCAAACATGCTTGAAGGAAAATATGCTGCCTAAATATTCATAGCTTATATATATATATATATATATATATATATAGTATAAAATGACAATTTTTTTTTAAGCATTTCACCCCAAGCAAGGTGGGAGCCACTAGGACGCAAGGGGTTACAGAAAATTTAGAGCAAGATCAGATAGGAGTGATAGAAGAAAGGATGAGGGTAGTGGATAGATTAAGGCAACTGGAGATGTCGATTGACATTACACTTGAATAGCTGGAGATTATAGCTCACAGGGAAACAGGAATAGGGAAGGGAGTTCCACAGGCGAGAGGTGCGAGACATGAAGCTATTGGAGTAGAAGAGACGACTACATTTAGGAGTTTCGACAGTGAAGGGGTGAGAGCGGGATGCCAGCCTCGTAAGGAACCCATACGTCTGGGAACCAGCGAATGCAGCTCCTCGGAGCAATTTCCATGAAAGAATTTGTAGAAATTTTGTCGCAATGATTCTCCCTTATTCGATAGTTTAGTAAGAAATCCTGGTTCGTAAGAAAAATCAGGAAAAATGGAAAATTAAATGTCTTTGGCTAGATGCGAAGGTGTCTCATCAATATTCTAATGATGTTGTGACAGTATCTTTTTGCTTGATATATTGTCTGAACTAGGAATTGTTCTCGCCGTTTCTTACTCCTGTTCTAAATTTTATTGAAAGCATAGCTCCCAAACCCACTATTTGGTGATGGCGGAGGATTGGCCGTTGATTCCCCCCCCACCACCACCAGGTCGACGCTTGGACATAAGGTAAGCCGTACATTCAGTTACCATCATGAGGAAGAAAGCAGACACTTGCTGCCTCGTGTGAGTATAGTTTCGCTCTAGCAGAAACCCATTTACATTTTTCTTTTTTTCTTTCTTTTCTTCTATTTTTTTTTATTTAATTTTTTCTCTCCCCACCCCACTTGCCAAATGTGCTCTACCATAGTAAGACATTTTGTCGCAATGATTCTCCCTTATTTGATAGTATAGTAAGAAATCCCGGTTCGTAAGAAAAATCAGGAAAAATGGAAAATTGAATGTCTTTGGCTACATACGAAAATATATCCGAACAACCTTATTTTCAATTTCTTTTTAGAATAGACAATGGGACTTATACTAAGTTAAAACTTAATGTGATAGGGTATAGCCAAGTGTGAACCAGGACTCCTTGCTTGTTATCTCCCCCCCCCATCCTTCCCTCTGTTTTCGTCGTCCTTTTTTGTGTTATCTGTAATAGGAGTAGGTAGTCTCTTCTACCGCCTGGTCAACACTCCTCCCCCTTCTATTGGACGTGAGTAGAGGCTTACGCCTTGTTTCTTGTCTAGGAAGGGGTTTCCGATACTCTTTCTCTCTCCGGCCTCTGTATTAGTGCAGCTCTGTTTCTCCCGTGATGTGTGCAGTCTGTGGCATCACCTCTTCATTCTGAGGGTACACGGCTGGACTTGACCCTATATTTCCTTAATGGGATGAAAGCGTCGATTCCAGCTTTAACCCAGGAAGAGACCTCAGAAGCACATTCTTGGACGGGGAGCTTGAAGACTCCATCCCAGGGGACATCGCGGAGGAAATCACGGAACGCGTCCCAGTCAGCACGTTGATAGTAGAACGAAGTTCTAGTGGTAGAAGGTTCTTTATAGGGGGTGGAGTTGAAGGAGATGTTAACAGATACTACCCCATGATCAGAGTTACCAAGAGGGCAGAGTTGCGAGGCGCTGCAGGATTCGGGGATGGAGGTAAAGCACAGGTCGAGAAGAGAGGCTTTACCTTACCGGTTGAAGACAAAACGAGTGGGGAAGTTAACTGTGTGAGGGAATGGGAGATTGAAAAATTGAGCGTTTGAATGCCTGTGTGGTCAGTAGTAGCATTCTTAAGCCACAAGGTGTGATGGGCGTTAAAGTCACCAATCACAAAAGTGTGAGGGAATGGGTGGAGGGAGAGAGCCTTGTCTATGCTGTCAGAAATGCTATCGAGTATCTCACAGTCTTGAGAGGATGGAGAGTGGTAAAGGAAGAAGAGATAGCTTACCGCATTGAGGAGAGAGAGTCGGAGACACATGTATGAATGGTCTGGCGATTCGAGAGAGGACTCTCTGGCCAGAGGGAGATGTTCCTTGACGTAGACACCAAGACCGTGCATGTGGGTTAGCGAGTCTTTTCTGAGGAGAGGAAGGTAGCCGGGGATCGAGAGATCAGAAGAGGGGATAGACGAGACAAGGTTTGTCTCACAGAGAGCAAGTATATCCGGGCCGTTTGCAGTGAGGAAAGATTCCAGACTGAAGAAGTTTTTCCTAATGCCACAGATGTTGGAGAACGAAAGGTTGAGGGGTTTAGGTGATTTTTGAGAGGCTGGTTTAGGGTTAATCTTTCGGTTTTTGTAACTCATGTTGAATTTTGTTTGTAAGATGAGAAGGCCCGAATTAAAATAAACAGACAGTTTCGACCGTGACGCGGGCAGAGAGGAGTTGGCACAACCTGCAACATAATGTGGCCTCAGGGCTGCCCACCGGAGGTGACTGCAGGGACACCTTTCCATGCGCGATATGGCACTACAAACACCCCGGTATTATACAACTGTTGATCAGAGCGGCCGCTGCAAAAAAATCTTAGATTTTGCTGACGCGTTTCGTCTTCCGACTTTTTCAAGGTAAAAATAAAATGGAAATGTCTTTGTTATAGTTACATTAAAAAATTCAAATTTAAAAAGATAGACGCTTCTGTCTAAGCCTTTTTCTGGTTAATGTAAATTTCCTTTATACTAAGAGATTTTTTCCATGTCGACAATACAGTTAAATTCTCAGATCAATTCTATGGTCAAGACAAATTGGTATAAAATGACATTTGGAAAAAAAAATCTTAGAAAAAAAAAATATATATATATATTTATATTTATATATATGTGTGTGTGTGTGTGTGTGTGTATTACAGCAAAAAAAAACAAAAATTTCGTCAACATGTAACTTTTCTGCTGTATGACAACTTGCATAACTTGTGAGTTAAACGTTAGAATTTCATAATTTTATAATCGGTAAATAAAATGGCTCTTTAAGAAATACATGAAAAGTTTAAAACAAAATGATCTAACAAAATTATTAAAAAAATATATAAATCTAATCAAATTATTTAAATAAATAGATGAAACAAAAATTGAAATGTATAGATCATATAAAATTAATTAAAGAATATGGATTATATAAGGATCTACATGTCCTAATTTTCTATCTCTACAAGAGAAAATCCGAGGGTTGAAAAGTTGTTCATTGGTAGTACTAAGATTTTTTTTCAAAACCCAGTGGTATCAGCAAATATCTTCTTTTAATAATACTACTTATAGAAATAATACTTCACTTTCAAAATTTTTTTGAGAATTTGAAAGATAAAAATAAAACTCATAAATTTAAATGGAAAATTTTAAAACTGGCCAGGACGTGAGATGCTTATATGGACCAAGTTTTCTGTGTTTAGAGGAGAAAATGCAGATCATCAGGTTTATGAATAGGGACGATTTATTAAATCAAAGATTTGAATTAATGGCTAATTATAAACATACCTTTGACTCTAAAATCTTGCAAGACTTTGAACTTTTACAACTGCTTCTTATATTTTAGAAAAAACTTGTTGCACCATATAAAGCTCATCTTTCTGTCAGTAAGATCAATTTCGACGTAGTATCCATTATTCTTCTAGTACTGCTCGTAATATTTAGTCTAGAGGTATATGCGTTTGGCTGACATTTTGAAATTTGATATTATTATTATTTTATTAACACCCTATATAAGACCCTTTAGTTAACAGTCACATTCTATTTTGTATAATATATATTTTTTAATTAATTTTATATGATCTATATGTTTAAAGCTTTGTTTAATTTAATAAGCCATTTTGATTGGTGGATCTGATTAAAACAAACTCTGCTGCTATCCCCTCCCTCTTCTTTCTCACACTTTTTTCTTATTCTTCCTTTTCTCTAGAAAAGAGATTGTATTTTGTGGCTTTCTTTCTGACTCTTTCTTTTCTTCCTTTCTTTTTTTTTTTTTTTCGCGTAAAAAGAGGTTGCATTTGGTTTTACATCTCAATAAGTTGTCTAGTAACCAGTCATTTACTAAGGCCTGATGAGATGTGTTGATGCACATCGAAACATGATTAGATTTGTGCATGCTTTTATGTAATATCCTAAAATAATGTTTATATATATATATATATATATATATATATATATATATATATATAATTTTTCTATTTTTAATGTTTTAAAAATACCCAACCTGAAATTTAAAAAAAAAAATAATTATTTTACAATTTGAGTATCACGAAACTTTGCTTTTATAGACGTTTAATAACATTGTTGCGCTACTCTTAATTTTATTTAGCGTTGGTTTCATTTTTTTTATATTGAGCGCTTCATGAGTTTGAAGATTAATTGCTTTTTGTTCCTAGGTCCATCCGTACCTGTTAGCGTCCCAGCTATGGGCAAATAGTTAACCCCCAAACTAGGGTCAAAACACCATGTAAGTATTAAAATAGAAACCCTCTTTACAAAAATACGTCACTGAAACCTGATCTACAAACTGATTTCTTACATATTCTATTCGTACGAACCTATCCTAAAAATCTTGTCGGCATCAAATAACCCATTGAGATGTTGATATACCGTAAAACAAAATAAACAGACAGGAGACAATCTACCTTCAACTTATTCGAACCGTGCTTGCGTACCCTTGAAAAAGGATATTGTCAAAAGCGGAGGACGTAGAGAAGATTGCAGGGAATGGATTGTTAATTCCTGTTTAATAAAAAAAATCAATTCATAGAATTCAGCTTCTTGATTTCGTTTCTATTAATGTCAGTCTTCTGCTCTTCCTCAGCAAAACACAGTTAGACATGTGCCTGTGTAAAATTAAATAAAACTAGTAACTGGTGTTGAGATAATTAGCTTTCTTTCTTCTCAGCACGTTTCGCTGTCTCTCAAAATTTAGCACATTAGCAAACTCCAATTTGCATAAAGATTTTTATGAGAGGTTGGGGTCGACAAAGACCCCAGGCTTGGTTTGTGCAGGGAGGGAAAATAAAGAACAACAAACATGTGTCACTTGAAATTTACGGCAAATTTGAAAGCTGAGTCTGGCATATTAAAGTTATTAAGTATTTTGAATTGAAAAGGCATCATTGTTGATTATATATATATATATATATATATATATGTGTGTGTGTGTGTGTGTGTGTGTATACATACACAAACATCGCTTTCTTAGAGCCATGAAAAAAACATGTCCGTTTACTCCGACATCAGCGTTTTTGAAGAAGCGAGAGCAAAATCTAAAAGGTCAGCCAATCTCACAATCCTCACACTTGCTCCATATGTGGCCTCCTTTGTAAATCACTAGAGGGTCTTAAATGCCACTTAAGATTATTGCACAATAAGCACAGATCCTCATACGTCGAAACCGACGAGAGAGTCCATTATTATACACAAATGAGAGAAAGAACAAATAGAGTAACAATTCACTGTTCGTAGCATTTACTTTTAAAAATACAAAGTAGAACAGAATATCAAGAATTAATGACGTTAATGTTTTGACTAATGAAAATGGAATCTGTAAACGAGAAAAAAACTTCAAATGTATTTAAGGGTGTTGGGGTGAATAAAGAAATCTATATGTCTATTCATTTCATTATGGTCAGCACATGACCTGAGCTGTAAATAAGAGACTTAACAACAAAGCAAGAAAAAGTTGCAATTTCTAGAACATAGAATGAGGAAAGAGCGCTTGGAGAATTTGACACTCAGATGACATTCTGAAGGCAAGAGAAAACTTAACGAGTTTATATATAAGTGGATGGTAAATTAGGCTCTGTAACAAAAGGTCTGTTTAGGACAGTTGTAATATAAATCCTAGGTTAGCTTCATGAGTGTTGAAGAAACACGAATGTGCATGAGCAAACGTCTGTGATAAGAATTAGCTAGCCTCCCTGGTAGACGAGTGAAGTCCGGAACGACACACACACACACACACACACACACACACACACACATATATATATATATATATATATATATATATATATAGCAGGGCAGACTGGGTTGTAGAGTCCTTGACGGAAAAACACTCAGATAGATAGATAGATAGATAGATAGATAGATAGATAGATAGATAGATAGATATGAATAGAATGAGATAGATAGATAGATAGATAGATAGATAGATAGATAGATAGATAGATAGATAGATAGATAGGATATGAGCACTGTGGTGATAGATAGATAGATAGATAGATAGATAGATAGATAGATAGATATGAACAGAATGAGATAGATAGATAGATAGATAGATAGATAGATAGATATAAATAGAATGAGATAGATAAATTGTCTAAATAACGCAAAATGAAAATAACACCGACATCTCATTTAACAGATATATTTACCAAAATTACACAAAATCTCTTGAAATAGTAAAGAGTAAATTTATTCATTAAAATCGCCATTGGCTTCAACTACGGCCTCCAGACGACTTCGGAATTTCTTGCAACTTCTCTGGCGGTCTCCTTGTTTAAGTTGAGGAATGCTGGAATAATCTTTACGTTCAAATTATCTTTGGTTTTAAAGTAGTTTTGTTGGTCTCTCACTCAACTGCGCCCAACACATAATAATCAAGAGGGTTGCAGTCTGGGGTGTTAGGAGGTCAGATGTAAGGGGTAACGTGGTCGCAAAAATGTTTGACAGCTATGACTGAACTCTTCTGCTAGTGTGACATGGTGCAGAGTCCTGTTGCCAGACATAGGATCTTCCAGCAACCACCCTATTGACGCATTGGAGCATTACCTCATCGGGGCACTTGGTGTTGAGTCTGAAGCCCTGTGAGAAGATGAATAGAGGCATAAGTTTTCCATCACTAGTGATCACTCCAAACACAAGGATGTTGACTAGATATATCATCCAACTCGTTCTGAATCCTCTGCATTGTCCCTAGATTGACACCCAAACATTCTGAAATTGGAGCTTCTGGTGCGAATGCCAAGCAGTACAACATGCAGTTTCCAAATTTCTGGCGGAGGGAATTGCATCATGGTGCTCTTTTTCTCACAGATGGTGCCCAACTGACCCTACTATACTGTGCACTCGACAAAATGAAAAACAAACAACGCGCACGCGCGAAATTAAAAATATATAATGGCGACAATTTACGCATCGCACTCTGTAAATAGATAGATAGATAGATAGATAGATAGATAGATAGATAGATAGATATGAACAGAAAGAAAGAAATAGATAGATAGATATCACTATGGTGATAGATAGATAGATAGATAGATAGATAGATAGATAGATAGATAGATAGATAGATAGATCCTGATTTCCATTGGAACGTTTTCTTGATTTATTGGTAAACTGAGAAGATACCTTATATAGAAGATAAAAATATTTCTGAACAAACTCCTATTTTCTTTTCTTGTGTTCAAATTTTGGTTTTTAAAATTCAATTTATTCTCCCCGTGGAAAACTGCTTGAGAATCCCACTGCAATTTATCAAATGTGAAAAAACAAATCGCTTCTAAAATCGAACAGGATAACGTTATAAAATCCACCCTGTTTGATGGCTGATACAATCCATTTTTTTTTTCTCAACAAGAATTGGTAATTCTCACTTTGTCATAAATGCATCAAAATCTTTTTGAAGTGGCCTAAATATGAATTTAAAATAATAAAGTTCCAGTAACATTCAACTATTTCTTCTTAATTCCTCATCAAATATTGCAACTCATTCGCAACATCGAAATAACCATCTTGGTAGAAAAAATAATTTCAGAATAATGAAGAATTTGCAGAAGAAATGAAAAATATTTCAATTATTAATGAGTAAAAATAAGTTAGAGCATTCAAAAATGTTTGCATGTTGTTCATTCAAAAAATAAAGATTTCTTTTACTGTTCATAAAATGGCCGATACACACGGGCGTATTATTGTCATACATGCTTTGAACGTAACAAAAGTTGGAATTAATAATGTTTGAAAATAACGAAAAATGTCTTACATTTGGAAGAGGAACCTTGAAATTTATAATTTCGAGGATCACAAAGATGTTAGGCTTGCCGTCCGTTGATTCACAAGGAAAATATCAATTTCCCTTTATCTTTTACTGTTCTTTACGTTTTCAATGTATTCAAGAATCGAACTCTTTTATTTGATTCACGCTTCAACGATGCCTTTGATTAAAGAAGACACAAGCCAACTTGAAAGGTTTCTTGTAATTCAAGGTTGCTGACTTTATATTCTCTTCTTTTTTTTCTTCTTCTTCTTCTTCTTCTTCTTCTTCTTCTTCTTCTACCCCCTCTTTCTATCTATCTATATATTTCACACCACTTTTTCTCTTGTTCCGGTTTTCTTTTTTTCCTCTCTTCACTTTTTCTTCTTTTCCTCTCCATAATTTTCCGTGTCCTCTTGTCACAACGTATAACATTTTATACTGGCAGTTTTCACCCCACTTCTTTTTCTCTTCTGTTCTTTCTATTTACTCCTCCTCCTCCTTCTCCTTTCCCTCCTAATCTTCTTCTCCTGCTTTTCTTCTTCTTCTGCTGCTCCTGCTTCTAATTTTATTCGATTTGATTCGGTCTAAATTCGGGCACACTAAACACTGTCTAAAGTCCTTTGATTGAAGCCAATCGATTCCATCGAATGGCTGTCATTAGTAATCAATTTCGTCAACGTAATCATGTTAAAGAAAAAAAGCTATAAACATTTTACAAATTTGAACGAAATCAACGGATGGGGTGTGCACAGACACACACACGAACACACACACACACACACACACACATACACACACGAATATATATATATATATATATATATATATATATATATATATATATATATATATATATATATATATATATATATATATCCCTTACATTGGGAAGCGTGTTTTGGAAAACATTCCATAGCTACAACGGATAAACTTAAGTTTGAAAAGAATTATAACAAAAAGACTTAAAAAAAAAAAAAAATCACCATCGCAATGTTCACAGTTACAATAAATTTGTCTTTTTTTTACTTCACCCCTGAGGATGATCTCCGATATGATCGAATGTACTTGTCTGAGAAAAAACTAAAGATGAATTTCAACTTAATATCAAGAGGCTGATTATAAAACTGGAAAGGATTATTATAAAAATATACATGTGTCTATATTATTCAATGGAACATGTTTGAACATATATATATATATATATATATATATATATATATATATATATATATATATATATATATATATATATAAAAGTGAACATTGAAGTCAACATTTAGAGGCGACAGGTGGTCTGGTGATTACATCTAGCATGAAACAGGCTGTTGCCTCTAAGTGTTGACTTCAATGTTCACTTTTATATTTACACACGCTCTATCTCTGGTGCTTCTATAGCTCTCCCATTCCCAGACTCATGCTGACTAATGGCTAATACGTGCCCAGTAGCATTCATATGCAAATAGGCAGCACCACCTACTCTCAGTAGAAGGTCTTCTCTCAACAGTCCATTATGGAAGGGGACGTAACTCCTGGTTCTTCTATAGCTCTCCCATTCCAGGGATAAATGCTGACTATTGGCTAATACCTGCCCAGTATCATCCATATGCAAATAGGCAGCACCATCTACTCTCAGTAGAAGGTCTTCTCTCAACAGTCCATTATGGAAGGGGACGTAACTCCTGGTTCTTCTATAGCTCTCCCATTCCAGGGACCTATGCTGACTATTGGCTAATAACTGACGAGTATCATTCATATGCAAATTGGCAGCACCACCTACTCTCAGTAGAAGGTCTTCTCTCAACAGTCCATTATGGAAGGGCACGTAACTCCTGGTTCTTCTATAGCTCTCCCATTCCAGGGACCTATGCTGACTATTAGCTAATAACTGCCCAGTATCATCCATATGCAAATAGTCAGCAGCACCTACTCTCAGTAGAAGGTCTTCTCTCAACAGTCCATTATGGAAGGGGACGTAACTCCTGGTGCTTCTATAGCTCTCCCATTCCCAGACCCATGCTGACTATTGGCTAATACCTGCCCAGTATCATTCATATGCAAATAGTCAGCAGCACCTACTCTCAGTAGAAGGTCTTCTCTCAACAGTCCATTATGGAAGGGGACGTAACTCCTGGTGCTTCTATAGCTCTCCCATTCCCAGACCCATGCTGACTATTGGCTAATACCTGCCCAGTATCATTCATATGCAAATAGGCAGCACCACCTACTCTCAGTAGAAGGTCTTCTCTCAACAGTCCATTATGGAAGGGGACGTAACTCCTGGTGCTTCTATAGCTCTCCCATTCCCAGACCCATGCTGACTATTGGCTAATACCTGCCCAGTATCATTCATATGCAAATAGGCAGCACCACCTACTCTCAGTAGAAGGTCTTCTCTCAACAGTCCATTATGGAAGGGCACGTAGCTCCTGGTTCTTCTATAGCTCTCCCATTCCCAGACCCATGCTGACTATTGGCTAATACCTGCCCAGTATCATTCATATGCAAATAGTCAGCAGCACCTACTCTCAGTAGAAGGTCTTCTCTCAACAGTCCATTATGGAAGGGGACGTAACTCCTGGTGCTTCTATAGCTCTCCCATTCCCAGACCCATGCTGACTATTGGCTAATACCTGCCCAGTATCATTCATATGCAAATAGTCAGCAGCACCTACTCTCAGTAGAAGGTCTTCTCTCAACAGTCCATTATGGAAGGGCACGTAACTCCTGGTGCTTCTATAGCTCTCCCGTTCCCAGACCCATGCTGACTATTGGCTAATACCTGCCCAGTATCATTCATATGCAAATAGGCAGCACCACCTACTCTCAGTAGAAGGACTTCTCTCAACAGTCCATTATGGAAGGGGACGTAACTCCTGGTGCTTCTATAGCTCTCCCATTCCCAGACCCATGCTGACTATTGGCTAATACCTGCCCAGTATCATTCATATGCAATTAGACAGCACCACCTACTCTCAGTAGAAGGTCTTCTCTCAACAGTCCATTATGGAAGGGGACGTAACTCCTAGTGCTTCTATAGCTCTCCCATTCCCAGACCCATGCTGACTATTGGCTAATACCTGCCCAGTATCATTCATATGCAATTAAGCAGCACCACCTACTCTCAGTAGAAGGTCTTCTCTCAACAGTCCATTATGGAATGGGACGTAACTCCTAGTGCTTCTATAGCTCTCCCATTCCCAGACCCATGCTAACTATGGGCTAATACCTGCCCAGTATCATTCATATGCAATTAGGCAGCACCACCTACTCTCAGTAGAAGGTCTCTCAACACTCCATTATGGAATGGGACGTAACTCCTAGTGCTTCTATAGCTCTCCCATTCCCAGACCCATGCTGACTATTGGCTAATACCTGCCCAGTATCATCCATATGCAAATAGGCAGCACCACCTACTCTCAGGAGAAGGTCTCTCAACAGTCCATTATGGAATGGGACGTAACTCCTAGTGCTTCTATAGCTCTCCCATTCCCAGACCCATGCTGACTATTGGCTAATACCTGCCCAGTATCATTCATATGCAATTAGGCAGCACCACCTACTCTCAGTAGAAGGTCTTCTCTCAACAGTCCATTATGGAATGGGACGTAACTCCTAGTGCTTCTATAGCTCTCCCATTCCCAGACCCATGCTGACTATTGGCTAATACCTGCCCAGTATCATCCATATGCAAATAGGCAGCACCACCTACTCTCAGTAGAAGGTCTCTCAACAGTCCATTATGGAATGGGACGTAACTCCTAGTGCTTCTATAGCTCTCCCATTCCCAGACCCATGCTGACTATTGGCTAATACCTGCCCAGTATCATTCATATGCAATTAGGCAGCACCACCTACTCTCAGTAGAAGGTCTTCTCTCAACAGTCCATTATGGAATGGGACGTAACTCCTAGTGCTTCTATAGCTCTCCCATTCCCAGACCCATGCTGACTATTGGCTAATACCTGCCCAGTATCATCCATATGCAAATAGGCAGCACCACCTACTCTCAGTAGAAGGTCTCTCAACAGTCCATTATGGAATGGGACGTAACTCCTAGTGCTTCTATAGCTCTCCCATTCCCAGACCCATGCTGACTATTGGCTAATACCTGCCCAGTATCATCCATATGCAAATAGGCAGCACCACCTACTCTCAGTAGAAGGTCTCTCAACAGTCCATTATGGAATGGTACGTAACTCCTAGTGCTTCTATAGCTCTCCCATTCCCAGACCCATGCTGACTATTGGCTAATACCTGCCCAGTATCATTCATATGCAATTAGGCAGCACCACCTACTCTCAGTAGAAGGTCTTCTCTCAACAGTCCATTATGGAATGGGACGTAACTCCTAGTGCTTCTATAGCTCTCCCATTCCCAGACCCATGCTGACTATTGGCTAATACCTGCCCAGTATCATCCATATGCAAATAGGCAGCACCACCTACTCTCAGTAGAAGGTCTCTCAACAGTCCATTATGGAATGGGACGTAACTCCTAGTGCTTCTATAGCTCTCCCATTCCCAGACCCATGCTGACTATTGGCTAATACCTGCCCAGTATCATTCATATGCAATTAGGCAGCACCACCTACTCTCAGTAGAAGGTCTTCTCTCAACAACCTATTGTGGAAGGGAAGGCAACTCCTGGTGCTTCTATAGCTCTCCCATTCCCAGACACTTGCTGACTACTGGCTAATACCTGCCCAGTATCATTCATATGCAAATAGGCAGAACCACCTTCTCTCAGTTGAAGGTTTTCTCTCAACAACCTATTTTGTATGGGTTCGCTACTCCTGGTGCTTACAGCACCATATACAACCAACTCAGAGACTTTTATCGGGCTGACCCAATTCTCTGTTACAGGTAATGAGTCCTTTTTAGACGCAGACCAGATGAGACATTCGTTGCCGAGCAACAATGGAAGTTGCACATGTTCATACATTCTATTGTCGGAAATAAATGAGTGAATAAATCTGACGCACGCGGATTAAAATCAAGTTGTGATGTTAATCCATAAAGTTTTGATAAAAGTGCTTGTAAACCTTTCGTTTTATTAACAATGGCTTATGGCATGTACAAATCTTTTGTTTTGAGTTTCACAGACAGTTCAAGAAAGGGCTAAAAAGTGCACAATATCGTGATTATTAAGTAGCTAAATAAAGAAGAATATATACAAATTTGGACAGTGTAGAAACTTTGGTGTGCTCAGATCGAATTTGAAATGTGCTGCTGAAGAGCTGAATATGAAAAGGAAAACCCTGCGGTAAATTCTAACAAAGGATTTTGTTGAAGAGAAAAACTATTCCTTCAATAAAAAGCTAAGCAAAGTATTTAAAAACAAGAAAATTTCATTAGAAACAAGAATAGAGTACCGAAGTGTTACACATTATCACTCCTCCTATATGGCAGTGAATGCTGAACAATCTCCTCACAGATGAAGAAAAGACTTGAGGATGCAGAAATGCGTTTCCATAGAATGATGCTGAGAATATCATGGACAGAACATGTGAGCAATGAGGAAGTTTTAGAGAACACAGAAACTGAAAGGACAGCTATACTTAACATCAGAAAGGCACAACGGAAAATTTCTGTGGCATAAAATGATGAAAGAGGGCTCGGAAAACTTGATACTCACAGGACAGATTGAAGGCAAGAAGGATAGAGGAAACAACGCATACTCTACCTAGCAAGCTTGAGTAAATGGATGTGGGGAAGGGTTTGAAGATATAACAAAATTTATTAAGAGCTACAATGGACAGGAAGATGTGGGGAGCCATGAATGTCAACATCCTGAAGCGGCACGCCATATAGAAGAAGAAAGAGCTTGAGGAAATGGATGGCGGAACAAGGATAGATAACAAAAAACAAAAAGACAAAAAGCTCTAAAAGGACGTGGGCAGTCATGGCTCTCCACAATTTCCTCTCCTTTGTAGCTCTTAATAAATGTTGTCTTTCTGTTATCTATCCTAAACCTTAATTCAGCATTCATTCATTCAAGTTCATTCTTCTTCTAAGCGCCGTGTACCTTCATGATGTAGGTAATCATGGCTCTCCACAATTTCCTGTCTTTTGTAGCTTTTAATATTTTTCTTTTTTTCCCTCCCTCCTAAACCTTGTTTCTCCAGTCATTTATTCAAGCTTATTCTTCGTCTTCTATGTACTGTATAATTTTAGGACGTATGCGGTCATGGCTCTCCCCAATTTTCTGTCCTTTGTAGCTCTTAATAAATTTTGTTTTTTCTTATCTCTTCTAAAACTTGATCCCTCATCCACTAACTTAACTCGCTAGGTTGGTTATGCAGTATTTTTCTGACCCTTTTGTCTTCAATTTGTCTTGTGAGTATCAAATTTTCCAAGCCTTCTTTCCTCATTATGTGTCCTAGAAATTTCAACTCTCTCTTTCTGATGTTATGTATAAGTGTTCTTTTTTGTTTCCATTTTCCCTAAATCTTCGTCGTTACAAAACGACTTTAGATGTATCAGAAAATATTAATCTTCTTCTATGTGTCGTGTTCCTTCATGACATAGGCGATCATGGCTATCCACAGCTTCCTGTCCTATGTAGCTCTTAGCAATGTTATTCTTTTTTATATGTCTCCTAATTCCTGTTCTGCCAACCATTTAAAAAGCTCATCAGGTATGCTATTCGCTAATATCTTGTTTCTCTTTCCTTCAGCATGTCTTGTGAGTGTTAAATTTTCTATGCTTTCTTTCTTCATTATGTTCCCTCGAAATTTCAATTGTCTCTTTTCTGATTCTAATTATTATTGCCATTTTTCTCTAAAACTTTGTTTTCGCTCGCATGAGAAGTCCATAGTATTCTCGGCATCCTTTTGTAAACCACCTTCCTCTTGCCTCAAGTCTCTTCAACTGTGTTGTGGTAGGATCCACCTAATTTGCATAGTGGAGTACCGACCATATAAATATGATTGGTACCGGGAAGAGAGAGGAAGGAATCGAGAGATTCAACCAGAGACTCTGCCCGACTGCGACTCAGTCAACACACATTCCAGGAATATACAAAAGACTATATGTAAATATCGTGTACACTTTCTTGTTTCAATACATTTTGTTCTAAGTACATTTTTGTGTTGCATTATTATTCCATACATTAGTCAAGTTTCAACAAACTGTGTATAAAAAAAAGCAAGATAGCAGTACTAATGAATATTTAGCACGCCTATCATTTTATCAAACATTCTTCATTTGGCTTCTTTGTATCACATATTACTCTGCGGCTGCAATGTTATGTTTTCAAAGTAGTGTTTTACCATTACTTGGATTTCTTTTTAGTTACATATCTTCTTTAATTTTAAGATTGTAAATGATAGTCGCAAGTTGCAGTATATTTAAATATAATGGATGAGCTGGTATCTACAAACGTCGTCGGTTCTTGGCTATGATACTTTTACAGTACCATTAATAATAATATCATTTTAGTAAATACTGTTATGGAGTCGTGGTAAGTTGCTGTTACCGTCATTGGTTAAATTATAGTTTAGAATAGAGAGCCTTGAAGACAGACATATAAGTCGTAAGGCGATTTTTTTTTTTTTTTTTTTTTTGGAACAAGAGGGAAAACTGTCAATTATATTCCGTCAAATACGATATTGAGGCATCATGTGAAGATCGATCTAACCACCCTCACACGAACTGAACAAATTTTTATTTTTTTATTTTTAATTATTCTTGTTCGTTTTCAGTTTTCGATTTTTTAGTAACGTAGTAAAAAATTTGTCTTCGTGTCTGAATTTTTTAAATAAGTCCTGATCGTTAATTTAGTAGTTTGTTTTGATCTGAGAAGTTAATTATAGCAATTTCTCCCCCAGAGTTTACAGGTATTGAATTAATGGTTGTAGGCTGATGTTGTTTTTTTATTATTTTTCATGATATTTATGGTGTGATTTGGTTTTAGTTGTTATTCTCTCAGATATGTCTATAAAGCATTGTGCTGTTTACGCATTAACTATTTGGATAGGATATTTTGTGAGTGGTTTCTTTGTTTCCAGTGTACTTCAGTTACTCCTATGTATACATTTTCTTCATTATCTGCTGATTTTACAGTGGCTTGGTATATTACATTGTTCTGCAAGCAATTGCCGTTTAAGGGACATGCGTTCGTTGTTCTGCAGTCTCACGTAGGTTTGATGTGTGCGAGTGGTTTTTATCCACAAGATATTTAACAAAAATTCAATAAAAATAAGCTACAGTTGCACCGAGAACATGACACAAATAATAAAAGGGCACAACAGGAAAATTATCAACAAACTTAACAATCGAAAACCAAGAGTCAACAAGAATAATTAGAAATAAATAAATAAAAGAAATAACAATTAATAAATAAATATGTAAAATAAATTAATTCAAACCAATAAATAAAGTAAATAATAAACAAATTAACAAACTAAGAGTACAAGTAATAATACCAACCAACAATAAAATAATCAATAATCAACAATGAAAAAGTTAACAAACAAGCCTCTAAAATAGCCACAAAACTGCACGCGAATCCACAATCATTTCCACTCAGTAGGCCCTAAAATAATACAAAACATAAGCGTTACATCCCACCCAAATAACCGTTAGAATAATACAACAGTCCTATCTATAATGCATCACTATATATATATATATAAATAGTCGAGCAAAGACACAACGCACATGGCCTGACGATTGTATTTAAGCATGAAACAGACTGTCGCCACTGCGGTTGACTTCAATGTTCACTGAGATAGATAGATAGATAGATAGAGGAAATATATATATATATATATATATATATTGGGAAAATTAATGACAAAGTGTAAAAAGGGAACGCTGAAGATCTAAAACAATGTTCTGGTATATAAAAATGTATGTTCTGTTATACAAAGGTCATATATATATATATATATATATATATATATATATATATATATATATATATATATATGTGTGTGTGTGTGTGTGTGTGTGTGTGTGTGTGTGTGTGTGTGCGTGCGTGTTTCGGAAATTCCGCAGTTTAATAATGGATATCGTATTTTCTACCCTTGAATCATTATTTTTCTGCGTAATCTTTCTTGTTCAGAATACGAGAAAAGATTACAATCGTAGATCGAATGAAAATATAGAATGAAAATTTCATATTAGAATTCAGCTAATTATACGCATATTATGAAGTCGTCTTAATTCTGTGTCATCTAAATAATGATTCAACCCTTTGGCTACACGATAAGATATAAACTTAGCAAAAAAATCAAAATAAATTCTTTTGTTAAAAACATCATGATAAAATTCAAAAAGTCGATGTTCTGATAATTTATTTGTCAAAAGATTGGGAGAACTCGCAAACCTTAGGCAAATTTCGATAACATGACGGCCACAGGAAAATCGCCAACACATCATCCACAACTGGCTAACCTGCTTTTCTGTCTGAGATAATATTGCCATCAAGTTTCAGTGCCTCTCTACTATTTTTGCCTAGATTCGAACCCCATTTCCTGATTGACTTCTACACCTATTGGCATAAGTCGGGCTTGCTGAAGAGCCTGGGGCCAACGCGCCAGATGAATGAAAGGAAATACCAAGTGATGCAAATCTAATCGATACTGGACCAGCACCAAGTCAATGACTAATCGATTGGCAGATTGATATAATTAAGAGGCCATAAAGCTGGATACTTTTATTGGCATCGCTGGAAGTAAGCGACAGAACAACAGAGTGGAGACCGCAAGTAGGCATGAATGCATTGAACGAAACAAGAAATGCTTACGGCCATTTGAAATACCGGTTCCCCTATAATCTTTGAAGTTGAGTCAGTATTTAGACGGGTCGCGGCTTGGGAATATCAGGTGATGTAAGACTGAATGTCCGGGGGGGGGAGAGGTAATGGATAACTGCTCAGAATTGGTGCTGAGTTCTAATTGGAAACGTGGAAATACCCTCAGGAAATGTAGAAATCCACATCTTCTCTCCTCCCCAGCTATGGGTTAATTAGTAAGACTTGTGCCAATAAAGAATTATGATCTTCCCTAAAATTCTTATGATCTAAAAATATTTTCTGGCTTTAAATAACCGGCAGGTCATATACTATTTACATTATTCGGACTACTGGTCTCATCTTTGTCGCCATATTTAAAACAACGTTTCGGCCGTTGTACGCTCCGGCCTTCTTCAGGTGGTTGGAATGCCGAACTGAACCCTTTATTTCGCTTGCTGGAGTAGACTGTTCTAGTTCCACGTGCCATATTTAATGGATGTCAGTTAGCAATTATCTCCTGTTAATTTACCTCTCCAAGTTCTCCACTGCCTTAACCGGGTATTGAATTCACACACACACACACACACACACACACACACACATATATATATATATATATATATATATATATATATCTCGAAAAGGCAGTATCTGTACAGAGTGTAGTGGACTCTTCTGATAATGTAGTGGAAATAGAAATTTAAGTTATTTTAATCTTAACAAATAAAGCGTTAGAATTTCTGAATGTGTTACTATATCTTTTGGAAAATGTTTCGGAAAAAAGCTACACTCGTATTTGAATGATTTTTATTGAACAAAAATTCAACCTGATACTTTAAAAATTAGTCTATTTTTGCTCTAAATACAAAACATCTGGAAAGATTAAAATAAAAAAAAAGAAAGTAAAGAAAAAAGGAATTACTGCTACAAAATTTTCATTGTTTTCACAATCGCTTGCATTGGAATGAGATATTTCCTCATTGGATCTAATTTTGACGATCCAACAAAATGCCAATCCTCAAACCCACCCATTGCGTCACTGGTATCACATGTTTTTCATTGATGACTTTATAATTTCCGAATATGTTACCGTAATTTTTACGACGAGATTATATAACTTTGTATTAGATGCAACCTTATTTTGAAGAAAAAATTTTGGAAAAAAAGCTACACTTGCATTTGAAAGAATTTTATTAAACCAAAATTCAACCCGCTAGGAAAGAGTTGGAATCTGATTCATTCAAAATTAGCCGATATTGTTCTTATAGAAAAGAGGTGCAAAGCTTCAAAATAAGAAAATACTGCAAATACAAAATTCCTCATTGTTTTCACCTTCGCTTGGAAAGGAATAAATTATATTATCTTTGGTTTCATTCTAACAATCAAAGAGAATGTCATCCCCAATTCCATTCTATTGTGTTACTGATACCACACTTCTTAAATGACTTAAATCACTATATTACTTTCTTTTCACCACAAATTCTCCACCCACATAAACACTTGAGCAAATATTGATTTTTTACTTCGACCAGTAAGGGAGTGCGGGCGGGCGGGGCGAAGCAAAATCTTCTTGCCGAATCCTATTGTTCCATTGCTCAATCATTAATGTCTTTAAGAACTGACTTAATAGAAACATCTAAAGTTTGTAGTTGACTTGTTAAACCGCCGAGTATAAAAGACAGTTTTGTTTTTATCACATTAACTTTTCCTTTTATTTTCTGTTTTTTTTTTTTCTTTCCTTTTCTTTTTTTGTTTGCTTATATATTATTCTCACCTACAGTGTATAAGACGCAAATCAAATTTAGGGTAAAAAAATGTGATTCTTTTCAACAGAAAAATGGTAAAACGTTTTCTGCATCCGGGTTATTTTTAGCTCAAAAGATTAATGGATAATTGCATTGTGCTCATAAAACATATTTTTATGAAAGCTTCTGGATTTGGACTTTGGAATTTCGATTATCAACGTGGATTATTGAAAAATAACGTTTCTCCAGGAAATTAGTTCTTCCTGAATAGAGTATAAGTTCATTGTTCTGTGCCGAAAACTTATAGATAGATAGATAGATAGATAGATAGATAGATAGATAATCATTTATAATCTTAATTTTGTTTTGTTTTTTGCTTTCTTTCTATCGGCTTTGCATTGTTCTTGAAGAAATTCTACTTTTCTTTCTAGTGTCTATAAACGAATTTTCAAGGTAGACATATACAACAAATTTTTCTGCAACAGAAATTATTAGACTTAAAAACATTAAAATCAACAATACTTAAAGAATATAAACATATCATTATCTATAGAAATCCTCGATGGGTACAGCTGGGTAAATTTTCTTCGAGTGCCTGATTTCAAGGGCGAAAATCTATCATAATTGCGCAGCATCCCTTGTTGAGAATAATAATAATAATAATAATAATAATAATAATAATAATAATAATAATAATAATTAATAGAGGGGCCACGAAATAGAAATCAGTGGAATTTGGCATCTCAAGGTCGCAGCATCTCCTGTTGTTATTGAGCCTTTGGCAATGATACCAAAGGAACAAACAAACAAGATGGTGGAATAATATATGGTCGTCCTAAAATATCTGAATTTAAATAATCATAGTCATGGGGACTTCTCACGTCTTGCAGAGGTTTCTCTGCATTCAATGACTACAATTATTTCAGCCTAATTACACTGGCCACTCATTTGTTTCCATCTTCTTCTGAATAGAAAATAAAACAGAAACAAACTTCAAGTCTCTCAATGAGACCTGGGACCAATAATAATAATAATAATAAGAAGAAGACTATGGTGGGCGTTATTTCAGGGCAAAGAAAATACTTTATTGACGAAATGGTTGTTTTTTTACAATTTAAGGTTCGTGACAAGCACACAAAAACAATGAATATATGCAAAACCAAATTCAAAACACGTCTGTAGACTTTTCAAGTTCAAAATATGTCCCTGCTGAAAAAACGAAAAAAATATCAAAAAGGACAAAAGAAAATGTCTCTTTTCCACCATAAAATATTCGCTGATGTTCTTCTCTTGTTAGAAAATCAATAACAATCAAAGGAAAAAAAGATCCTTACAAGGAATTCAGTTCGATCTCGGCCCTAATGTCGGAAACAACAAAAACAATTTAGGTATTTTATTTATTTACTTCAGCTGCAGTTTTAATTTTATCGAGGTTATTTGAATTGATAAATTGATTACTTGCGTGACAATGAGACATGAACCATTGCCAGGAAGATGAAGAAAGGAATAGATAGATCTAGAATAGAATAGAATAGGATAGGATAGGATAGATACAGAGAGATAGAGATAGATGAGGAAGAGATAGATAGATAGATAGATAAATGAGGAAGAGACAGAGATAGATATTCATTTGTATTTTACTGTTTATCAACATTAAGGTTATTTAAAACAGAAACATGTTTGGATTGTAAAAGTCTCTGGTGATGTCATTAATTTTCTGATAGAAGACTTATTATTTAACCCATAGTTGAGTTCATATGCTTTGCACGGTATTTTGGAAAATTTGCATGTAAGTGAATATAATGATCCCGACTGGAATTCGAACTCGAATCTCCGAGTCTCCGAGTCTCCACTCCGAGCCGTCATCTACAGTACCACCTGCGGTCACCCATGTAGGTACTGACCAGATTCACCGTTGTGTAATCGCTTGAGAACTAATGTTTCAAAGTAAGACGGCAGTATGCAAAGGATCCGGAAGATAGATAGATAGAGAGAGAGAGAGAGAGAGAGATTAACAAAATTATATATATATATATATATATATATATATATATATATATATATATACATATAGATAGATAGATAGATAGATAGATAGATAGATAGATATGAACAGCGGTTGAGATAGATAGGTACATAGAGAGACAGAGAGAGATTAACAAACTAACTTATATATATATATATATATATATATATATATATATATATAGAGAGAGAGAGAGAGAGAGAGAGAAAGAGATTAACAAACTTAGATAGATAGATAGATAGATAGATAGATAGATAGATAGATATGAACAGCGGTTGAGATAGATAGGTACATAGAGAGAGAGAGATTAACAAACTTAGATATATATATATATATATATATATATATATATATATATATATATATATAGAGAGAGAGAGAGAGAGAGAGAAAGAGATTAACAATCTTAGATAGATAGATAGATAGATAGATAGATAGATAGATACTAAACATGAACACACGCATATGAAGCATGAAAGAAAGAGTGAAAAAGATAAAGAGGGTAGAGATATGACTATAAGGAGAGTGAAAATGGCGAATAGGATGATAGTGGGTTCGAATTGAGAGCTATCATCATCAGTCACATAACTGCAAGAGAAAACTGAATAACAGATAGAGAAGTGAAAAAAAGTGTGGGTAACATTTAAAACGAACGAGAAAGACACGGATTCCACTCGCTGTTCTGAAATCTTTTTTTTTTCTTTTTCTCTCTCGTCTGCAAGAAGTTGGGTCTATTCTTTTCTCTCTTACTTTTTTTTTTTTTTTTCACGGCTCATTCTTCGAAGAGTTTTCGAAATCTGGTGTCGCTTGAAAGGCCAAGTAGCGCTCAAACTGCCCATTCACTGCCCACTGGCTCAGTTCCATCTTTTCTACTGCTGCTAATGCATCCATTCTTACTGTCTGTATAACTTATATATTTGGGGTTTCAAGACACAATTCCAAAACTTTCAAGTAAACATTAACGAAAATGTTCTGTAAATTTAAAGACAAAATGAGTTCAAACATCATATATATATATATATATATATATATAGTGTGTATATTTAGTCAGCAATTTTTCATTGATGCATGTTTCATTAAATAATATAGACAAGTTTTGCCTATTTTAAGTAAGTTCCTTTCATATTGTCTGATAAGCTTAATAACATTATCATTGAAAGACGAAAGGAAATCACCTTATTTTCCACACAACAAAAACAGACTATCATTATTGTTTCGTCCGTGTATTGTTTGATATATTGAAATGTAATCGTCATCTTTGATAATGGCTTATGTAAGCCGAAAGCTTAGATAGGATTTAAACATGTATCAATATCGTGATTTCCTTTTGTCTTTCAATGATAATGTTATTAAGCTTATCCGACAATATCAAAGGAACTTACTTAAAGTAAATATAGAAAACTTGTCTATATTATTTAATGAAGCATGCATCAATATATATATATATATATATATATATATATATATATATATATATATATATATGTGTGTGTGTGTGTGTGTGTGTGTGTATGTGCTAAAATAAAGTTTTAATGTACGCTATATTTATGGATTAGAGTGCTCTATATCAGGGATAGAGCGTATGTAAATATAAACGTAAACATCCAGTGGTCAATTTAATGCTAAATCCAACCGTCAGGCCATACATATATATATATATATATATATATATATATATATATATATATATATATATATATATATATATAATAAAAAAAGGCTCAAGCATTAATATTCCATGGTTATAATTTATTACATTGGAATCGTAATCGCAATCCAATTCATCAAATCTACATTAAAAATTTTGAATTTATCTCTCTCTCTCTATCTATCTATATATATATATATATATATATATGTGTGTGTGTGTGTGTGTGTTTGTGTGTTTGTGTGTGTGCATATTGACCACTAATGTTAAATATATATATATATATATATATATATATATTTGAATAAAAACAGACCACTTTAAGGTTCCATGTAATAAGTTATTTCACCACAACCCTTTTAAAGGGCTCTGGATCATCAGACTTTACTTCCAAAGGTTGAAATGAAAAATGAAAAGAAATTCACACGTTTTTGACGGACCAAGCATATGTAAAATTAACGAAGTGAGGAAGTGAGGTGGGAGAGAAGACACGAATTAGTTAGATGTAGCATTTCAATTCTTTATCCCAAATTCCACTCTTTTCATTTTTCATTTCAACTTTTGGAAGTAAAGTCTGATGATCCAGAGCCCTTTAAAAGGGTTGTGGTGAAATAACTTATTACATGAAACCTTAAAGTGGTCTGTTTTTATTCAAACATATCTGCACCGAATTTACATTAAGCTCTCTGGATATCATCCTACTTGGGTCTACCCATACAGATTACCTAGTTTTGCATAAACTATACATATATATATATATATATATATATATATATATAAATTAAATACGATTGACAATGTACTGTGAATAAGCTTTTGTCCCCATATTTTTTTTCCTTTTCTGGCCATAAGTTGTGCAAAAATTGTCCAACTGTTCTGTATATCCGATCGCATTTGACTGTTCCTTTAAATATTATCATGGATGATTTTATTTTTATTTTTAACTGAATGTATGGAATTTTTATGTATGTATCTAGACTAATTGATTTGGACAATATTTTCTCGCCCCCAGAAGAAGGAGTTAGTTTTGCCTGTGATTCAATTAATACTCCTTCCTGGTTCAAATCCAGGCTTCTAACATTTCCGCCAGGACTCTAAAATTCTATTCGCTAATTATCTTATTTTTTTCTCCACCCTAATAGGAGTAGATAGACATGCCTATTGCCCGGTTCAGACCCCTCCCAATTTTTGTGAACAGATGTAAAGGGTTGCTACTCGTTTCCCGTTTAAGAATGGGTTACCGGTTCCTTCAACACTACTTCTGACGTCTCCACTTGAACTCTGAAATTTTATTCCGTAATTATTCTTTGCTTTCCTCTCCTACTAGGAATAGATAAGTTTGCCCATCGCCCGGTTCACACTCTTCTCCGGTCTCTTGAACAGGAGAGAGATTTATTCTTTGTTCCATGTTTAGGATTGGGTTTCCGCCTCTTCTTGGCGTTTGTTTACGTTTGTAAAAACAATACGCTAGATTTGGCTGACTCATTCTGTCGAGTGAAGATGGCTCAGTGGTAGAAGCTTTGACTGACACCAAATCGGCAGACATGTTGACCTAATTATCATGGATGTACACAGGGAAGTAGAAAGGGTTCATCCAATCGGGGGAAAGTGACAAAGAGAGCGAAAGAAAAAGAAAGGAAAAAGAGGAAATATGGCTGACACCAGCAATTTTCAGCAAACAAATTAATAGATGTTCTGTCTAAAGCATGTAGTCATATGATTTTGACACTTTTGCATTTTTAGTGGAACAATAATAATAATCTTAGTGAAAAATGATGCAGAAAATTTGTATATATATATATATATATATATATATATATATATATATATACTATTTTACCATCAAATTTTGTTTTAAAAATAGGTTATAATAAATAAATAAAAAAACATATTATAAAAATGAATAAAATTACGGATAAAAATGCACATAATAATAATAACAATATAAAGGTAAAATAAACAAAAATATCTAAGTTACGAAGAAAAATATCCAATTATATACTTGCATAAACCAAACAATCAACATACATCTAAAAAGATATTAACACACATATAAATGCCGAACAAATATGGCACGATATTCAGAAAAAATTATTTATCTCTTCTAATTCCGAGCATATAGTGGACGAACATAACACACACACAACAAAAAAAGAATATGCCTAATTATGCAAACAATATAACAATCAATATATACACACATAAATATACCTATATATATATATATATATATATATATATATATATATATATATATATATATATATACCTATATATATATATATATATATATATATATATATATATATATATGTATGTATAAACACAAATGACATAAACATAGGTGATATTATATTTCATTGAAGGCGATAAAACACGGCTTCAAATCTTCAGACCTGTAAACCAAATGAAAATTGAAAAAATACTCTAGGTTTAAAAATTAAGAATAGCGATTTCATATTTCGAGAGTGAGGGAAAGAAAGATGTTAAGTTATCATCGTGTAGGAAGTGGGAGAATGGAAATGGTGTGTCATCTTAGATGTATTTAACCCGGTGGTGACTTAATTTAACATCCGGTTTGTAGACATAAATCGTCACATGAATTAAGAATACATTCGAAAAAAGATTTTAAGCGTAAAATCGAACAAATGTCTGGATCCTTCCTCGGTTAAGATTTTGACATATATGCGTTCAACTTAAAAAAAAAAAAAAAAAAAAAAACCTGTTATAATTTATATTAAAATAATGGTTGGCTAAGAATAATAAAAAAAATATTCAAAACATATTCAGAACGCAGCTAAAGATTTCAATTTAAACGTAAAACAGATCTATTCAAAATAAAAAATAAAACTATATATATATTTTATATACACATATGTGTATTTGTGTGTTTTCTAATAGTGTATTTGTGTGTTTTCTAATATATAATAATCCATGAGATTCTCCATAAATAATTGATAAAAACACTATGATATACAGAAGCAAATATCTGTAAATAAAATCTATTTATGTAAAGAAACAATTAGATATATTATCTAAAATATATAAAATAAGCAATAGTCCCGAACTTTTATAATTTAAATAAACTTTTTAAGGTTAAACGGGATACAAAGAGATTTTAAACAATAAAATTAATCGGATTAGAATTATCTAGAATATCTCTACTAAGGTTAAAAGTTCACAGATTTAAGTTCCATCTGTATCTATATGAGAAACTTTTCATATAAATTAACATGTTGTATTTAAATTGATCTAACATTTATTTAACCGTTTTCTATTCTTAATATATACATGGCCTTAATGATTGTCACATAAGAAATAACAGGTTTCGAAAAACGCAAACAAATAATAAATACATAAGGCACATACTTAACATCAATACATTATATGAACAATACACATGTGTATATCTATATCTACATACAATTATATATACAATAAATAAATACAAAATATACAGATCCCTAACTGTCTACATACTTCATATATATATTATTATATATATTAAAAAAAATACCAATATTCACATATATACACATATATACATAGAATGCCATAATATGTATATATTACATATTAAAATCTCATGCCCATACATATTTCACACCTAAATACATCCATACACATACACACTATAAAATCATAACAGAGATGGACATTCAGAACAACACGCCAAAACACGCAAATAAACATCTATGCATATACATATATACACACACATATACATCTCCATTTACATATTTATACGTAAACCCTCATATACATAACCATATACATACATACATATATATATATACATAAATACATATGCATGTACTCACACACATATATACATACATATAATCACAGTTACGCATTAAAACTCTTTCACTAATAGATCGCTGAAACACGAAACTACTTTATCCAGGCAATATTGGGAGCTAATTTCCAAAGGTCTCACCCCACATTTGGAATTGAAATTCATATCCATGGCTCGGACTCCTAAGAACTTCAGGGACCGTTGTGACCGATGTCTCCAGGAGAAAATATTTATTATTAAATGCAAAAACCAGGAAGAGTTACCGAACTTGGAATCTATCAAAAGACGAAGCTACTCGTGTGGAACTAACATCTCACCAATGGAATAGGAATGAAATGAGGCCCATTCGCTACAATGGGCGTGGCATGCCGTGATGTTTAGCAATGGTGGAAATTTCTATGGAAATCAAAATAGAAAAGCGAGAAACTTGCAACGTTTCATTTGTGAGAACAAAGCGTTGTAGAATGAGGAATAATCCATCACCCAAAAGGACACGAAGACGCTTTTGAACTACCTTCTTTTCTACGAGTTCCACTTTAGGTTTGGGTTGAGCTTAAATCCGACGAGGCGCTCAAGTCACTGCACCTCACTGAGAGGACATCGCGATCGATGAACATTCCAGGGTCCGCTGGCTGATGATGGAATGTCACTCGTTTGGTCCCCGAGGAATTGAAGGTGACCCGACAACTTTTTCCTCACTGGGCTGATAGAACTCGGTCAGAGGAGAGATCAAATGTCAGGCTCAAAATTTATGCAGAATAAAAATTATTTTATCAAGAAAAACATTTTCCTTGTTAATAATGAATCTATGTCGCTTTCCTGTAGAAATATACTTTTTTTTCTGATTTCATTTCTTTCTTTGAATACATACGATTTCGGAAATGTCCATTCACCTCACGTATCACTGACCGAAGCTAGAATATTATTTGCAAACAGCACGAAATGATTCCTTTTCCTTTTGTCCATATAAAACTCCAATTTATTATTTCCTTTGACAACCGTTTGTAAACACCATGTTGCTTTGTGCCAAACGCTAAACACTTTTGCATTGGTTTTGCATTTTAAAGTGCCTTTCTCACATTATGAGCTTTTTTCCCTTTTATTGATCAAACCTTAGTTTGACTTTTAAGTGGAGGATTCTTCTTCTATGGTACCATGTTCATTCAGGACTTAGGTGATCGTGGCCCTCCATAATTTCCCCTCCTTTTTACCGCTTCGTAAATTTTGTCTTATTGCTCCTAATCACTGTTTTGCCAATCATTTATACAAGCTTATTCTTCTTCTATGGTTCATCGTCTGACAGTGATTGGATAATTGAGTTCTGCGAATCTGATGCTTCCACAGACGCAGAGATTCCGGAAATTCGAGATACGTCTGATGACTCCTCAGGAGACGACTCTCCGACACGCGTAAATGAAATAGTTCCATTACGACAAAGCATCAGGATAAAGAGAGCTGCTCGAAGCTGTTCGATTTGTGATAATGAGATCATGAGGGAGTATAGCGAAGAAAATGGCGACTCACCTCGTCAAACCAAGCGACAGCGCATCGCGTGTATCCTACGACGGAAAAGAAAATTACTTAGCAAAAAAAAAAAAAAAAAAAATGGGCACGTATTCCGCATGACATGCTGAAGACGGAATATTTAGATTAAAAACAAGTCCGTCACAGGAGTCTCTATAAAAGTATTTTGATATGCAAAATATTTGGCGTCCTCTCCCAGTTGTCGACGAATGAAAAAAAAACGCTCGGCCTATAAAAGAAGTTGTTGTTCTCGAATTGGGGGCGAAAAATTGATGTATTTTGGCTACTGCATTCGACGGAGTGTGAGTTATATTTCTGACTGGTTACGGGATTTGTGAGATAGTACCAACGAATCGAGTTTTCGGCATTTCTTTCTGCCCCTGATATTCGAGTCTGAACTTACAGTGATTTATTCTCTGCGTTGTGGAATTAATCTGCGACAAACATTTCCTTTGTTTCCAGAACGCTTACAGGAAACATTCGACATTCATTGACTAAATGTTGTTACTATAATAAAATCCACTAAATATTATAGCTCTTTCTAATATTGATAGGAGTTTCTTTCCAAACCTTTTGTCTTTGATAGTGTGGTAAGTTAACAACTTAATTGTATCATCATTCTCACTTATATTAGATAGGCAAACCATATTTTGTTTCTGTTTAAAGTTTTCGAATGATGTGGTTTTTGTTATTTTGTAAAGTTCTATGGTATTGTGTAGCGCCAGTCTGCTATGTCTGAGGAAGGATTGTTTGTGGAGAATCGAATTTATTGCTCAGTAGCATTGGTCAACGAAATGATCTCACTGACCACTATATCAAGGTGTCCACCAGTAAGACTAACCGGCTTGTTATGGTTTGAAAAGCGTCTGTTGCTACAGCAATTGGGAGCAGAGGAGTTCTCCAACAGCAGAAACAACGTTAAGTGTGCCAAGATGGCAGCCGTAAAAAGATAGAATGTATAACAGAACGAATCGAATAATTCTGAACCATTTTTCCATTTTTACAGAAAAGAATACGAATATTAGACGAATGAGAAGAAAAGCTGAATACATCTTCCAGTTTCTAACGGTCGGACAAATACTGATGCTGGGTCGAATTCGGCTCGCTTACAGAATAAAACAGATAGGTCGTTGTTCGAATACACGTAATATGCCAATATTTAGAACGTTGATTCTATAGAATGAAATGTTGTTTAGATTTGTTGTTTAACGGCACATCAACTACTTACGGGTCATTTAATGCTAAAATTTAATTTTCTTGGAAGCTTTGAAATAATAAATATATATACAGGGTGTTTCAAAAAGAATACGCCAAAATCATTACGCTGTTTTTTCAGGTCTATAGCATTGCAGTGGACTGAATCAGTGGTTATTTGATAGAGTAGTTATCAAAGTTTGGTTGGGTGTCAGTTTCACCGCTGTCGTTAGTATAACTTCCGGTGCAGCTGAATTGTGGGAAGATCAATCAAAATGGCGACTCCTCAGCAGATGCGTTTTGCGTGCTTGAGTTCGCGAAAACAAACGCCATTGTCACGGTGCAGGCAGATTCGAATGACTTCATTTTTCAGCAAGATGGAGGACCACCACATTGGCATCTCAGGGTTAGAGCTTATCTGAATGAAAACGTGCCTCAGCGATGGATTGGGAGGAGAGGTGCTAAAGACCTTGCTCTTCATGGTTGGCCTGCCATATCCCCGGACCTCACTGTGTGTGACTTTTTGGGGGGTATGTTAAAGACCAAGTTTATGTTCCAGAACTTCCAGCAAGTATTGATGACTTGAAAGATCGAATAACAGCTGCAATCAAAACGGTGGACCGTGACATGCTGAGGCGCGTTTGGGAGGAATTCTCATATTGGCTTGATGTTGTCCGCGCTGCCGGTGGTGGCCACATTGAGCACTTATAAAACATGAAAGGAAACTTGAATGTATATACAACACATGTGTTCATGCTAGAGGTTTGTGATTTTTTTCGTTATTGACACATCACGTGATGATTTTTGCGTATTCTTTTTGAAACACCCTGTATATTATTCTGCTCTTACAACTGAATACATGGTAGATGATACTCAGCTTTTGTACATATGCATGTTTGTGTGAACATAATTACTAAAGGCGGTGATAAGTGTGTTTTATGTTGTAGTTTAATTGAAGTTATATATTAGAATACAGTTTGATTTCTTGAATCCCGATCATCTTTTGTTCTTTCTTCAATCCTTCTTATTCTCAGTCTTCTCTTTCACTTTCATTTCCTGTAACACGAGTGGCATTCTCGCCTTGCTTGGGGTGAAATGATTAAAAAAGGGTATGTTCTGCTTGTTAGCTTGGGAGGACTGTCCACCTACAAAAGGGAAAAAGGATTTCATCCTACGGTATTTTGCAGCCATACTAAAGATAGATTCAGCCGTAAAAGCCGGGCATAAAATCTGAAACCGGAGTCTCAAAGACAAACCATCCTTACATCCAACCAAATTGCGGAAAATCCTGCGATGAGATGAAAGGCGTGGTTCATAGACAACTGTTGATTTTGATTTGAAAAAATCCTGCCCAGGCTGCGAGGAAAAGAGGACACTCCAGCGTCAGCTCACCGGGACTAGATTTCTTTAAAAAAAAATGGTGCCTACAACAAAAAAAAGGAAATCATCCCAGGCGCATAACCAACAGAAGCTACATAAATATTTATTTTCATAGATATCTTTTTAATATTGAATGATTGTGAATCAGACGCAATAATATCTAGATAGATACCGTCTATCATGGAAGCAGATACCAAAGGGTTACTGTGAAGCGAGAAGAAACTACAAAAATTCAAGAAATGTTAATCTTTAAACGAATTTTCAAGACAGAGATATTAGGTTAGTGCAAAAAAATGACGGTTTTTGACGTATGATTTAACGTCAAAAAACGTCATTATTTTTGCACCTACCTAATATTAAAAAGTAGAAAAGTTCAAGGAGATGTAAATCTTTAATCGAATTTTCTAGCCATAGATACTGAAAAGTGGAAAAAGTAGAAAAAATTCAAGAAATGTTAATTTTTAATCGAATTTTCTAGTCAGCGATATTAAAGAGTAAAAAAAAGAGAAAAAATTCAAAAAATGTTAATCTTTAATCGAATTTTCTAGCCAGAGATATTAAAAAGTAGAAAAAAATCAAGAAATGTTGATTTTTAATCGAATTTTCTAGCCAGAGATGTTAAAAAGAAGAAAAAGTAGACAAAATTCAACGAATGTTAAACTTTAATCGAATTTTCAAGCCAGAGATATTAAAAAGTAGAAAAAGAAGAAAAAATTCAAGAAATGTTAATTTTTAATCGAATTTTCTAGTCAGCGATATTAAAGAGTAAAAAAAAGAGAAAAATTCAAAAAATGTTAATCTTTAATCGAATTTTCTAGCCAGAGATATTAAAAAGTAGAAAAAAATCAAGAAATGTTGATTTTTAATCGAATTTTCTAGCCAGAGATGTTAAAAAGAAGAAAAAGTAGACAAAATTCAACGAATGTTAAACTTTAATCGAATTTTCAAGCCAGAGATATTAAAAAGTAGAAAAAGAAGAAAAAATTCAAGAAATGTTAATTTTTAATCGAATTTTCTAGTCAGCGATATTAAAGAGTAAAAAAAAGAGAAAAATTCAAAAAATGTTAATCTTTAATCGAAGTTTCTAGCCAGAGATATTAAAAAGTTGAAAAAATTCAAGAAATGTTAATCTTTAATAGATTTTTCTAGCCAGAGATATTGAAAAGTTGATACATTTCAATAAATGTTAATGTTTAATGTAATTTTCTAGCCAGAGATTTTAACAAGTAGAAAAAGTACAAAAAATTCAAGAAATGTTAATGTTTAATCGAATTTTTTAGCCAGAGACATTAAAAAGTAGAAATAAGTATAAAAAAATTCAAGAAATGTTAATCTTTAATCGAATTTCCTATCAAGAGATATTAAAAAGTAGAAAAAGTAGAAAAAATTCAAGGAAATGTTAATTTTTAATCGAATTTTCTAGCCAAAGATATTAAAAAGTAGAAAAAGTACAGAAAATTCAAGAAATGTTAATCTTTAATCGAATTTTCTAGCCAGAGATATTAAAAAGTTGAAAAAGTAGAAAAAATTCAAGAAGTATTAATCTTTAATCGAATTTTCTAGCCTGAGATATTAAAATAGAAAAAATAGAAAAAATTCAAGAAATGTTAATCTTTAATCGAATTTTTTGCCAGAGATTTTAAAAGTAGAAAAAGTAGAAAAAATTCAAGAAATGTTAATGTTTAATCTAATTTTCTAGCCACCAGAGATATTAAAAAGTAGAAAAAGTAGAAAAAATTCAAGAAATGTTAATCTTTAATCGAATTTTCTACCCAGTCATATTAAAAAGTAAAAAAAATTCAATACATATTTCCTCTGGGCTCGGTAGTGGGGATTGTTTTTATAGCTTTGTTAATCCCCGTCGAAAAATTTGCGCATACGAGGATTTCTCCTGATTTTTTTTTTTTTTTTTTTTTTTTTTTTGGCATCAACTACCGGTGCTACCCATTCAGTAAACTTCGCTTCTTTTTAAAAACTGGTTGGACGTTTTGTTTCGATTCGATTCTGGCCTTAAATTTGTTTCATCGTCCCAACCCGCTCGAAAATACCTCAGGAAATTGATTATATAATTCTTCCTTTAACTTTATAACATCTGATGTTTCAACTTCTAAGTTTTTGCAAAAGGAGCTGATAGGTAGATCCCAAATTCAAGGTTGAAATATTTTAACTGGTAACTAGAAATAGATTGTATGAATTTATGCAATGTTTTCATTTTCAAAACCCGATCAAGTTTTTGTCTCCATGTTCATAGTTGATATTGAGTATTGTTCTTTTGCTTTTGCTTAATACGATTTCCATTATTTTTAGCCTTTATTACACAAAGACGATGCTGTTATATTTGTGTTGTCAACAAGTATGTTACGAATAAGTTCCAGTAGGTCTCCATGTGTATTTAAATTTATGTAGCGAAATGAAAAACAAAATAGATCACATGAGAAATTGTATAAAAAAAACGAAATCAAAGCACCTTGTCTGTCGTATTCAATGAAACGTGTATGAAAGAAGGATTTCTGCTTACATGCACACACACACACACACACATATATATATATATATATATATATATATATATATATATATATATATATATATATATATGTTGTTGTGGATTCCGGGATGAAATCCGGTCTCAAATGAATGACAAACGCAGGCATGAAATATAGCAAATAAATGTATTGACGTAATAATACAATTATTAATACGGTTAGTAGATCCAGATACTGTCTGGGAAATTCAGTATCGAAGTATGACTTCCTTCTGAGTCTACGTGCTCGCAACTGTGACTCCTACAAAGCGGTTACCTCACACTCTCACTTACCGTATCACTCCGCTGCCGGTAAATACACTTCCGTGTATTCACCGGCAGCAACACAAGTACACACTGAGCACTTTTGTATAAAAAAGGGATGGACCCCTTAACAATATATATATATATATATATATATATATATATATATTAGGTTGGTGCAAAAATAATGTCGTTTTCTCACTTATTAACATATATGAGAAAACGACATTATTTCGCACCAACCTAATATATATATATATTATTTGTTCAATTTCCTCATCGTAGGTGATAAATTTGTTATAACTGATTCATACGCCGAGATATCTAAAGTGTTTAGTATTTACAAAATTCACATTCAAGGTCGGTGCCATCGCTGTTTTATTCCAATTCCAGTGCATAGTTTCCGTTTTGGAAAGGCTTATCTTGATTCCTATTTCTTAGAACATTTGAAGGGCTGTTGAATTTTGGTTCAAGATTCGTATAAGCTTCGTAAATAAGAAACCGGCATCTTTTTCGTCTCTGAGATAGTTGCTTATTTCACCCGAGTAACGCGCATTTTCGAGGCAAACATTCTTCCTAAATTTATTAGCAGAGTTTTCTATTAAGCTAAGCTCAGCAAATATCTACAGTAACGTATAATATCTATGACATATAATGGTTGCTTATGCATGAACGTGATATGCGCATTTTTATTTAGAAAAAAAAAGAGCAGTTTTTGAATTGGAATACTTCCATCAGTTTCAGGTTTCTTGTGGCCTTCACAGATCGAGACCTTCGAAGTGTTTCAGTTCTGTGACATCACGCCTCTTCTACCCGCCCCTCTCTAACTGTCTTTCTCTTCTAGAAAAGATGGCGCTGCGTAGAAGAAAAATGGCGACTTTTAATTCGAGCGTTATTTGACAATTATTCCTTCCGTTTGATGGGATTAGATTTGTGTTTCTGTTGGTCTTCTTTTTTTTTCTTTTCTTTTTTTTTTTTTTTTTTTGAAGGAAAGAAATCGAGAAAAGCGTTCTTTGTTTCCTTTTAAATGTTTGTTATTCAAATATGTCGTGGTGCGAAGAGAATGAAATACACCCAACAAGCTGTCAGTTTCCTGTCCAGCAAATCGATCACAAAATGAAATCGATCCTCAGTATTTTTTTCGCCGTTAAACTGTGAAATATTTTCCTCTTTCTAGTGCTCTTTTCTTAATCTGCCTCCTTCTCTCTCTCTCTCTCTCTCTCTCTCTCTCTCTCTCTCTCTCTCTCTGTGTTTTAATTGTCTCACTCTCTATAAATTCGTTCCATCTGTCGCTGTCGGAAAATTCGATTCTGTGTTTTCCAAGTATCGAAATCAATAAAACAGTTCACTATTTCGTATAGTGAACGATTTTCGAGCACAAGTAAGAGATTTAAATGCTGATTTTAAAGGCAGAGAGTTTCTCACAATGGGGCAGAGTAATATTGTGGCTTTATGCATATTACCATACGAATTCAGACATACGAAAACATTCATGAATTCTTTGTCTGAATCACTCTTTTTACACACACATACACACACACACACACACACACACACACACACACATATATATATATATATATATATATATATATATATATATATATAAACACAAATTTCATTAAAAACGATTGATAAGGTACTGCGGTTTTTATTTAAATTTTCTTGTGGTCTCATAATTTTTTTCTTTTCTGGACAGAAATTCTGCTGAAATTGTCCAAATAACCTTTTTTTGGTGTGTGTGTGGGGGGGGTCGAGCACTTTCGTCTATTTTTTTAGTCATCAGCTAGATGAATGTAATTTTTACTTTCAACTGACTTCATGAATTATTTCATGCATGTATCTAGGGAAAGCATTATTTTACAAACACGGTCAGCATATTATGGCCATGTACATAGTTAATATTATTAAGTGTTGGCTTTTACCTTTTTTTAATAATGCTTTCAATTTTTTTAGTCTGTTGTTACTTGTGGATGAGGCTATTATATTTATATTGTCTACGAGTACATTGTCTACCGTTTTTAACGAAACTTGTATAAAAGAAAGATTGCGTGTGTGTGTGCGTTAAAAATACAGTTTTAAAGTATGCAATATTTATGGGATAAAGTGCTCAATATCAGGGATAGAGTGTAGGTAAATATAAAACTTACATATATATATATATATATATATATATATATATATTCATGAATTATTCATAAAAAAAACAAATACAAAGATTAATGATTTAATTGGCGAGAAATCCATCTTCGCAAACAATTCAAATAATATACAAAAACCCCGAACCTGTTTATGAATGAAAAGATTCTTGTTTTATAAATTTCAGTTGCATAAGGTTTTATTATTTTTACAAGCTTTCGTCTGTTCCTACAGACATCCTCAGGTATGGAATATAGATAGATAGATAGATAGATAGATAGATAGATAGATATACATACATATATACATGCAGTGGTACAGACCCTGACTGACACCAAATCGGTTGGGTTTCAATCCTGGCTTGAGGCATTCGGTTGTCGTCTTACTGAGGAGCTGTGATACAGCAAAACAGTACTGTCTGCGAATGACATAATTTAGCTCTTGACAATATATTTTTAATTGAGCACTGTTGAATGACATGCTAATTCTAAAAACAACGGTCACCTGCGTAAATGCGAAGCTCTTCAGTAAAATGAATGGAGCACTTTGGCTGCTTGGCGTTTGTTTACGTTTGTAAAAAATAATACGCTAGATTTGGCTGACTCATTCTGTCGAGTGAAGATGGCTCAGTGACAGAAGCTCTAACACCAAATCGGTTAGTTTTCGGTTCCGGCTTGAGGCATTCGGGTGTCTAGCCGCACTGAAGAGCTACGAAACAGTACTGTCTGCGAATCACACAGACACACACACACACACACACATATATATATATATATATATATATATTGTTTGAAATTGCCGTATTCGGCCGTTGTACGCTCCGGCTTTCTTCAGGTGATATTAATTCCATGTGACATGCATTTGGATATCTAAATATCAGTTAATTCCCCTCTAGTAACTTAACTCTACAAGTTTTTCTACCTTTGGCCACAACTCTTTGGATCTATTTCCTTTGTGGATCACTCATCCAAAGCTTTTATTTAATGATTTTCTAAGCTTGGCTTATATGTGGCACAAAGCCGATAGTGTGGAACACCCAGTAAGGAATCGAACCCACTTTTCAGTTGTAATTGATCAAGCGAGACAAGTTTGTTAACCATTACACCACGTCGAAATAAGGGCTGAAATATTAAGTCGAGGTAAATATTTGTGCACGATAACGTCGTCTGGCTGTGTGGATATGTTCCAATATTTCATTTCTTAAGACGTAGACCATTTATACAATTTTATTGGTCAATTATTGCATAAATTTTATGATTTAAATATCTAAAGGCCAAGCGTGAAATTCGTTTAATATCGTGTTATTAACGTAGGATAAAAATACGAAACTAAATTCTTCATATATAAAACAATTGTTTATACTCTTCTGAACTCCGTCAAGTTGACGTCAGCAAAAACGAGGTTGTATACAAAGTGTGACAATTTATTTCCCGCAACAGCAGTAACGTTTCTTTCTTGAGATGCAGACTAGGTGAGTCATCCGTTGCCGAACAGTAGAGAAAATTCAATGTGTTCATGCTATACTGGTGGCAGGAAATAACTGAAAAGAATTTGGAGCGGTTGATTAACATCAAATTTTGCGCACAGTTTGATAAAAATGGGATCGCAACGTTAATCCCAATAGAAATGCTTATGGTGAACATGCTATGACAAAGGGGAAGAAAATATGCATGATGGCGTAAAAGGTGGCCAACCAAAAAAGAAACGTTTATCTGGAAGTGCTGAAAGGGTTACAAGGGTTATTTTCTTCATAATCAGCCTCCTGGACGTTAATCCTTTGGTTGGCCTGAGCCTTCCCCAGATCATTCTCTTTGCCGTTTATGGAAAGAAAGGGGACTGTTCTACTGCTCTGATTCAATGTGTGTTTGTAGGAGCTTATTGCAAATCTAGATACCGGCCAGGCTCAGCGTTGCTTAATTTTGGTGACTGAACTGATATAGAAGTAAGCTTAAAAGTTCACAAAAGTCCATTTCTGGCCTCACAGACCATTTTAATACTGTCCATAATGCGCTAAGAGTTCATGAGTTCCCGGCTTAGAAATCAATTACAAAAGTGAATCATTCGCCTTATAAATCAAAATTATCACCCTGTGATTTTTGGCGTTTTCAAGAATTGAAAAATGCGATGAAAGGAAAAATAATATGCTGGCATCCCCGACATCCAGCAGCACATGACTTCATTACTGAAAATTATTGTGGACAACAAGTTCCAAGAAGGAGGAGATAAAAGAGAGAGAAAAACAGAAAGAAAATGGCATCAATTTCTTGTGA
>OZ010601.1:2817899-2847243 GCA_963932145.1 Acanthosepion lycidas
TCTCTCTCCATATATATATATATATATCACTACCCCCGAAACCCTAGACTTAAGCCAAATCTTCGGCCCCGGATATTGCTCTGTGATCCTCTCTATCTTATCAACATTTACTTTTCTTCTCCCTACCTTTACAAACGTTACAAATTAAACTCACCACAAATGATTATTAATAGGATGAAATATGTCCTCGGATTCTCAAGTCATTCTTGTGGAGAGGGGTTTGCTTTAATCATGAAATTTGTTTGTTCATGCTAAGATTCCAAGAAACAGTATATAAAATTCACCATTTTAGCCATAATGTTGAATGCGTTGGAATTATTCAAATTTTGAATAAGAAAAATTTCGAGTTAATGTTAAAAATTTCCGCAAAACATTGTTGATTTATTTAAAATGGAATTATCTATTATGGCTTAACTTTAATTTTTATTTAGATTGTATTTTCAATTTTATATTATTGTACATAATTGAGTTACAATAAAATTTGCATTTATATGAAATTTGAGGATGTAGTATTTGTTATGTAGTTGGGTTGTGAGGCCATATCATAGCTTCGTGGTGGCATGAGACACTAGCGCCGGCCATATATATATATATATATATATATATATATATATATATATATATATAATCAAAATTTAAAAAGATAGAAGCTTCTGTCTAAGGCTTTTTTTCTGGTTAATGTAAATTACCTTTATAGTAAGGGATTATTTTTTTATTATTATTATTTTTTTTAACCAGAAAGAAAAAGGCTTAGACACAAGCGTCTATCTTTTTAAATTTGGATTTTTTAATGTAACTATAACAACAAAAACATTTCGATTTCATTTTTGCCTTGAAAAAGTCGAAAGACGAAACGCGTCAGCAAAATCTAAGATTTTTTCCAATTGTCATTTTATACCAATCTGTCTTATCCACAGAATTCATCTGGGAATTTAACTATATATATATATATATATATATATATATATATATATATATATATGTGTGTGTGTGTGTGTGTGTGTGTGTGTGTGTGTGCGTGCGTGTGTGATGGATTCTCCTGTCCATGAGGATCCGACAGCCTCATTCCGTTTATATGTTTGTGCTGTATTTGAAACTTCAATCCCACTCGTGACCTGCATACAAGCCCATATATTGTGCAACAGCGAGGGTCTTGGGACATAACAACAGGAATATTTGCTGAGGCTTTACACCGTTGCCTTTCGTCACTTAGCCGGTTAGTACGACTGAATTTTAAAATTTCGGGTATCACACTGGCAAAAATATCTCTGTCCAAGGTAAATAGCTCAAAGTTGATATGAGGCACAGTGACAGCTGAGGAGTTACTCTTTAGATTGTTTTTTATACTTGAACCACGGCCGTCCTCCACTCCTTTGTCTGCTGTAAAGCTGGCTATACATGAGGACCTTAGGTATTCTGTCCTCACTCATTGTTGCGACATGACCAAACAAGCGAAGTTGTGATTGCATCAGGAAAGTCTCAATGTTGCGTTTTGCGAGATCAACATTTGACACCCTATAGTAAAAATGTATAGCTACAGATAGCACTGAAGATAACTTTTGTGGAAGACATACAACTGAGTGATATGGGGCCTATATGGGGTCCATGATTCTGAGCCGTCCAACTGTGTAGTCAAAACGGCTGCCTTGTAAACCTGTATTTTGTTGTTCAATTTGATACTTTTCTCCTTCCATAGATGGTGGCGAAGCTTCCCAAATGTATTTGTAGCTTTGGCGATTCGATTTGCCTGGTTTTGGCGTCTCCAATTTCTAATTTGCATGTTGTCCTGTTTCTTTCACTGCCACCCATACATTGTCTTCTTACAACTGATATTTAGTCCTTTCTTCTCTCTTTCCTTTACTATCTTCTCTGGGAAATCCTGTCGTTTCTTTTCGGTTTCTGCTATCAAAACTGTGTTCTCTGCGGATCTAATGTTGTTAAGATAGTGTCCGCCATTAGTGAATCCCGGTAGGACTTCTAATTCTCTCAAGATTGCTTCACTGTATGGATGAATATTTCTGGTAAGAAGCCCATCCTTGTCTTACGTCCTTTTTTTATTTTCTATTACATTCTTTATCCTTATATAGGCGCTTCAAAATTCGATTTAAAGAGGGGGGTGTTTAGACACAAAGCAGGATCAGTTTTTCACCTACTAAAAACCATCCTCAGAGTTATTTCAAATCAACGACATAAACACCCTCCAATATATGCAAGGAATATTGAATGTTACGTTTGTTTGTTTATTTAGCAGCATATCAACCCTTTATGGGTCATTTAACGCCAAAATGCAAATTTCTTGGGGGCGTTAGTAATTTCTTTTACAAAAATGCATTTCTGGTAATTTTTTTTCAAAAATGTATTGCTTTAATTTTTTTTACTATGAAAATGTATTGCTGGTATTTTTGCTATAAAAATGTTTGTACTTTCATAGTTTTTGGCCCCAGTTTGTGGGTGAACTATTTGCCCATAGTTGGGACCCTCACAGGTGCTGCCACCCCGGGTCAGAATGCTCCTGGAAACAACAGCAGTTACGAGGTGATACGATGCTTCTCAAAATTTCCAATCACCCAATCAGAGGCCATGCTGCTGGATGTAGTCTATCGTCATACTCAGGACGTGATGAATATTGGGCTACAAAATAATTATCTGTCCTTACATGCAAAATGTCATGTAACAGTTCTGTAAGAATGACAAAATACAACCAACTCTCAGGCTAGACAGACGTCCATTTTAATATTTCTTGAGAGATACCGTCACAACAGGGACGTATCTGGTGAAACGCTGTAACGTTCAAGTCAGCTTTTGTTTTTTCTAATGTGTGATAATGTGTTCAATACCAAATCTTAGATTCCGCCACTGATCATATTCAACATCCTATTGAAGATGTCTTCACTGTAACCCTGGCAGGTGTGGCATCCATGTCGTCTATCTTGTTGCCCGGCTTTGAATTCAGATTTGTCCTTCTCATAGACTGGTTGCCAACCACGGCTAGAATCTTTGGAAAGATAGCCTTCTTCATGGTTTTGAATTTAGATTAGACTAGCTGCCATTCAAAGCTAGAAAAAAATCAGTCTACCTTACTATGTAACTCATAGCTTAGGAGAGACGAGATGGAGGATATTTTCGAGAGAGAATCTAATGAGCTCAACTAGAATTCGAACCCGGCCCCCGGAGTTCAAATTACCAACTTCTATCTTTTACACCACCCGCACATTAACAAATACGAGTTAAGGATTTTTGAGTGTAATCCTCACCAATTCTAACACGAAAAATAATCGTACTTCCTAAAGACTTATCAAATAATCCAAAATCAAAGTAAAAAAATAAAAAAAAGACATCTTTGTTGGCCTCAGAACCTTTCAGCAGCTCCCGTATTGGGGATCAACTATGTATCTATTTGTTGTTATACAACATGTTTATGACCCGTCATTGATGTGAGTGTTAGTGTGACAGTTAACGCGTCTGGAAGGTAAAATCAGCGAGCCGCTTGTTAACTTTATTCTCGCACTAATGTCCTTGGAAAAGGCATAAATATATCTCTTCTACTACCTTGCGTGGCAACTAACCTAGAAGTACAAAACCGTGAAGAAGACAACGGAAAAATAAGAAAGAAAGGAATGGAGAGCTATGATTACATATGGCCTAGAGAGTAATTACATTTAAAAAATATTGTGCATATCAAAGTTTGGCACAAGGCCACAATTTTCTTTAGATTGACGCAACGCCTCGCAACTCTGCCCTCTTGGTAACTCTGATCATGTGGTAGTATCTGTTAACATCTCCTTCAATTCCACCCCCTATAAAGAACCTCCTACCACTAGAACTTCGTTCTACTATCAACGAGCTGACTGTGACGCGTTCCGTGATTTCCTCCGCGATGTCCCCTGGGATGGAGTCTTTACGCTCCCCGTCCAGAATGTGCTACTGAGGTGTCATCCTCGGTTAAAGCTGGAATCGACGCTTTCATCCCATCAAGGAAATATAGGGTCAAGTCGCGCTCCTCCCCCTGGTTCTCCGCTGCTTGCTCAGCCGCCATCGCCCATAGAAACCACTACTTCCACCTATTCCGTAGCGACATGTCTGCCTGCAATAGACGTCTCTTTGCCTCCGCCCGTAACGAGTGTAAGCGTATCCTCAACGAAGCTAAGTCACTATTTACGGCTCGGATGAAGGAACGTATTTCATCTCGCAAATTTGGCTCCAAAGATTATTGGCGTCTCTCCAAGAGCGTATTGAACAATTGCAAACCCTCTATACCTCCTTTATTCAACCAGTTCGAAGTCCTGGCCTCCTCTACCGACAAGGCTGAATGCTTTGCTCGGAAATTTTCATTCAACTCGACGCTCGACTCTTCGGGTCTACCCATACCAGACTTCCCTCTTAGAACTGAAGCCCCATTGAGTGGGTTAAAACATAACTCCAGCTTTGGTATTAGGCATTATCTCCAATTTAGACCCCAACAAGGCTTGTGGTGGAGACGGGATACCAGCCATTGTCTTGAAGAAATGCGCGCCTGAACTGGCGCCCGCCCTTTCTAAACTATACAACTACTGCCTCAAGGAATCTTGTTTTCCAGACTGCTGGAAGTCCTCTTCGATTTTTCCTGTCTTCAAGAACTCCGGCGACCCCTTTGACCCTTCCAACTACCGTCCTATCAGTCTCCCCCCCCCACCACTTCGGCAAAGTCTTCGAAGCCCTAATCAATACCGAGGTGGTTAACCACCTCACATCCCAAAACCTGCTCTCAGACAAGCAATATGGTTTCCGCTTTGCCCGATCTACAGCTGATGTGCTTACGGCCATCACTGAAACTGTCTATCGAGCTCTTCAAAATAACGGGGAAGCCCGTGCCGTGGAACTAGACATCTCCAAAGCATTTGATAGGGTTTGGCATGCCGGCCTTCTTCGCAAGCTCCAGGGTTATGGCATTACGAGTCGATTGTATAACCTAATACAATAATTCCTGTCAAACCCTGAATTGAAGGTCGTTCTCAACGGATTCTCATCCAGTTCCTATCCCACGAACGCAGGTGTTCCTCAAGGCTCCGTCCTAGGCTCCACTCTATTCCTTATCTACATAAATGACTTTCCTGACGCCATAAATTCCAAAGATGGCATCGACGCGGATGACTCTACAATTTATTCCTGCCTCAAAAACAAATCTAGTGTCACTGACAACACTCACCTGGCCATGCTTCTCGAAAAGGACCTCCAATCGGTTGTGAACTGGGACAAGAATTGGCTGGTCAACTTCAACGCTTCTAAGACAAAACTGCTCTCTATTAATCACCACAGAGATCCTTCCCTGCCCTCCATTAGAATGCCTGACGCTCAACTTCTCGAGAGCACCTCTCTGCGGCTGCTCTGTCTCACGTTGACTGCTGACCTGAGATGGAATAAATACATTGAGTCAATTGCTTCGTCCACCGCAAGGAAAGTTGGCTCCCGGTGCCGCGCCAGGAAATTTTCCTCCCCGGAATCGATCCTCCAGATTTACAAATCAACAATTCGCCCTTGCATGGAGTATTGCTGCCATATATGGTCTGGTGCCCCTTCTGTTTGCCTCGGGGTTCTTGATAGGCTCCAGAGGCGGATATGCAATGTAGTTGGCCCTGCTCTGGCATCTCGTCTACAGTCACTTTCTCACAGACGCGCCGTCGCCTCCCTCTGTCTGTTATACAAATACTTTCATGGAAATTGCTCCGAGGAGCTGCATTCGCTGGTTCCCAGACATCATGAGTTCAAGCGCCCTACGAGGCTGGCATCCCGCTCTCACCCCTTCACTGTCGAAACTCCTAAATGTAGCCGTCTCTTCTACTCCAATAGCTTCATGTCTCGCACCTCTCGCCTGTGGAACTCCCTTCCCTATTCCTGTTTCCCTGAGAGCTATAATCTCCAGCTTTTCAAGTGTAATGTCAATCGACATCTCCAGTTGCCTTAATCTATCCACTACCCTCCTCCACATCCTTTCTTCTATCACTCCTATCTGATCTTGCTCTAAATTTTCTGTAACCCCTTGTATCCTAGTGGCTTCCCGCCTTGCTTGGCGTGAAATGCTTAAAAAAAATTATACGGCACCCATTGAGAAATGAACTCAGTACTAATGATCAACTAGACTATTTGTTTATCTCACATTGTGGTGTCCTAACATAGTAAGTGTAGCTTAATTTGGGCATACGACCACAAATTATAGGGCACCCAGTGAGAATTGAACTCACTATTCAGTATTACCGACTGGCTCACTAACCATTGCCTCGCCGACTGAGATTAACTGAAATAAAATGAAATAGACTGGAATAGATAGATAGATAGATATGAACAGAATAAGATAGATAGATAGATAGATAGAGAAAGAAAGATTCGATTAATAGATAGAAATAGTCAACGAAAGTAAGAAAGAAAGAAAATTAGATATATAGATAGAATTAAACTGAGTAAGAAAGAAAGGAAAAATTGAATATCATATAAACAGATAGAAATAGATCGTAAAAGAAAGAAAAAAAAAAGAAAATTAAATAAATAGATTGAAAATGACCGAGATATATTAATAGATAGATATAAACAGATTTGTTTTTCATTTTAATCAGCGACATTAAACAGTGCAGTCACCGATTTTAGAAGAAAGGCAACCAAAAGCGACAGAATTGCTTTCATTGTATACATTCGCTTGCATCGAACCAATTAATTGCCTTTGTGAACTTTGACGAGAGACGCTCGAAAGATAATATGTTTATTCAAACATCGACAAATCAAATTAGTTTACTTATGTTTTTCACTTCAAAAGTGACGTGAATATGACAGATTAAATCAATCATACATTAACATTAAAATGCAGATGTAAAAATATCTAGCACATAAAAGCAAAAGCTCAAAAGTAACCGTATACACTGTTATAAATTTATCTATGATAGCTCTATTATTTCTGTGTTCTGTTTCAGTTCCTGGTTATCGATAACCCCGTAATTATCAGGGATTTTCGGATATCATACTGACTTGTTTCTGAAATTGGATGAAATCAATTTTAAGTAAAATTCACAAAATTCTGTACTTAAACCATAATAATAATTAAATATTTATTTTCCTTTTAGGTCCCTTTTCCTTTCAGGATGTAGGCAATCATGGCTCTCCATCTCCCTCTATCCCTTGCAGCTCTCAACAAGTTCCTTCCTTTGTCTCTCTTCCCCTCTATTCGACCCGTGAGTATCAGATTCTCCAGGCCCTCCTTCCTCATTATGTATCCTAGAAACTTCAGCTTCCTCTTCATGATCTTAAGTAAAAGTCTCCTCTTTGTTTGCAACCTCTCCAAGACCTCATTGTTGCTCAAACGCTCGGTCCATGATATCCTTAGCATCCTTCTGTAGAACCACATCTCTCTCGCCTGGAGTCTCTTTTTCATTTATGAGTAAATCGTCCAACATTCGCTGCCGTAAAGAAGGACAGATGTCACGTAACAACCTCAGTATTCTTTTCTTCGTTACCAAAGAAATCCCCCTATCTTGCAATACTCTGCCCAGCTTTTGGAATGCGTTCTTAGCCATCCCAATACGTTTACTGATTTTAGTGTTGCATTTACCGTCCTCTGTCAAGACGCTTCCCAAATATTTAAACATCCGCGTCTGCTTGATTCTAGTGTTCCCGACCTGTTAATCGCATTTCGGGCTCATCCCTTTATTGATTACAATGCATTCCATCTTCTTGTAGTTCATGATTAGTCCCTTCTTCACACTCTCCGTCGCTACCTTCTGTAGGAGATTTTGTAATTTCTTTTCTGTGTCTGCTATCAGTACTGTGTCATCTGCGTATCATATGTTGTTAAGATTGTGGCCGACCTACGGCAAACATATTGCATTTCTTAGTGCAAAATATTCTATCATTTCCCAGAAGGCCGGCATTTTGATTACCGGAATTGTTCTTAGTCACCTTCCAAAAATAATAAGAAACAAGCCAGGCGATATTCTGGTTATTTAAAATATTTTACAATTCAAACTGTGGAAATACATTCATGTTACTTCAGTGGTTTATGATTTTAAACGTCAGTAAAATTCTGAATATATTGGCAGAACTAATCAGAGAATAGAGATGTACAAGTATCAGCTAAGATCCGTCACGGACAATATGAAAGTACGCTCGTTAATACGTCCGGTCCTGCGATTGCAGAAAAGAACAACAAATAATTTGATTTGTGTTGCATATTTTACGAGACATTTTTTTAATGTTTATCTGCAGAGCACATTTTGCTTACCATTTGAAATTGTCTGAGAACCTCTATGTTAAATCTAAGAAAGCTTCTTTTTATAAGCGCAATCTGTCTGTGATTCATAGTGCAGATAATTTCGTAGATTTTCCCTTCTTCTCTATGATTATAATCGTTTTTTTTTTCACGTATTTATATGTTTTATCTTCGATTGAACTCTGAAGATCGATAACCGGTTAGCTTTGTTACTGCTGTTTCATTATAATTTTTAAATGTTTTTGATCAAGTATTATAAAGTGAGTCATATTTCTTTTTCCTTATCCTTGCTCTCCCCGCCATCCCTTTGTTTTTATATATTTTGTATATACTATACGAATATATACTGCTTTAAAATGTTCATTTTTACAGTCCACATAAAACTGTGTAACTTTCACAGATTATTTACAATCAACTGTTTTCTACGATTAAGAATCCATTCCTATTATGATTAAATTTATTACGAATATCTTTTTACATAATTCTATTATTAAACACTTCTTGAGTGTCAATACACCAACTGCATACGGCACCGAGGAATATGACCGACCCCAAAGTAGATACTTGCAGATTCGAGAACAAATTCGACCTATGTCTACTTTTTTGTCTCAAGTGTTAATTGGATTTATGCCTGTCGAGTTAATCTTCGTGATTTCGTCTTGTAAGACGCCCCCAATATTAAATAACCCAATGAGGCTTAATATCTCGTTAACATACCCAAACTAAAAAATAAATCGTCATCAATAGTTTTTGTAACAGTATTATTTACATTGTTTACATTATGTTTATACTTACATTGCTTACACCGTGTTTATAGCGACATTGTTTACATTATGCTCATTGTTTACATTATGCTCATTGTTTACATTGTGTTTATATTTACAGTGTCTTATTGTTAACATTATGTTAATATTTGCATTGTTTACATTAACTTTATTATTTACATTGTCTTCATTACGTTTATATTTACATTGTTTACGTTAAGTTTATTATTTACATTTTTTTAAATGTTATACATTATTTGCATTAGGTTTATTATTTGCATTGTTTAAAATTTTATTCATTGTTTACATTAGGTTTATTATTTACATTATAATGCTATATATTGTTTACATTAGGTTTATTATTTACATTTTTTACGCTCAGACTACTGTTCTCATTTTTGCTCTTCAAATAGAATGCCTATTCTCCTCATCTATGTTGTTGTCCACAACGTGGTGCATCTCCACCTCCAGACTTCATTAAGTGCTTGTCGATCCGGATAACCTAAGGAGAATTTCGAACTGAACACTAATCTACGGATGTGAGGGTCGGTTGCTTTTGTTCCACTGACCATGTCAACGAATATATTGTCGAGTTCTTATTTAGTTCTTATTCAGTTATTGTTGCACTACGTTGCCCAGGGACTGAACTCAGAATTTAATCCACCAAGAAAGAGTTGTTTTTTTTTTAATATGTACACCCTGACGCACTAATGTGGTCTGTAACCAGGGGTGTTCTAAGTTAACAGAAGAGTAATGTATAGATTATTTTGCTCGTCAGATTCGACCCTGTACGTTTACAAAGCATTGAATACCATTGAATACGGTTGCCATATCTGGTCTGGTGCTCCTTCGATTCATCTCGAGGTTCTTGACAAAATCCAAAGAAGTATCTGCAATGTAACCGAACCTGCCTTGGCATCTGGCCGACGTGACGTGGCTTCCCTCTGTCTTTTCTACAAATATTTACAGGGCAACTATTCTGACAGGCTTTTTTATCCCTACTGCCGCGACTTACTAGATTGCTATCTAGGTCCCACCTGTTTAATGTTCAAAATAGCTAAATGCAACCACAACTTCTACTTCAATAGTTTCTTTTCTCGCACTTCGCGCCTGTGGAAGTCCCGTCCGTTTACTTCTTGATAACAACAATCTTTAAAAATTTCAATGCAACATCAGTCATCATTTTCTATTTTCTTGAATCCCGTTCATCTTTTGTCCTTTCCTCAATCCTCCCAGTCTTTTCTATTATATGACTTTCACCCCCCTGTAACCCCGCACACTTATGGCATTCCAGCCTTGCTTGGGGTGAAATATTTAAAAGATAATTACAAATGCATTATTTTTAAAACTTAGACACCAAATATTGTCTTAAAAATAAATGCTTATTCCAAGAGAGTTTATTATTTCTTATTTTAAAAGTTCATGACTAAGTTTTCTTTTTTTAAAATTGAAATCAAAGATAAAATGTCTGTAACTGCAGTGTATTTGCTATTATTTTGAATAACTGTTTTGTTGTCCTCACTCTAAAGAGTCTATGCTGAAGTCTACCGAATACTATAAAATTAGTAGGAGAGAAGGTCTTGGGGAACACTTGACCAGATTGTCCAACTATCGAACTCTCTGCTTTGAGTCGAGAAGAACCCGGACGAAGCTTTGCCGAAGGGTAAAATTTCGTCCAGGAAGGTAGACAGTCCCTGAATCCGTTTATGCGGTTTCTAAGGGAATATTTTTGACCGAGCCTACGGGCTCGGAGAACCCACGGTAAACTCTGCCTTGTGCCACATACATCCCTCTTGGTGGGGGGGTGTTAAATATTAACAGGCGACTAGATTGTTCAACTGTCGAACTCTCTGCCTTGAGCAGAGACGACCCTGGACGAGGCTTTGCCGAAGAACAAAATTTCGCCCAAGGAGGAAGTCAGGCCCTGAACCCGTTTATGCTGTTTCCAAGGGAATATTTTTGACCGAGCCTACGGACTCGGAGAACCCACGGTAAACTTGGCCTTGTGCCACATACATCCCTTTCTTTTAAATATTAACAGTCGAATAGATTGGAGGCTCGGGATATACTCTTCTGTTGTACTCACTATTTAATATATGATATATCTGCAACACTTGTTTTGTTATTTCTTTAACCCTTTACTTGGTCACAACAATAACATAAGTACTTAACTATAAAAAGAATTATGATAATTCTTTTTATAATTAAGTAAAAGATAATAAAATAAAATGTTGCATGATACAGCATTATATTTTATTTTCTCTGATAACAACACCACTTTCTTTAATTACTGTTTTAAAATTTCTTGGCATTCTTTCGAGCATGTTTTGAAAAAAAATAAATGGCCGACCTTCCCAAACACTGAAAATGCTCATTCTCACTCTTTGAATATAATCTTCGTTGTAAGAATTGTAAGAAATGTTTTTTGCTTATAATGTAGGGTCACTACGTAAAGTAATGCTTATAATGTAGGGTCACTATGTAAGGTGAATTCTGAACGTAAATTAACGACATTACCTAGAACTATTTGTATCATTTGTTCATACCATTTTTTCTGTATTAGTCAGCTTAGAATGTTCCCCTATCATCGATTGAGGCTATTATCTTTTATTCCATCATGCTTTCATTTGGCGCTAGGGTAAAGCAGTCAGACATTAGATGGATACTTGTTACATCAACGTTCGTGCATCAAGGACCCTTTGAATATACCTTTTCAAATATATACCTAGTAAGATCTAGTGATCGGTCTTTGATTTTAAGCTGCTGGGATAAACCCTTCTTTTTTCTGTCTTTCACCGTTGATGGGTCAGATTTCTTTTCAATATCACGGTCTTGTTCTTGCAAAGGGTATCGGCCATGCAAAGATTTTTCTTGCCACTTGATTATCATGTAGGTCAAGACCACCCTAATTTTTGATTTGGATGTTATAGTCGATTCATGATGACCAAGAAACTGTAACATGGAGTCATTTATCTTTTTCTAGATATTTTTCAGTCCTGTGATTTTGATCTGTTTGAGTTCCAATTGGATCAATGTTCTATGTTTCAAAGGTATGCTCGAATAATGTACATTTTCTGCAGTTTATAAAAGGTTTGAAGTTTTCAGGCCTTTATATTTATTCTTCAAGATTCCAATTGATGACATTAAAAGAATATGCCACAAATTGCATTGCTTCGATGTGAAGAACTTCCGTTTTATCCGGTGTATTTAGTTTTGTTTTGTTTGTTTTTTTATATACATTATTTACATTATTCAGACTATTGACCTCATCTAGGTCGCCATATTTATTACATCGTTTCGGCCGTTGTACGCTCCGACCTTCTTCAGATGGTTAGAATGTCGAACTGAATCCTTTATTTCACTCACTGGGGTAGACTGTTCTAGTTCCACGTGCCATGTCAAATGGATGTCAGTTATCAGTTATCTCCTGTTAATTCACCTTTCACCTCTCCAAGCTCTCCCCTGCCTTAACCGGGTATTGAACTCACACTCTTTGGGTCCTGTCACTGGATCTAACCAACGCCTTTATCCACTGTGCCATGTGTCCTTAAGGCCGGAGCGTACAACGGCTGAAACGTTGTAATAAATATGGTGACAAAGATGAGGACAGTAGTCCGAATAATGTAAATAGTGGACATAATACTTCATCTCAGAAATATAGACAGATATTGATTTTTTTTTTAATATTCTCATATAGCTAAGATATTACTTTTTCGTTATTTCCTTCTTTGTGGCATGTTGGATAAATTTTCCTTCTTTGGTTCCATTATATTTGCAAAGGCTTCAGGTCACATCACGCTGAAACATTATTGGATGACTACTTGGTAATACCAGGTGCTGTAAGCTTGGATGTGCGGGTGGTGTAATGAATAATTATTCTGAATTGTAAATCGAAGAGCCGTGTTCCAATTCCAGCTGGGTTCGTTATATTCACATACGATCAAATACACTTGGTAGAAGTATGCACCTACATATTCTTCTCTAGCTATGGGTTAATTAGTAAAACTTATATCACTAAACGCTTATTATCTCAAAAATAAAATAACAATCGAAAAATATTTTTCTGGTTTTAAATAACATGCAATGGGTCGATAAGCCGTAGAAAACGAATCGATCAATCTAGTTGTACATTTCTTTCTCGTCCATTTTACGAATCATTGTTTAATTATCAAGTTTTATCGACATTGTCTGTACGATTTTCCCTCGTTTAAAAGGGTTGCCTGTGTCACCATTCGATTAAAGCCCAAATCCTGAATTTGATTACTGTTTCTAACATACCAATATAGTTCATTATCATTTTGGATAAAATTTCCATATTATCTGTCGAACAAGAGATTCATATATTTATACCTGGAACATTAGTATAATGTGTTATTTATTGAGCTTGAGTCACGTATCAAATATAACACAGAATAATAAGGGTGGAAGAGAGTTTAATTGAATTGTTCCATTCTTGATCTGTCACATCCATTTTGCAGTAAAATATTTTTTTTGAAAAATAAGTTCATATTATTTAAAATATATAACACATGAATTAACCCCGAACTAAAATAATTTAAATGTTAATTTGCATTAAAAAAATTCAAGATTATTTACTCCTTTAGACATTGAATTGTGTAACTTGTGGTCCTCCATAGCTTGTCTTACTTTTCGGCTCAGCTGATGAATATTTATGAGCGTTCTTAAATTTAAAAACTTGAAAAAACCAATAATATGTTTAATCTTGTATATAAATGCTTGTTAAAAAATAAAATCCTTGCATTTGCCTTGATGAAGTCCCTTAGAGGACGAAACGCGTCGGCTAAGATAAGTTTTCCATTTGTCTTTACATATATATATATATATATATATATATATATATATATATATATATAGTTTATTCATACAATTGTTAAATCCTTATTTTTCGAAAGGCAGTTTCCCAACATGCTATTGTTCAGCAAATAATTCTTACTGCTGTAAGAAATTTTTGACAATATTTTATGGTATCAGTTTCAAAGAACGGGTCTATTCTTTTACTTAAAATCAATGAGTGTTTTGTATACTGCGAAAAAAGATGTCAATTTTTTCCAGTTGTCAATTTCTTTTCTTGCTAGTGCCATAAGATTTTAGGAATTAAAAATAAGTCACGTCTTGCGTTAGCAATTCAGTATTTTCGTTTTAGCGTTATTGATGGCATTGGAAAACAGAATCTGATATTGGTTTGTGCATAAAGGGAAAAAAAACATTTCAACAGAAGTTAGGTACCTTATCTATTCTAAGGAATTTCATTTTTTTTTTTATCTTGAGAGCTTCTCTTTATTCTGTGTTGTTCTTTTTCTGATTATCTATCAGATAACTTCGTCACTTCCGTTCAACATCCCTAACCCATTCAGGCCCATTCTAAGAATTATTTTAGTATTATTTTCATTTCTACATATCTTATTCCACAATTCGCAAATTTCTTCAATTGATGCCGTTTTTTTTCTTTCTATAGGCTTCGTTGATGTCTCCATTTTTTTCTTTTATACAAAACATTTTACTTATAAAATGTATTTTTTTTCTCCTATATCTCCTTCTTTTTTTCTTTTTTGTGAGATTTACGTTGCATATTTAGTGCACTTATTTTTATACCACTTCACCTGCTTTAAATAGAGTACTGAGGTTTTATACAGGCCAAAACTTCAATCTATTTCTCTTTTCTCGAAATAGAATTAATGTTTATTCCTTGGGGTAACTTTTCTTTTCCGAGATCATTAGCAGATTATAATAATTCATTTAAAGGATTCAACTTCCGCTCATTATTTTGTGATTTTCATATTTTTCCCATTTTTCTATTCTGTCTTTTATTCTGTCCAGTTCTTTTGCACTGTTTTGCGAATTCTCTAATAATGTTTCTTTTCATTTCCTTACAGTCGGGCTGACGTAAGCAAGGAGCACCTTGATAGACCAAACATCCAACAGCCCCGATGCAACCCGGCCTGAGTCGCGAGCGAGGCGCTACTGGCTGAGTGTGTCGGCTTCTCCGTCGCGCAGAATGGTCCACCAAAATCAAATTCACGCGAATCGCCTCGACAAACATGGATTTACAGTGATCTTCGGCAGCGCGGGGGTGGGGAATAAAGGGAATAGGGAGAAAGGATGACGATCTCAATGTTCAGATGCGAACAGGTTGATAGCCCGTAAAAAAACGAATCAACCAACCATATTTGTATCGTTTTTCTCATTCACTGATTTTGCTAATCTTGATGTTTTTCTTATCTATTTTCACTTTTAATGCCTATTACTCTTCATACATACATATATATATATATATATATATATATATATATATATATATATATAGTAATACACAGACAGCCTGTTTCGCTGTATCACAGCTGATCAGTGTGACTAGATATCCGATTCTTTCAAGCCTGGATCGAAACTGGATCGATTTGACATCAGTCTGAGACATTTACCCTTAGGCTATAGCGCAAAGGAGAGAAAGGGATTTTTAACACATTATATACGTTCTATATAAACGCCATACCGGCCGCCATAGCGCTCAATGCTTACGTCGTGGGATGCATTAAAGCAGCAGCAGCCGTTAAAAATACCTTTTCCCAATATATGCTCAGAAGCGTGAAGTCAACACCCTAAGGCGACAGTCTGATTCAGGATAAACGCAATCGTTTAGCATGAAACAGATTGTCGCCTCAATGTCCACTTTTATATTTGCATGCGCTCTATCCCTGATATAGAGGATACTAATCCATAAATATCACATACCTTAAAACTATCATATATATATATATATATATATATATATATATATATATATATATATATATTATAGAGTTAACCTGTAGAAAAAGACAATATGTATAAAGTAAAAGACAATAGGTAAACTATTAGGTTGGTGCAAAAATAATGACGTAATAATGTCGTTTTTTGACGTATTTTTAACGTCAAAAAACGACATTATTACGCCATTATTTTTGCACCAACCTAATATTATTAGCTGACGCTTTTCGTCCAATGAATATTATCCAAACATTAACCTGCGCCCAGGTTTTTTCCCAATATCACCTTTCCTAAGAGAAGTCCCAAGCAACCGTACACAGCTGTATCAAGAAATGAAAAGAAAATGTTTGAATCCGTCAACACAACAATAAAAACAATATTTCCACACGTGATAGTACTTTCAGTTGACAATATGAATATAATAGCGTTTTCTAAATTCTTCCAGTTGCTAAGGACATTTTGTTTTGTTAATAGTTACTTTGTTTTTCAATAAATTCATTTCGTTTTAAAAACGTCCATATTGGACGAAACACGTCGGCTAATAATACAGTTTTCCTACTGTCTTTCATATATATATATATATATATATATATATATATATATATATATATATATTATGGGCACGTGCCCGAGTGGTTAGAATGTTCGCTTTCCGACCATCAGACCCTGGTTCAAATCTCACCATGGACGATTTGTCAGGAAGATGACGTCGATCACAGCGTGCGGTACACTTGAGAAGTGCCTGAAAACCATACCTCGGGTGAAATTGGTGAAACGGAACTCTTGTGGGCCGTCGATATCTGTGCTGGCTCGAAACTGTAACTAAGGTCTGCTCAGCAAAGTTGCAATATAAACCGCAGGTGGACTCTGTGGGTGTTAAGCAAACACAAATATTCCTGAGCGAGAGTCTGCAATAGGGATTGGCTTCCTCAAATACGAGTGACCAGATATTATTATATGCATATATGTGCAGAGAGAGAAAATGAAATGAGGTTGTACTACTCTTGCTTCCTTCAGTAAAATGGAAAACCTTGTCTATTTAAAATATTTTTATTTGTACCCTCTTACTTCATTAAATAATGGCTTGTCATCATATTTATTATTGTTCCTTTCAAAATAATTAAGAACATCGAAAGTGCCTTAAAATCAATATGGAGGTGACGCCTGGACACCGTTTCTTCTCAACAGCAGAACCTTATGGCAGCCACTTAGCTGATAACTAAGGTCTACTAGGTCTGTGTACCTTCAGAAAGAATTATATTGATAATTGAGAAACTTAAAAAATGTCACGGTTCATACTTATCGCAGGGGAACTTTAGAAAGGTGACGTATTATTTTGACAATTGAGTATCTCCTGAAAGGTAACGGATTATGTTAAAAATTAGGCAACTTCAGAAAGGTTACGAATTATTTTGATTACTTAAAGTCTTTAGAAAGGTTACGAATTATACATTTGGCTGATGATCGTTAGATAGATCACAGATTATATTCCTTCAGGATGGTCACGGATTATATTAATCCCTGTGGACATTCAGAATGGTCACGTATTATATTAATGGTTGAGTATGTTCAGAATTATTATATTAATGCCTGGGGACCTTCATCAAGGATAATACTGATCAGAAAAGTTACGGATTATCTTTAAAAAGGACACAGATTTTGTTGGTGACTGTGTATCCTCAGAAGGGTCAAAGAGAATCAATTCAGAATCCTAAACTAACTTGATATGGCGATTAAAGGAATCGTTGAAAGACACATGTCAAGTGAATCTACAGGAAGTTTTCCCCCTGCTATTTTGTAGTATGACGCACGTGCACGTCAGGGTAGGATAAGACGAGTGATGCCTTGGAGAGGTTTCAAGTTCAAAGACCCTCTCACCTTACTCACAGCTTCTTAGTTCCATTTCCCAAATCTTGAGATCCCATTACAAATGGAGAAAATGTTCAAATGATTCATGAGGTCATCCCTAGTAATAGAACAGTATTTCAAGGATCAAATAATTTTTTAAAGGCTAAAGAAACTTGAAACATCATATTGCAAATATGTTGAACTACCGGTTGAATATGTGAAATTGAATTTTCGTTTCTTGACTTTTTCTTGGTCAGACTGAGAACTTTTCAGTACTAGCTCCTAATGTGTTAATGTTATTCTTTGTAATACTCGAATAATAGCACCTCCCCTGGAACCTTAGACCATGGCTAATGGGCTATGTACCCACTGATTTACCGTGGTTCTATTTCTATAATGTAGTTAATTGAATTGAACTTTAGTTAGAGCATTATGAACCGGAGACAATATAATAATCTGTGAAGTGTCAGTATTTGTGTTCTATATGACCAAAATCTGAATGAAGGGTCATAGTGACGGTGTTTTTCTCGTTTTTTTGGGGGGGGTGGGGGATAGGTAATTTTGGTGTGTGTTGAGGTTTTATGTCCCTTTCTGATATCCTGCACTAATTCATCCTACTGACCAAAAATTAGCACATGACAAGAAAAGAGGAATTCCTTCTCATTACATCAACAAAACCACATATTTACACACCTGCAATAACTCCAAGATCTCATTCACCCACCCACCCCCACTCCCAAAAATATTTCCTATAGATCTACCTGCCAATCTGGTCTGACCTAAAGTCATCTCAACAGTTCAAATGGTTTAGTCAAAACAACACCTAAATTTGTTTTCACCATTTTCTCAATATCTACTTTTTTTTCCTGTGATTTTTCTGTGTAAATAAAATGATTTTTATGTGATTCCCAAACAATCAGCTTATCTTACTGAATCTTTGCAAGCTTCTAAAATCCACGATCTCATGATATTATCACGCATTATCGAGTCTCATATATTTTTCTTTTTGGAAGTAACTTGGGGAAAGACCTGTCAAATACATTGAACTGTTGAGTGATTATGTGGAATAGCATGTATTTTTTATGTCTCTAATTCATTCTCTTCTCGGTCAAGAAATTTTCAGCATACCCTCCATGAAAGTCGGTGTATGGAACCAGTAGAATTATGTCCTGGGGTCAAGTGTCAGTTATTTATGTAACTTTGACCACAAACAAACTCTGAATTAAAAAGCATAGAGAAGTCAAAAATAATCTTTACCGAGAATAGTCAAGGTAATGCCAAGTTAACAAATATTAAAAAGGACGCTGTGGAGAGCAATTATCGCTGATGTCCTGAATGAACATGTATTAAGAGAGAGACTATGCACATGTGTTTACTTGTTTATTCTCTACGTGAATGTTTATTTTTATGAGCAGTAGTCAATGCCTAATCCGTTTTTGTTTTTTGTTAATTAGTGTATTCGCTTATAGAATTCACCATTCCTGTGTTGATCTTTTCGATGTCGACCGTCTTGTGCTTTCCATTCTTTTTGTGCATCTCTTTGTTATTGGTCTCAACCTACAAAGCCAGCTTCCAAAAATAATCTCTGATAACGAGGCTGTGCAGACAGGAGACAACAAACTCTGATATATTTCATTAAACTGTTGCCGAGGTCGTAAGTAATTTCTTTCGAACAGGTAAAAAGTTTAGGAGAACAAACAAAAAAGAAAAAAACAAATAGCTAAAATAGTCTTTTTTTTTTCTCTTGTTTTCATTTTTTTTATTTTTTTATTTACCTTTTTTAATCTCTGTATTATTTTTCTCCATTTCTTAAACTTTTACAAAAACCAGACAATCAGATCATTCACTAAGGAGAATCAATGAGAAAAATGCATTAACGCTTTTGGCTAACAATGTACGCCAATACCCACGAATTTTTCGAGTCCAGCTAAATCCATGAATTCGAGTGCTTCACTTGAGAAATAAACGCTACACAATCTTCCAGATCTTCTCAACGTACTTATCACCACTCACAAATGTGCAAGATGAAGACAGCTAGTGTGGAATTAAAAATCAACACTATTATTGTTCTTAAGGCTCAGACAAGAGAATTTTAAGCGACACACATGCACATATATGTGTGTATGCGTGTATGTATTTATATGTATATATATATATACATATGTATAAATATGTAAGTATGCTTATATATATATATATATATATATATATATATATATATATATATATATATATATATATATATATATATATATATTAATGCGTGTTTCATTAAATAAAAGGGACAAGTTTTGTCTATTTTAAATAAGTTCCTTTCATATTGTCTCATAAGCTTAATAACATTATCATTGAAAGACGAAAGGAAAACACCATATTGATACATGATCCAATCTAAGCTTTCGGCTTACATAAGCCTTTATCAAAGATGACAATTTCAATATATCAAACAACACACGGACGAAACAACAATGATAGTCCGCCCTTGCTGCATGAAAAATTTCAAAGCAACGACAAACTCGTGTATACGATACCCGGTGGCGAAAATAGCCTCGCAGCTCGTGACGTCACACATGACCACGTGAGAGTGAAAACAAGAAGTATTACGTATGGGAAGTCATTGGTATAAACCAATGGCTTTTGTTATCAATTATAGGTATTTAAGAATATTTGTAGAGATTTCATAGTTTAATTTGTTCAGGCTAGGTTTCAACTGTTTTATGTATAATGCTTCAAGTATTTTTAATTTTTATTTATTGTTTTCATGTTTAAGTATAGTTGTTTTTTCAACAAGGATTTTCTGGAATTGTGTATACGGCTAGGCATATTGTTTTAAATGCTTAAAAATGTTAGAGTTATCATTTAAATGTAGAGTCAAGCGCCGTGAAAGTGAGTTTGTGGTGTAACCAACATAAATATTATTTAATCCATTAGAGATGCAATCTCCCAAAGGGCACTTGAATTTGTAAACTATGTTGTTTTTTTGCAAATCACTAACGGGGTGGGGAGAAGAATCATTGCGAATAGTTAAGTTGGATAGACTAGATTTAGTTTAGTATATGATTAACCTAATTTTTTTGCTAGAATCTGTTGTAGATATATTAGTATTTACTAATGTTTTTAGTATATTTTCATCTTATTTATAATTAGTATGAATTTGACTACGATAAAAGAGACTAATATATTTGGAATTAGTCAAAGCAGTATTATGTTCTATTTGCTTAGTATTAAGACTTCTAAGAAAGTATTTCATTTGTTCATCAACTATATAGTTTCGAAAGCTATTATTAATAAGTGTTTGTTTTATATTCTTTAGTTCACTGTAAAAAAATCTGTTTTGTGGATGACTTAGTTTCTGCACCATGTATTAGATTCTTTATAATTGCTATTTTGTAGTAATATGGGCATTCACTCTTGTAGTTAAGTGTACATGAATTTATGCTTGTAGGTTTTTGTATGGCAAAATAGTAAATTTGTTATTATTTGTGTTTATCATTTAAATGATAACTTTAACATTTTTAGGCATTTAAAACAACATGCCTGGCCGCGTACTCAATTCCGGAAAATCCTTGTTGACAACACAACATTCGTCTTTCAATGATAATGTTATTAAGCTTATCAGACAATATGAAAGGAACTTACTAAAAATAAATAGACAAAACTTGTCTATATTATTTAATGAAACATGCATTAATGAAAAATTGCTGTCTAAATATACACAATATATATATATATATATATATATATATATATATATATATATATATATATATATATATATATATATATAGATGTAGACATATAGTTAAACCTAGAGAGCCAGACAAACCTTCCCTGACGATCCGCTTAGGTGAAACCTTGGTAGATTTGTCTAGCTCTCTAGGTTTAACTAGGTCTACTCATTGTATTGAGCACTTTATTTAGTTATTTTGGCTACTCGCCTCGGGGTTTTTTTTCTTTGGGCCTTGAACTCGTATGCTGGACGATTATTTTCGTTTAACCTACATATTCTTGGTTCTTTCTTTTTTTATACCCTTTTTCCCTTTGGTATTGGCTTGTTTATTTACAAATCAATACAACGAAGGTTTTCCGAGCGAGTATAGTTTCTTATACTTATAAGATTTCTATTAGTAATATATATGAATAAATGAAAATTAATATTACCCTCAAATACTATTAAATAATAAACCTAATCTTTAATTTAGTTTACCAATATAATAAATAAATTACATTCATAAATTAATTTTAAATATTAAAATAGATGTTTTTTTTGTTTTTTGTTTTTGTTTTTTTATATATATATTGTGGAAATACAATTAGTCGGGTGAATAAACTATTAAAGATTTAAGTTAATAACAAAATTTTTTTCAGACATCGAATTTTCTATCAAACATTGTAAACTATCTTTTACATAATTTTGTTAAAACAAAATTATGACAACTCCATCTCTCTTCCCCCCCTATCTCTCTTTTTACCATAAGACTCACTTGTATAGATTTTCTACATTTCATTTCCGTTTTATTAACCATCTAAAGAGGTCAAGGTTCTGTCACTCCTCCTACTCCAATATAAAACATACTTAAGAGAGATATAAAATTAACCCCTCCCTATACTTTATATTGTCTGTTTAACTACCTCTCTCAACCCCCTCTATTAAATTACAAAAATTACACTACCCACCAATTTCTAATCCCATTTTTCCTCTCAATTCGTTGTTGGAAGTTTTACCTGATGATCCTGAATCCTTAAAAAAGGATTTAGGTGAAATAAATTATCGTAATGGTACCTTAAAGTGGTTTGTTTTTCATTACATATATATATATATATATATATATATATATATATATATATATATATATATATATGAATTGCATAAAAGTAATACAGGCTAAGAATCCTTTATCCGAAATTCTTGGGATCGGAAGCGCTTCGGTTTTCAGATTTTTTTCGGATTTTGGAATACAGATTTTTAATTTGTATATAGCATCTATAAATTGGGGCAACCTGGGAATGGAACCCAAGCATAAACATGATAATCCCTTTACATTTCATAACACAGCTTATATATATACCCTGAAGATAGTTTTTACAAATAACAAATACCCTGAAAGTACTTTTATATAAAATTTAAAATTTGTGAAAATATAGACATAGATAATGACTAGATTAAAAATTCTCACACGATTTTTTTAATTGGTGAAATTAAGATTTCATGTAAAAAGAATGTTTTGTACATTCTGTACGTGTACAAAAAACATGATCACTGCTTACGAAAAAATATATAAATGCATGACTTTTTGACAATTTGAATAATATCTTTACTGAGCACGAAGCACTTGGTAGGTAATCCACGAACGAAGGTGTTCCTGTGACGATCGCTAACAAGAAACAGGCTACGTGTAGGGCAAATGAGGTCATTGCACATCACCTAGGAACCTTCTCAAGGGTTTCTGAATTTTTCCATTTGTGTTATGTCAACATATGAAAACCTTTTGGAATTTCGGATAAAGTATATTCAACCTGTGTAACGATTTAATATAATTCGCAAATATTATTTATTTTATTTCATTTATATGTTATATTATATAATATTTATTATATTTATTTGAAGTTATATCTATATATATATATATATGTGTGTGTGTGTGTGTGTGTGTGTGTGTGTGTGTGTGTGTGTGCATGTGTGTGTATTGCTTATTATGATTTCTTTCAACTTTTTTCACAGTTACTAGGATTTATGTATTATGTTGGTGCAAAAATAATGTCGTTTTTCTTTTGAAGTTGAACGTCAAAAAACAAAACGACATTATTTTTGCACCAACCTAATATTAGTATTTGTTTTTGTTTTTGTACAACTTACCCGAAGATCGTTTGTCTTTTCTCGTTCCTTTTTTTATCAGTAGTTTCGGTGTTAGTGCTGTCAAAAAGGCAATATAAATGATTTTATTGTATGTGAAATAATGAATTCATTATCTTAGGCTTAAATTCTGATATATCTTTTCCCATTTTGTTTCTGTTCTCTTTTTTTATAAAATTAACTTTTGGATATTTATGTTTATTTATGTTCGACTGTTTCGTAATTTCTCTTGCTTTCTAGTGTTTTTGTTTATCTAACGTTTTAGATATTTAAAAAACATTGATTCTTTTGGAGCTTCTAAAACACATAATGTATATAAATGTCAATATACATACATACACTATTTTCCGAAAGTTGTAATAAAAGGGGAGTGTAGTAGTGACAGTGGGAACAAGCTTCCACTGTTAATAAATGCTTCCGTGACACGCGTGACGACTGAATAAATGAATCAAGGAATTTTAGTCAGCTGAATTTTTTCGGAAATTTTCTTTTCTTTCATAAAATAAAACCTGCTGCAACAGTAATTTTCTCTGTTGCCCGAATTAATAACGAACAAGAAAGGAAAGAAAATGCAAATCAGATTCAATTACAAAGAAAAAGATTTATTTCTAACAAAAGCTAAATAAGGGTTCTTGCAAAACTTCGTCCCTTATATGATAACCTATTCTCTGAGTAACCCAATGTAAAAAAGTATAGCAGAAAAAACTTAAAAATTACAATGCACCAAAATATAAAAAAAAGAATACCACCCACGTTCTGTGTCAATAATAACAATAAAAAAAGGTGGGGGAAGCCTTAGCTCTTCAGTACACTTTCAGTCCTTTCAAGGTTCAAAAGTTTTTATCTTTTATTTCTTGTGTAGTCAAAGTTCTCTTCCTGGTGACCAAAATCACTCCTTTCTTCGCTTATTTTCTTCCCGTCCGCCGGGAAATTATGCTTTTCTTTTACGGTCGTTAGAAGGTGAAAATTTACTTTAAACACATGATAAGACACTTTTTGAAAACGCACGTGTTTGCTGCTGCTGCTTCTTCTTCTTCTTCTTCTTCTTCTTCTTCTTCTTCTTCTTCTTCTTCTTCTTCTTCTTCTCAAACGGCTTTAGTTCCAACTCCACTTATGGATTTCTTTTCAAACTTTCTTTTCTGGGGCTTCTTCAAGAGGACTTCTCAAAACTTTCTCTGAAGAGGAAACTTGCCCTCAGCAACTTGTTACCCATGCATCCTTCACTTATGGGCAAACGCTGCCTGCCTTTTCAGCAGGGAGAGAGAAAACGAACCTCTTCTCTCTAAGCTGTCTCTTTTCCAACTGCTACTAAGGTGCGGTCCCAGTTCTTCACTCCCTTTCGAAGGGGGACGATTCACCTTTGACCCGTCCAATCATAGTCCTTTTAAAAAAAAATTATCAACAGATTCCTAGGGCCAGTAACACTGTGAGTGTCTTTTGTTCTCCCTTGACCTAAAAATTTTCAAAATTTCTCTAAAATACAATACAGTATCATTATCAAGCTCCGACATTAATTATTTAATGAACACGTATTATAAAGAGAAAATCTAACAAAAACTAGAATCATTCTTTAAAACATTACAAAAAAATAAATTAACTACTTTCAATGAAAAAACATAGTCATTATTAAAAAAGGCATGCTGAATTCAAGAAAAGATCATGATTATTATATTTATTTGAAGTTATATATATATCTATTATTTATTCTTATTTCTTTCAATTTTTCCCCCAAATACTGGGATTTCTGTATTAGTATTTATTTGTTTTTCTACAACTTACCTGAACATCGTTTGTCTTATTTTTACTTTGTGTTTTTGCTTACCTAAAGTTATAATTATCAACTTTGCATTTTCTACTCTCGTTCATTTTTTATCAATTAATAGTTTAGGTGTTTTATTTTTATTATTTTATTGTAAAATGACTTCATAATTTCCGAATATTTTAAGCTTAAATCCTGATATATATTTTCATTTCTTTGTTTCTGTTATCTTTTTCCAAAATTAACAACTCTTCGATATTTGTGTTTGTTTATTTATTTTCCACTGATTCGTAATTTCTCTTGTTTTCTAATGTTTTTGTTTTATCTAACGTTTTTTTTTATATTTTATTAAAAAAAATACTTTAATTTTTTGAAAGCTTCTAAGTACGTGATGTATATGTTTACATACGTATATTATATATGTATCAAATGTTGTCATAACCGGATGTGATAGTGAGACTAAGGTCCCACTGTCTATTAAATGTTTCCTCTGGCATACGTTTCAAATAGCCCCTGACAACAAAGTCGAACTCCATGTTGGAGAATGGAAGAAGGCGTTCAACTGGCGTCCATGTTTCAAAAGAGTTTAGTAGTGATATTAAAACACAGGTCGTATAATTTGGTAATGATTACATTTGACAAAACTCTACTTTTGAATTTATTAAATTCAACATTTGCCTCAGCAACCAGGGTACCAACTTTTATATAGTACGCCACTTGATATTTTAGGTATCCATATGTACATATACTGGGGGTGATGGGTAAATTGTAGCCGTTTTATATTTTTAATTTCGCGGATGTGCTTTGTTGTTTTTTTGTTTGTTTTATTTTGTTTTTTGTTTTGTTTTGTTTTTTTTATTTGGTTGACAACACAGTATATATAGGATCAGCTGGGAATCATCTGTGAGAAAAAAATCACCATGACGCAATTCACTCGGCTAGAGAAATTTAGAAACGGCCCACTGTACTGCTTGGCATCCAAATCGGAATTATCAATAGATACATTTCAGTGTGTTTAGATGTCAATCCGAAAACAGAAGATTCGGAAGGAGTTGGATGAGTCTAATGGTGATTACGAAGGTACGGCAGCTCGGAAAAATCACTCTGATCCTTCTAAGAAATGAACTCCTGAATTTGTTGGTGAGGGCCTCAGATTCAACACATAAGCCTACATCACATGCCTTGAGAAGGTAGTGCTGCCATAGGTCAAGAGGGTGGCTGCTGGAAGACCCTATGTCAGGCAACAGGATTTTACATCATGCCATACATGCAAGGAAAACCCAGTTATGGATGTCAGACAATTTCTGCAACCACAGCATGCCTTACATCTGGCCACCCAACTGCTCAGACTGCAACTCCCTTGTGTGGAGTGCAGTTGAGCGAGTTGTAATGTCAAACAGGAACCGAAGGCAAGAACTATGGCAGCATTCACCAACTTAAACAAGGAGACTGAGAGATCAGTTACAGGTGTCGATTTTATTGAATAAACTAACTCTTTGGTATTTAAAGATATTTTTGCGTCATCTTGTAAATATATCTATGAAAATGAGATGGCAGTGTTATTTTCATTTTTACGTAATTTAGACGCCAAATTATCCATCGCACCCAGTGCACACACACACAGACACACACACACACACACACACACACACACACACACACATATATATATATATATATATATATATATATATATATATATACGCTCTCACCTTTTGCTCCTAGACGCTGTCGCATGCAACAGAGGCCACCCCAAACAACGGCTTTGGCAGGCCTGCCAAACCAGGTGAGAATAGCCGACGGGTCTGCAACCCCCGGTGAGTTAGGCTTGTTCCGTGTCAGCCCTACTGCATGCGAAGACTGATTCCCGGCGGAACAAGCGGAAGAGATCACTTGTGGATCCAACGGTTGTGAAAGCGATGCCAGCAAGTGTTATAGAGCGCACTAGAGCATGGACGAGACACCTGAAGAAGTCATGGTCATCTACAGCAGCCTGGCAGTCTCCCGTCGTAACGGCTGCCCCTGCCACTGGATCAAGACTTCCCAGGCCGAGGGAATGTAATTGTCTCCGTGCAACGATCTTCTCACCATAAAATCCTCACGCAAAGGCCCGTTATGCAACCAACATATTTGTTAGTGAGTTCTTATATATTTTCTTCACTTTATCTGATCAATCGAAAGGTATTTTCTTTTGCAGACTTAGTTCTAATTTCGATCCTGAATAAAATCAGAGATCTAATAAATGCAGTTTTTTCAAGTCTTGTTATCTATCCCCACTGTTAAAAACTGGCGCATCACGTTCTTTCTACATCCATTTCATATCTAATTTTGATTAGTCTGTACCTATGCTAAACTTGCAGTAATGAGATTGCCATTAGGTACTTAGTGCTTATAACATTCCCATGTAACCGAACTCTTCTGTGTAAATAACCGTGCACATGTTGTAAAATACAGATTATCAACCTAATCTCGAAGATATTACATACTGGACGCTTATCTTTAGCCATGTGTTATACTAATTTAAGTTTTTTCTTATTTTCTAATACGGGCGAGGGAAATTCTACCTTGAATTCCGCAAACCTTCCCTCGTTTGCTTCAAACGTCTTCTCTCAAGCGTTCGAGGCGGCCATATTGTGAAAATCCCATTTGAAAATCTACGTATTGATTTTATTAATGCTGCGTGATTTGTTTTTATTTGTTGTGCTGCCCTATTGCTTTGTTTCTTTTGTGGATTTTTCCGTTTCTCATCGAGATTTCAAAAGGTGGATGGAAAAGGATTCATATCGCAACATGAAAGGTCGAAAAATTACGGGATAGATTTGTTATTTTCTATAACCGGTCTAAAACGATACCATTTTCTTCTGTCTGCTCGATTAGAAACGGTAAGATGAGAAGAATTATGGGAATTAAAATTCTTTGGACATTTTATTTTATTTTATTTATTTATCTATTTTTTTTTTTTTTTTTTTTGGCTGGTAAGGAGCAAGAGGTACACTTCTGTTGTTAATTACGAAATGTCAATCAAGGGTAGTAGTTGAAAGAAGAAAAAAAACCTTTCAAAAGAAAGAAATTTGAAAAGAATGAAAGAACCTAGAGAGGAAAGAAACAAACAAACAAAAAACCTCGTGAAAAAAGAATGAAGGAAGGAAGGTAAGAAACGAAAAAATAAACAAATTTTAAAAAGAAAGACAGAAAGAAATTTGAAAAGAAAAAAAAATTAAAAAGAAAGAAATTTGTAAAGAAAGAACCTGGCTAAAAAAGAAACAAATGAAAAAACAAACAAACAAAAACTTGGCGAGAAAAGAAAGAAACAAATAAATTTGAAAAGAAAGAAAGAAACTTGTGAGAAAAGAAAGAAAAAATAAATGAAGGACAGAAAGAAAGAAAGAAAGAAAGAAAGAAAGAAACGAAGAAGCAAATTTGAAAAGAAAGAAAGAAGAAAGAGCAAACGACCCAATATGAAAAGAAAGAAAGAACCTAATGAGAAAAAAAAGAAAGAATGAATGAATGAATAAAAGAAACGAAGAAACAAGAAATTGAAAAGAAAGAAAGAAGAAAGAACGAACGAATAAAAGAAAGAAAGAAACAAACAAATTTGAAAAGAAAGAAAGAAAGAAAGAAAGAAGGTAAATGGAGAAATACCTCAAAAATTAAAAATCGATGGAAAAAGAAAGTTAAAAGCAATAAAACCAATCAGGTTTGTAAATGATTCTGAGTTTAGATTGATATAAAACTCACTAAAAGAGCGACGATAACAAAAAAAAAGATTTGATGCTTTCTGCAATAATTTGATCTTTGGTACGGATACGAATCGGGAAGCACTTTTTTTTTTTATCCCTTTCCACATATCATCCTAGAAAATTAGATCCGGGCCTTTAGCGAGAAAGAATGAAGTTTTTAATGACCATAGCGAACAATCAAGCAGCCGGAAAACCTATGAAAGACAATGGCAACTTCAATTGCTTATTTAATACGATCATCATTACTTATATAGTAAAGATATATAAGGGAAGAAAGCCTCTATTGTTGAAGAACGTAGATCAAAGCATAGCATATATTTTATTTGTGTTTACTCGTACTAATTGTAAACGTATCCTCAAAGAGAATAAGTCTTTTTAATTTAA
>OZ010601.1:2847443-2849943 GCA_963932145.1 Acanthosepion lycidas
GAAAGAAATTTGAAAAGAAAGAAACTTGTCAGAAAGAAAGAAAATAAATGAAAGAAAGAAAGAAAGAAAGAAACGAAGAAGCAAATTTGAAGTATTTTTGCCTCATTTCCCGCTTAGAACCGAGTCTCTATTGAGTGATAAGCATAGGAACTCGGTCCATGGTCTCCATAATCAACTCTAAATTAGATCAATACAATGCATGTGGACTTGATGATACTCCTGAAATAATCCTTAAGAAATATACTCTTGAACTGGCTCCTGTTCCATTTATAAATGCCTTGCTGCTTCTTGCTTTCCTGTTTTGTTGGAAATCCTCTTTCATAGTTCCAGTCTTTAAGAATACAGGTGAATTGCCTGATCCTTCCAACTATCGGACTATTTGGCAAAGTACTGGAGCCTCTAATCAATTCCGAATTGATTAAGCTTTCGCTTCTCTGGGTCAACTGCGAATGTATTAAAGATTATTGCAGAAATCTGTGAAATTTTAGATAAGAATGGTTTCTACTTTGCATATCTCGAAGGTATTTGATAGGGTTTAGCATACTGTTTTCTTCACAGGTTGAAAAGTTATGGTATTTTTAGACGCATTTTTAACTGGTTCAGTCTTTCTTTCCAAAGTGCGAAATGGAAGTTGTCGTGTCTTTTTACATTAATGTAGGTGTCTCCAAAGGGCTTCCTGATGTAATCGGTAATTTTGATCGGTTCGATGAGGTCAAATTGACAACTGATCTAAAAAAATTACCTAAAATCTGTTATTAACTCGGGCAAGAAATGGCTTGTTAATTTTAACGCCTCCAAAACGAAACTGTTGTCTTTTAACCGTCTGCGAGAATCCTTTTTGCCTTCCAACAGCATGGCTGATGCTAACCTCCAGAAGAGTGACTCATTCTATTGTTTCGGGTTAACAATTCCTGATGGCATGATGTGAGAAGACTATATTCAATCAGTTGCTAGGTCTGCTAGTAGGAACGTTGATTCACTGTGTTGCCGAGACAATTTTTCTGGCCAAACTATTTTACATATTTATAACTATACCATTCCACTATGCCTGGAATGTTTCTGCTACATCTGGTCTGGTGCTTCTGCTATATATTTAAAGAGTCTTGATAAAATCCAAAGATGACTCTGTAATGTTATTGGTCCTGACCTGGCATCCCGGCTTGAGTCACCTTCCCATCGCCCTAATGTAGCTTCCCTTTGCCTTTTCTCTAAATACTTTCATCGTATTTTTTCTGATGAACTTTCAACTATGTTACCTACATTTTATGGATTTAAGTGCAGTACTAGTTTGGCGGCTAGGTCCCATCATTTTACAGTGGAAACCGTAAGTTCTATACTTGCAGTTTCTTCTCTCGCACTTCTCTGATTGACCAGCATATGTCTTTTATCCTGACCACTATAACAGTTCTTGCTCTAATTTGTACATTGAGATATAAAATAATTTTTTTATAATTGTTGTATTACCCAATGTAGTTATTTGTGATATTTAGAAATAAGTGATCGTTTTCTATTTATATTATTCAGATTATTGTCCTCATCTTTCTGGCCAAATTTATCACAACGTTTCAGCCTTCTTCAGGTGGTTCAAATGTCAAACTGAACCCTTTACTTCGCTCGCTGGGGTAGACTGTTCTAGTTCCACGTGCCATGTCTAATGGATGTCGGTTTCACTTCGCCAAATTCTCAACTGCCTTAACTAAGTATTGAACTCACAACTCTTTGGGTCCTGTCATTGGATCTGACCAAAGCTTTTATCCACTGTGACATTACGGATACATGGCACATGGCAACAAAGATGAGGACAATAGTCCGAATAATGTAAATAGTGTACATAATACCTCATCTCAGAAATATAGACAGATACTGAAAGGCCGAAACATTGTAATAAATATGGCAACAAAGGTGAGGACAATAGTCCGAATAATGTAAATAGTGTGCATAATACCTCATCTCAGAAATATAGACAGATACTGAAGTGATCGTTTTGTTGAGAAATTTATAATTCAATCCCTAATACGTATTTTGGTTACTCATACTTTATTAATGCTGGATTTTAGATTCGTTGATTCCTGAAATTGATCAATGCTATGTTGCTGTTATAGAGTTTTAATATTCCGGACACAATGGCAGTTATTTAGTAACGCCCATCATTTCTCTATGCCATATTGGCTAAATAGGTGTGGACTGGCGAATCGATTATCAAAAAGATAAAATGAATCTGTCAGATGAGTTCGGATTTCACATGAGACCCTGGTCTTGCCATTCATTTTCCAATCCACCTGTTTAATCCTGTCGTTAGAAATCTTGACAAAATTCATAAACTCGGTTCTTTAAACACTTGAATAAATTGTTCTTGTTCGTTCCAGTCAATTGTGATAATGTTGATTTATTGCAATGTAAATTACAATTCTGACACAAGGCCTAAAGTGAAGTGGGTTGAGGCTGGTCTACACTATCTTAAACCCTAGCTAATCCTATTCACGACCCATTCAATTTGCTC
>OZ010601.1:2854943-3084943 GCA_963932145.1 Acanthosepion lycidas
TCTTCCCGTGGTAGAAGCTCTCCATTTCACGCAAATTATTACTCAGATCATTTATTGAAGTCCGCAGTTTTGCCATGGTGTCAAATTTTTTAAGAATATAAATTAATATGGCCATCAGCATCGAACCTTTTCCAAACGGTTTTATTTTCTTTGTTCACACTAACTTGTCAAGTTTGCCGCTCTTTTTCTGACAACTCTGGGCTCGATATTGCCGACCATTACTTCTCACTAGTGAACTTGATACTTAATGGCTTCCCAGTACTTATGGCCTTGTGCCAAACTATGGTAACGAAGCATTTCTCTATGAGATAACGATTAGTGAGATCGTTCACCGTTATTTCTAATGTCTGAGCTCGATCCTCATTGAGCGCTCCATAATAATGTCCTTGTGTAAAACTAATCTAATCTTAGTAAATGCCGGGACGCCATAACATTGCGTAAGGATTAATAAGATTATTGACAGCTACTTCAGTCTAGTCAGCTTCATTCTGGTTGATTTAGTTGAGAGGCACATCAACACCTCTATGGGTTATTTAATGCCAAAATCTAAATAGTTTGAAAACAATTTTAAGGCTTCAACAAAATATATTTTGTACGCAATTATATTTCTTAGCTACAGAGAAAATGTATTGTTGGTCATTTTGTTATAAATATATATATTTTGCTGTAAATATATATTGTTGGTCATTTTAATAAAAATAGGTATCGTTGGTAATTTTATTATAAATATCCATTTTTATACTTTTATAGTGTTTTATTTTTTTTGGGGGGGTCACTATTTGCTCATAGCTAGAACCCTAACAGGTGCTACCACCCTAGGTCCGAATGAACCTAGGAACAACAGGAATTAGGGAATGGTTTCACGCTCTTCAAAACCTTCAATCTACCGATCAAAGGCCTTGCTGCCGGGCGTAGTTTATCGTCATACCGAGGGCCCTTCCTGATCAAAAACCTTCCTGCCGGATGTAGTTTATCGTCATACCTGGGGCCCTTCCTGATCAGAATCCTTGTTGCCGAATGCAGTTTATCGGTGCTCAATTCTCACAAAGTAATTCATCTATTTTGTAATCTCACTCGATAATGGTGTCTTTGTTCAAACTAAGCAAATCTTAGAAAATAATAGGACTCCTCTACATGTGATAATTCGTAGCAAGATTGTTTGTTATCTCTTACTATTAAGTAGTGAATTTGATCCTCACCAAGTGTCTTATACTTGTATCCTTGTGTCAAAGTAAGCTAAACTTAGTTAATAATTGGGATAACGAAATAATGATTAACGAGATAATCTGTTTTGCCATTACTAATGAGTAATGATTTCGAACCTCAGTAATCCACTGCATATTTGCGTTATCTTGGCCCGAATAGTAAGGGTCACAGCTCTGACACCATAGGCGTGGAATTCTTACAGTGATGGATTGTCTTTGCTTAACTTTGATATGTTCAAAAATGTGTAAAGAGAGTCAGTAACCACTGCAGCAAAAGTGGGATCAGGTTGTTTTACTGCCCCAAGATTCCGTAGTGAGGCAGACCAACCTGTCGTGATAGGTAGTTCGTTAACTGGTTAAAGTCCGTCATCGCTATCTTCATTTCGCTTTCTCTAAAAAACGATGCTAGTGATTCTGATGCAATAACGCGATTAAATAGACATCTCAGAAAAATCGTTGATCCAGGCTTTGATGCAGCGTTGGGGCCTGAAGAATTGAAGTCTGAGAAGGCAGGAAACGCAACTGGTCTTGTATTACACCAAGCCAAGCTTCGAAAATGACACCTCAGAGCTAAAAACATTCTTACAATTAAAAGGAAAGAAATAGTATAGTTTTTCCTTCAGTTAATGTGTTTGTAATTATTGCACTACTTGAAATTAGATTTTTTTCTTTTTAAAGGAGTTCGTCCCATGCAAGGGAGTAAAGCCACTAAGGCACAATGGGTTACAGGGTGTGTAAGAATAAGAAAATAGAAACGTTACTAACGTGCAAGAAAAAAAGAAGAGTAATCAGGAAGACAGTAGATAGCGACTATCACTGCATTCAAATTTTTGAATATTAAAGTAGGGTGGAAAACATGGAGTCGGAAGGGAGTGCCACAAGCTTGAAGTGTGAGCAAATGAACTTTTAGCATAGAACTTACTTCTAGCCAGCTCACCTGTAAATTAATGAGATCTTAACGCCAGTATAGTAATGAGCTTAAATTCATACAGTCTAGGTACCATAGCGAAGAGCTCATGCGAACAATTACCATCAAAGTATCTGTCTATATTTCTGAGATGAGGTATTATGTATACTATTTACATTATTCGGACTATTATCCTCATCTTTGTTGCCATATTTGTTACAGCGTTTCGGCCTTTCAGTATCTGTCTATATTTCTGAGGTATTATGTACACTATTTACATTATTCGAACTATTGTCCTCATCTTTGTTGCCATATTTATTACAATGTTTCGGCCTTTCAATATCTCTCTATATTTCAGAGATGAGGTATTATGTACACTATTTACATTATTCGGACTATTGTCCTCATCTTTGTTGCCATATTTATTACAACGTTTCGGCCCTTCAGTATCTGCCTATATTTCTGAGATGAGGTATTATGCACATTATTTACATTTTTCGGACTATTGTCCTCATCTTTGTTGCCATATTTATCACAACGTTTCAGCCGTTGTACGCTCCGGCCTTCTTCAGATGGTTAGAATGTCGAACTGAACCCTCTATTTCGCTCGATGGGGTAGACTGTTCTAGTTCCATGTGCCATGTCTAATGAATGTCAATTATCAGTTATCTCCTGTTAATTTCCCTCTCCAAGTTCTCCACTGCCTTAACCGGATATTGAACTTACACTCTTTGGGTCCTGTCACTGGATCTAACCAACGCCTTTATTCACCAAGCATAGAAATGAATACAATATGGAAACCAGTAATAAGGAGTACGAGAGAAAAGCGATAATAACAACGAAAATTGCAATATGAGCTCTGGTAAAAATAAATGTCGTAAAAAAAAGTAGTAAAGAACCAATTCTGATTCCAGCTTCAGAAGAAAATAGATCATCTTTTCACTAAAAGTGTTCATCTCAAAAGTACGCCCTGATGTCTGCAGCATAAGCAACGTTTGTACAAAGTGTGAAATAATTGAAAATGTAAGAAGTCAACTAAAAAAATTTCTTGCGATTGAAAATAGCATTTATTTCTTCTTAAAAGCCGCCCAAGTTAAATTAAAATCGCGTAATATATTTGATGGACACAAAGTTGAGCAAATTGCCAACGTTCAGCGGGTGTTATCGGCTTTTTTTCCGCCTTACGGTTATTTGACAGCGGTCTTCGCCAAGAGATAGGGGATCTTAGCCCAGAATCAGCCGGAAAAGTATGGTCAATTGACTTAAGGTGATATTTTCAATTATGTCTCTTAACATCCTCATATATTGATCCAAATATAATACCATGAAAAATCTTCCTATATCGCATATACTTTTCGACCGATACAGTCTTGAGCCCTCTTCAATGTTGCTAGTACAAGTCCTCACACTAGTATCACTTCACGGCTCTTCACTTACGATATGCAAGTATTATTCTGCACCTATCTTTTTAAACAGGCCAAACACATCAAGACTAACAAAGATGACGAGATGGTCGAATTTCAAATTGGTTCAATGAAAAGAACTGGGTTTTTTTTCTTTTTCTTTCTTTCTTTCTTTCTTTCTTTCTTTTTTTTTTTTTTTTTTTTTTTTTTGATAATGGCTTGCCAGAAGTCTGAAGAATTCTTCAATTGAAACTGTTTTAACGACAGTAAAATTTTACAAAGATATTTCAGCGTCGATCAATATTAGATATGTCAGTTACAGTTCCATCGCTAAAAGGTGAGGGGTCTATGGGGGGTTCCTTCCTTCCTTCACCATCCAAATAAATATCATTTATCACACCTCATGAAAAGACATGAACTAATTTTAGCCTGTGAAAATTCTTACTCATGGTTTCCCGCCTTAAAAAATATAACACCCTCCAGACAAAACACGCTGAGCGTGGAGCATACTTAATGGTTCTGCTTTCAATGCTTGTAGACAAAGAAGTTCGGATATCGGATACACAAAGAAGGCAATTCAACGTTCCAACAACAGGGAATATCTTAAAGAAACTTCTTCAGAGATGCTACTTCCGGGGAAATGACTTATAAAAATTCTCTAGTAACCTTCTTCGTGTATTTACACAAGGTCAATTTCATTGAAGAACTATTCCGGAATAACATTGCTAATAGTATCTATCAATGAACTGTCCAATGAACTGTTCAATGAACTGTCCAATGAACTGTTCAATGAACTGTTCAATGAACTGTTCAATGAACTGTTCGTCCAATGAAATATTCCAATAAGAATCATAGAAGGAAGTAGAACAATATACAGGGCGTGTCCCTAAAGTCTGTACACCCTAGGCAAAAATGCATATTTTCAAGAAATTAAATTTTCAACAACATTTTATTGAATTGCAATATTAAAAAATAACACCTTGAATATAATTTCCATCATTTGTAAAACAAAATCTCATTTGTTTTACAAAATTCACGTGTAATCGATGCAGTAACTTCACGTAACTGTCAATTATAACACATTCACTCTTTCTGCGTTCAATCAACTGTATTGCATCTGTGATTTTCATTGAGTACACCTTCTCCTTTAGCATACCCAAGAAAAAGAAGTCAATTCTTTCTTTCTTTCGACAAAACCATGTTTAATTTGTGAAGGCAAAACAATTATAGGTAATGAGATTTCCTCTGTGTCCAGACTTTAGGGACATACCCTGTATTAAGAAACCCACCGGCCAGAGAAAGCAACAAATCGGTGTTTATGCAAATGCAAACGAAACAGTGTTGGTGTGCTTTAATCAATAAAGCTCTATTTCCCTGTCCGGCAAACCATTAAAATAGTCAATGACTAAAAGTGATGCGTACCTTCCCTTGGGACGCAATGGACAAGCTGTCAGTCTGAAAATCTCTAAACCGGATTAAATAAAACTAGTTTCCTGCAAGCCATAACCCTATCTGCTTTCTGTGATAGAAATGAATGGGTATTGACAAAAGGATTGGAAAAGAAGCAAGATGGCGCTTATACAAGGCGGTTACATGTCGAATTGAATCTATCCTGGAAACAGTAACCGTCAAAAAATCCGTTCTGTGTCCCATTTCACAAGACGTTCGGGAGAGAACAAGATTTGTGGGTCATTCCTAGAGAAGTAAGGATGAGCTTATCACCCGGGCATTCAAAACAATCTGCAAATATCTGAAGACATTAGACCAACCAGGTGCCATCGATAATCAGGAAGACTGATGAAAAACAACGAAATTCATGCAAAGATATTTGAATTATCTGCTGTATAAGTTAGCGCACCTTTGAAATCTTTTTTCCCAGAAAAATTGTTTTAATAAAAAGATTTTATAAAGTTCAACCGACGGCTAATACTACCATATTAGAGATGAGGAGAACAGCTACTACACTTTAATCCCAGCCCGATGCTCAGGAAGTCAACAAAAGCGTATCACGAGTAGCACTGGCTGCTCGGTTAATGCATACTGCGTGTTTCCTTATTAGGAAATGGCTAATTTTTGCCATTACGTATCGGTAGTTAAAACATTTGTAAAATTGAATGAATGAAAAATTGAATGAACTGAGATTTTCAAAACTATGGAAACTTTGAGATGTATTTGGTGGATGAAAACTAATCTTACACTACTGAAGAAGGCCATACATGGTTAAAAATTCACAGACAAAGCAAAGATCTGCCAGATCGTAGACATAGCTGTTTACAGCGGGCCACAAGATGAAAACAAACAAAAGCAAACGGCTTCCTGTAGCTTAGTGTTAAAACACACCTGACTTGAAGGTGATTTCCCAAATTAGCATGAGATACCCTTTCCTTAATAAAACTTTCAATCACAAGTCCGGTAAATATTAATTTACCCCCTACCCAAACACATGTAACCAATAAATATAACGTTGAGAGTAATAAGAAATGTATATTATTTCTTAAATTTTATATTTTAGTCGATGCACGTGTTTCAATAAACGTCCTACTTTTCTATTTTTTTTACTAACGGTGTGATTTACATACACCGACCTATGCATCCCAGTGTCTAAAAGAAATTGTGCCCGTTAACAAGATGCGAACTTTGTAGGGGAAACCACTGTCTGATCCGGTGTGTTTGTGTCCGCTCACCCAGAGAATGCTTCTCTGCCAAGCAAATTACAATTAGCTTTTTAGGAATGCATATCTCATTCAGAAAGCTCATATCTACCCAAGAGTATTCAGAAATAAGGCTGAAAAAATCCAATAATTGATCAGCGAGAATACACAGACAGACAGACAGACACACACACACACATATATATATATATATATATATATATATATACAAAGAACGAAAATTATCTATGAGTTCAAATGCCCCTTAAGGGACTGTGTTACTGATCAAACAGGACTCAAAAATAATTACATCGGTTACATAACTACATGCTTATCCAGACGGCTTATGTTACACCTATCTGATCACAGCTCCATTAAAACCCATTTAAACACACACACACAAATTTACCCGATTCCATTAGGAACATACTAATTGAAAACACAAATATATTAACTGCACCAACCTGTAAAAAAAGATTAAAAATAATGGAAGCTTTAATAATAAAAAAGAAAAAAAAAACAACTCTTAACAATATTAACTACGAACAAAGCCACAATGTGCTAACCATATTCGGAAATTAAAACATCCCTACAACACACTAAAACATAAACAGAACGCACACACTCAATTAAGCTGAAAAATCCAATCATCCTTGATAATGGCTAAATGTATAGCCGAAAGCGCTCGGAAATATAAAACATTTGGACAGTTGTTACACGACCCTTTGTCCAGAAAAGAAAGCTTCTGTTCGAACACAAGAAAATTTAAATAAAAAGCTAAACCGTATTACCTTGTCTGTCGTTTTTAATGAAACATGCATAAACGAAGGATTGCTGTCTAAATATACAACTATATATATATATATATATATATATATCCTATAAAATGATGCCTGTAGTAGACTGGTTTATTTGCTTATTGGTGCCTTTGGTGCGTCTATTAGCAATAAATCCCATCCAACCACAGGGTTCTATTTTTGAAAGATTATTTTCTTTTTTTCCCCTGGGTTGGTGAATCTTATTAATTATTTTGAAATTATTTTGTTTTATTTTTCTTTGATGCTTTAAGGTCAGCGGTTTACGATTATAAGTTATATAAAAGTTCCCCCTTCTAACATTTGTGTTCAAGTCATCCGAAGATACGAGTTAACGTTGTCAAGCGATTCTTGCTTTGTCAGTGGTTCTCAAACGGGGTTTCCATGGACCCTGGCATTCCATGTAACATTACTGGATGTTCACACAAAAAATAGCAAATTTTCGGTTTACCGTAATATTTTATAAGTATGAAGTCCGTTTCTTAATACGAAGTTTTCAGTTGAAATTTGATCTGAGAGTCTCACAGTATAATGCTTGATATGAAAGCCTCACGGTATAATACTTGATCTGAGAGTCTTACAGTATAATGCCTGATGTGAAAGCCTCACGATATAATGTTTGATCTGAGAGTCTCACAGTATAATGCTCGACGTGAAAGCCTCACGGTATAACGTTTGATCTGAGAGTCACACAGTATAATGCTCGATCTGAGAGTCTCAAATGCTTGATGTGAAATCCTCACGGTACAATGTTTGATCTGAGAATCTCACAGTATAATGCTTGATCTGAAAGCCTCACGGTATATAATGCTTGGTCTGAGTTTCAAAAGTTTGATCTAAAAACCTCACGGTATAATGCTCGATCTGTAAATCTCACAGTATAATGCTCGATTTGAAAGTATAACGATATAATTTTTGATCTGCAAAAGGATGTTAAGAATTTCTCAGTCCGTTTAAGAAACAGTGAAAATATTTCTGGTTTTTGGTCATTTGGTCAGTTTTGGGGAATTGAATTGGGAAGATAACTTTTCTGCACCCCCTTGTTTGAGATTAATATCCAACCATAGATTAAGTTTATTGATGAGATGATGTTGAAAAATTTTCTATAAAAATGTTTTTTTCTTTATCAAGCTTCGTATTTGTTTATCTAATGTGCAATGTGCATGCGTGCTTATATCGTGATGGTCTCTGCCACGAGAGAAGGAATGAGCAAGGCAAAGAGAGGGGGGAATGTGGGTGAGAGGGGAGGAAGATGAGAGAGGGTGAAGGGAAGAGGGTAATAGACATAGATAGAAAGAGGGAAGGCAACATAGGAAGAGAGATAAAGAGGTAGAGTCAAGGCGAGAAAATGATGGAGATAAGGCGAAAAAGGGGAGGGAGAGAAATAAAGATGTAGAATGAGAGAGGGGAAGAAATGCCAGAGTGAGTGAGAGGGGGAAGGAGAGCGAGGGGGAGATTGAATGTTAACATGCCTGGTGTTGTTCCATTAGACGTCATCACTTTGAAAAAGAAGCCATTTTTCACGTTACTCGATTCCCTTAGATTTATCATTTTATGATCTCAGCCATCGAGACATTTTATACTTTATGACTATTCGCAAAATAAAATATCTCTTTTTAAGCGGATAATTTCATCAATTTTATGGTCGAGATTTAGAAACGTTTGCTACGGAACCCGCTCTCCTTTTTTCTTTCTTTCTTTCTTTCTTTCTTTCTTTCTTTCTTTCTCTCCCTCGTTCACACTCTCCCTTTCTCTCTCTATCACTCTCTCTTTCTATATATCTTTTTCTCTCTCTTGATCTCCCTCTCTCTCTCTTTCTGCATATTTTTCTTTCTCTTTCTCTTTTTTTATTTCTCTAGCTCTCAATCTATATCTATATATATATATATATATATATATATATATATATATATCACTTCTCTCCCTCTCTCATTCCTTTCTCTCCCTCTCTCTCTCTTTCGCTCTATCTATCTATCTATCTATCTATCTATCTGTATGTCTGTCAGTCTATTGATCTATCCCTTTTTCCCGATCTCGCACACACATATAAACACACGCAGACACATCTAAACAAAATATGTAACAATAATAACTCGTTTCCGAGTCACAAGTCTGTTAGTGTGATCCCTGCTAATCCCTGTTGCAGACACTCACTTAGAAACATTTCTGTTCCTTCAACATCCACAATGCCAACATGTGGCTTACATTGCAACTATACTGATCGGACCATAAATTACAGTTTCGGGAAGGAGAGGGCATAATCGTGCCTTATGACTTATGAGCGTGAAGTCATAAGTCATGATGACATGGCTTCAAGCTATCACAATCATTAACTGCTTTAGCTAGCTAGCTTGATAGATAGATAGATAGATAGATAGATAGATAGATAGATAGATAGATAGATAGATTGATAGATAGATAGATAAAGAATGAACAGACTAGATAGATAGATAGATAGATAGATAGATAGATAAGAGGGCTGGCGAAAAAGAATTTTTTTTTTTTACAGCAGATTTAATCTTAGTAGAACAGAGAAGCCTGATGATTCCATATCTCGTCTCCGTTTTCCTTAATCGTAATATTCCACTTTTGAATGAGATTATGAACATCAATTTCATAGAAGTTTCTTAGTTGATTTCTTACATCAGCAAATTAATTAATCTGTTCCTTTTTTTTTTTAATTCTTGCAGAATAGCTCTCCGCTGTCTCTCATCAAATTGCGAATTGAAAGTTGTCTTGAACGGCCACTCTTGCGTATCTTTTTGCATTTCGTGGTAATTGTTCTGCTCTTTTTGTTCTTTGGGGTTTGGGGGGGGTTGTTGTTTATTTTTATTTTTGTCTTTGCTACCTAAACTTTACGAATTTAAGCGAATTACTAGATTGGCAGCTAGGTCTCATTCTTTTACAGTTGAAATGGCGAGATGAACCGTAAGTTCTATGCTATCTGTTTCTTCTCTCGAACTTGACCCTTGTGAGTATCTCTTTAAGCTTCTTATTTTCCAGTTATCTTTGATCTTCAAAAATTCAAATATTCAATCGTTTTCTTCTGTCTTCTTAATTTCAGTTTTTTTACTGTTCTCTTTCTTTAATAAGGTTTTTCTTTTTCTCGTATTATTTCCCAATCAATAACCTCTTGCATCTTAGTGGATTTATTGCCTTGCTTGAGGTGAAATAATTAAAAAGAAAACACAACTAACCCATTTCCTTATAGCGTAACTATTTATTAGGCTCATGTGGACGTTTGCATTACATTCTTCCCCTAGAATATAAATACTTTGAGAGATCTTTGTGTTCTACGTGTATTCAGTGGGTTTGCAATTTCGAAAGATGCCCTCTGAATAGGAATAGAAAAGGTAAAACGATTTTATCACCTGTCTTCCAAGAACTCGAATATTTTAATATTTAATTAGAACAGGCTTTTTTTTTATTTTGTCTGACCCCACTATAAATATGAATATATATCTTCTCCCCCAGCTATGTGTTAAATATTAGGTTGGTGCAAAAATAATGACGTAATAATTTCGTTTTTTTGACGTTACAAAATACGTCAAAAAACGACATTATTACGTCATTATTTTTGCACCAACCTAATAGCAGGACAGACTGCTTTCTTTAGCCTTCGTTGACAACCAGTGTGCAGCAGAAAAAAACAGTTTTGCTTTGCTTGACAACCAATCTACTGCGGGAAAAATCTACCTCGTCAAAACATGATCGCCCAAACGTGTGGTAATTAACTGACTGACTCACTGACGGTAACAATGCCACTAAGACGTAAGCGTTTACTAGGAGTGAAAGAGAATGAGAAGACTTTTGGGAGGAGAAAAGACAATAAAAGAACAAGTTCCAGGAAGTTTGATGATAAATAAGATGTGATGTCTAGTGAAACAGGGTGTGATAACCAATAAAGATTATGAACATTATTTATGAAAAGATAGAAAAATTGGAAAAGCTACCTGATTGCAGGTTTACTTTTGGAACTCTGGGGAAACGAGAGTGATTCGGTTCCATGGAAGTAGAATGGTGTGCCTTAGCAGTAAAGATCTGAACTGGCAGAACTAAAGAATGTTGATCAGCTGAACATTAGCTATTGAAACAGCTACAGAGCAGAGCTAGCTTTGTTACTTTGTGTCTATGGGGAAAGAGGCTGCAGAGTGAAAATCAACACCTCATTGTTTTGTAAGATTAGTTCAAAATATCAGCCAATTAGTTAACAAATTCTCGATGATTCTCATTACGTCAAATTCTAAAATCAAACTGGAGTAAAAGGAGAAAGAGCGATGAAAAACTTATTTGTTTTTTACGGTTTATCAACGTTTTAAAGGTCATTTAAATCCAAAACATATTTGTGGATTGTATTTTATAGAGATAATAACAATTTTCTAATACAAGTCCTACTATTTAACCCATATCTTGGAGGAGATGAGATGAGTTGGATTCATGCCTTCCCTAAGGGTAGTTGCACGTAATTGAATAAAACGAACACGACTGGAATTTGAACTCGACTCTCCGAATTTTCATTCCGATCCGTTATCCATTACACCACCCGCACATCCAAGCTTACAGAACGTGGTATTCCCAAGCCGTCAACCATCTAGATACTGACCACACTCGACGTTGCTTAACTTCGGGGAGGGAACAAAGATTCATTAATTACAGCTTGATATTTAATAGACCGTCTTGAATCATTTTTTCTCGTTTCTGACTGGATACTTTCCGGTATTTTGAGTTTTTGTCGCTCACAAAAAAAAAAAAAAAAAATGCAAACGGACAAATAATCAGCCTTAGTAAAAACCTGAGGGCGCCTCTTATATATTAGATTGTTAAATAAAATCGTTCGATTTGTATAATTTATTTTAATATTTATTATTTATTAATAGTTCCGATGAATCGCCCAGTGATGTCTTTCTCCTCGTGCCGACGACCCAATAACTGTTCAATGCCTCTGTAATAAAAATCACTGTAAAAATTCGTCAATAAGCCTGATGAGCCACATGACAGAACTCATCCTCCGTATTCTGTTGAATAGAGCGCGCAGTAGAATCAGAGATAGGACAAGAACAGTGCGGGTTCATTAAAGACACTGGAACAAGGAATGTCATATTCATGCTCAGAATCTTATCAGAAAGAGCGATACAGATGCAGAAGGACGTGTACCTTTGTTTCATAGACTGTGCAAAGACCTTCGATAAAGTACGCCACAAGGATCTGATGGAACAGCTCAGCAACCTCGAAATATTCGAGAAAGATATCAGAATAATCAAGAACCTATACTGGCAGCAAACAGCATGTATGCGCATAGGGAACGACTTCAGTGAATATACAAGAATAACAAGAGGCGTAAGGCATGGATGCGTCTTCTCCCCCGACCTGTTCAACCTATACAGCGAGGCAATCATGAGAGAATTGAAAACCCTACCGGGATTTAGCATTGTCGGTCACAATCTTAACAACATAAGATATGCAGATGACACAGTACTGATAGCAGACACGGAAATGAAATTACAAAATCTCCTACATAAGTTAGCGAAGGAGAGTGTGAAGAAAGGACTAAGCATAAACTACAAGAAGACAGAATGCATGATCGTCAGTAAGAGGATGAGCTCGAAATGCGATCTGACGGTCGGGAACACTAGAATCAAGCAGACGCGGATGTTTAAATACCTGGGAAGCTTCTTGACAAAGGACGGTAAGTGCGACACTGAGATGCGTAGGCGTATTGGGATGGCCAAGGACACATTCCAAAAGCTTGGCAGAGTAATGCGAGACAGGAGGATTTCTTTTGTAAGAAAGAAAAGAATACTGAACTGTTACGTGACATCTGTCCTCCTTTACGACAGCGAATGTTGGACGATTTCCTCAACGATGAAAAAGAGAGTCGAGGCGACGGAGATGTGGTTCTACAGAAGGATGCTAAGGATATCATGGACCGAGCAACGATGAGATCTTAGAGATGTTGCAAACAAGGAGGAGTCTTATACTCAATATCAGGAAGAGGCAGTTTAAGTTTCTGGGACACATAATGAGGAAGGAGGGCCTGGAAAATCTGATACACACGGGATCAAAAAGAGGGAAAGAGACAAGGGAAAGCAGCGCGTGACATACTTGACGAACTTGAGAAGGTGTATGACAGAATGTGGTCTGGGGGAGGAAGTAGAGGGAAGGAACTGCAAGGGGTAGAGGGAGATGGGGAGCCATGATCCGTTACGTCTTGAATGGACATGGCAAATAAAAAGAAAAGAAAGTACTTGACTCCACATAATATCCCCTACCTTTATAAATGGCCGAAAATCGGGTACAGTAATCGTATTTAGGGTAGGGGTTGCCCAATCCTCACTTGACAGTCCCTATGGGGTCCAAAATCGCCTCCGAGTCCCTGTGTGTAACAAATTATTTTCGATCCCCCACCCCTCTCTCACAGACGGAATCGTGTCACTGCTCGCTACTTCCATAGAAAGTGCTCGGACGAACTGCATTCCTTGTTTCCGCGAGTACTAACCTTCACACATGGACACACAGTGTAGCAATCCGCCCCACATTCCATTCGTATTCCTTTAGTGAAAAGTAATTTCCACTCGAACAGCTTACCGCGAGTCATTGCTCTGCAGAACCCAGGAGGATGTTTGCCTAATCGCTACAATCTTAACCTATACAAATCTGAGATTAACAGTTATCTTACACACATATCTACATAAGCTGTACCCTTTACACTGTAACCATTTACCTCTTGTGACCTCCAGGCATTGTACCGGATTGGCCCAGCTGTAAAAAAAAAGTTCAAAATGGTCATAAATAGGTCAAAACAAAACATTTATTATACTGCTATATTTACTTTATTCTTGACATTGCCTTGGATGCTCATAGTTGGTTGCTGAAAGGACACACACACATAAACATATATATATATATATATATATATATATATATATATATATATATATATATATATATATACACAAAAGTGAATACTGAAGTCAACACTTAGAGGAGACAGTCTGTTTCATGCTAGACGCAATCGCCAGGCCTGACGATTGCGTGTAGTATGAAATAGCCTGTCGCCTCTAAGTGTTGACTTCAATATTCACTTTTGGATTTACACACGCTCTATCTCTGTTACTGGGCACTTTATAGAACACCTTCTTTATATATGTATATATATATATATATATATATATATATATATATATATATATATGAAAATGGATTAAATCCGACAATTAATATTAATATAGTTTCTCTTTATACTTTATTTTTATAAGCTGGTAAATGTAATTAATAATGTTTATTATAAACAGAGAATCTACTTAAATAGTTGTATCTATAAAATAACGTATAAACAGTATATATATATATATATATATATATATATATATATATATATATATATATATATATATATATATATATTACGAGTCAGTATTGAGTTCGATCCTCACTCAGTGCCTCATACTTTCGGTAAATATTAAACACAATCACTCCTAACAGATCTTCTCATATCACATGTCAGAGGAAATTCTTCCAAATACCAATTATGTATATATTAGGAGAAATTCCTTTAAATATCGGTGATGTACTTGATAAAGGAAATTCTTCCAAATGCCTTTCATGTACTTGGAAGGTAAATTTCATCCCAATACCTATCGTATATTTGGTAGGTGAATTTCCTCCAAATACCTACCGTGTATTTGGTAGGTAAATTACCTCTTAAATACCTATCATGTATTTTGTAGGTGAATTACCTCCAAATACCTATCATGTATTTGGTAGGTGAAATTCGTCTAAATACCTATCATGTATTTGGTAGGTAAATTACCTCCAATACCTATCATGTATTTGGTAGGTGAATTACCTCCAAATACCTATCATGTATTTGGTAGGTGAATTACCTCCAAATAACTACCGTGTATTTGGTAGGTGAATTACCTCCAAATACCTATCGTGTATTTGGTAGTTGAATTACCTCCAAATACCTATCGTGTATTTGGTAGGTGAATTACCTCCAAATACCTATCGTGTATTTGGTAGGTGAATTACCTCCAAATACCTATCGTGTATTTGGTAGTTGAATTACCTCCAAATACCTATCGTGTATTTGGTAGGTGAATTACCTCCAAATACCTATCGTGTATTTGGTAGTTGAATTACCTCCAAATACCTATCAGATACCTAATATAAAAAAAATTATTCCAGACGCATTGCTTTCAGCCAACAGTTATTTCGATTTCGACACATTGTTTTCCCTGTTCAGCAATTTCAATCATCAAAGCTGAAAATCTCTCAAAGCATTTCCTGAATAACTCAATTACTACAGAAAAAAACATTCATGACGGAATACAATTTAGTTGAAAGGTGCTCTAAGTTTTAAGAAAACCAATATAAATATTTTCATGACTGACGAAAAAGTTGTAGTCAAGGTGGTGTAATGGGATGTGTGTCGGATTTGGAAATTGCAGATCCAAGTTCGAATTGTAGTCAATGTCATTCCATTCATTTACCTGCTAATACTCTCTTGTTCTTCCCCTACCTATGGGTAAATAGAAGAATAGATTGGGTTCTATAGCCTTGGATGGCAACTGGTCAACCGCAGAAAGAAATGACAACCTACTACGGGAAAATATGCCTCGACAATCATGATCGCCGAAGCGTTTATCACGCATGGCACATAACTGACTGACATTGAAGCTGTTATATGAGTAAATTTATTTTTTAAATAAATTATATAATTTTCTATCAAGAACCGCCGAATATTTTTCAAGGCTTTGATAATCAAACAAAATTAATAATCCATATCAGCTAATCATTCAGTTAGCTTTTGGCACATTCCCGTTCTCTAGACTTTTGGATACTTTTTACTAAAGACAGAAATGTCGTCCAAATTTGCTTATTTTGCACAACCAAAGTTAAAAAGAAACTTTTGACATACAGTTGTTTTCGCATTATAAAATTCTGATCCGGATTGCAGGCGGGGGGTGGGTGTAGATTAATGGTTAAGCAGCTTATCCCACAAACTTATTTGATAATGGGTACGATTATATTGATTGCGGGCTGATCATATCAAGAAATGTCTTTTTCTCATCATCTTTCTTTCTTTCATTCTTTTATCTATCTCCCTAATTATATCGTTCTTTATATATCTATCACAGTATCTATCTATTTATCTGGCTATATCTATATGCCACAGTCTATTTCTATCTATCTATCTATCTATATATATATATATATATATATATATATGTGTGTGTGTGTGCGTGTGTGTGTGTGTGTTTATTCCTATGTATCTATTTATCACAGTTGATTTCTTTCTATCTATGAATCTTCCCTCACTCTCTCTTTGTCTGTCTGTCTCTCTCTCTCTCTCTCTCTCTATATATATATATATATATATATAAATATATATATATATATATATATATATATATATATATATATATATATATATATATAGAAACAGTATTTACATTAGTTGGACTATTGTCCTCAACTTTGTCGCCATATTTGTCACAACGTTTCGGTCGTTGTACGCTCCGGTCTTATTCATATCTATATATAGATAGATAGATAGATAGATAGATAGATATGCATATATATATATATATATATATATATATATATATATATATATATACTCATGTCTATATATATCTATTTATCACATTTAATTTATCTGTCTAGGTCTGTTCATATCTATCTATCTATCTATCTATCTATCTATCTATCTGGTTCTTTTCATAACTTTCGATATCGGTCTGTTCATATCTACCTATCAATTTATCTGTTATCTATTTATCTATCTCTCTATCTCAGTCAGTAATTATCTATCTATTTGTATGCCTATATGTATTTATTTATATATCCTGTTCGTATATATATATACATATATATATATATATATATATATATATATATATATATATATATATATATATATATATGTTTGTGTGTGTGTTCTTATCTATCGTTTTATATTTTTTCTCATATTCAAGTCTGTTTCAATTTATCGGTCCTTTTTATTCTACTTTCCTATTAACCTTCCTCCATCCTGACTAATGCCAACCTCCTTCCTGAAACTTAACTTCATTTCAACCTGATCCTCTTCTCGCAGCGAATAACAAACCAAAGCCAAATATTTCAACAATTGATTCATTTATTTCTTTATTGTCATGACGGAAGCCATTAATTATCGTATTCAATTCAAGTAACTTAGTTTTTTCATGACTTTTAATGGTATTTCTGTTTACTAACACACCGCTACGATTCTAATGTATCCTTTAAAAAGAAAAAGAATAAAGATTAGATAACGCCAAGAAACAATGAAAGTCTTTAAGAGGAAACTCATTTCTGCTACAGACACGAACTCGGGAAGATGAAAAAAGAAAGACGCCATGTTTGGAAAGGAACTGACATTGAACAAATAAAAGAAGAAAGTATTTCGATTAATAAAGCATGAAAAGGAGGAAGAAACGGTAAAAAGAAATCTGCAAATAAAAACAGGAGGAAATTAGAAAGAAATTGGAAAAGAATTTATGGAAAATAATTAAATCACGATTGAGAAAGAAAGAAAGAAAGAAAGAAAGAAAGAAAGAAAGAAAGAAAGAAAGAAAGAAAGAAAGAAAATGTAAAATAATCTTGAGAAAGAAAGAAATAAACAAACAAAAAAGAAAGAAAGAAAATGTAAAATGAAGTTGAGAAAGAAAGAGGAAAACAGAAAATAGTGTTGGGAAAGAAAGAAAGAAAGAAAGAAAGAAAGAAAGAAAGAAAGAAAGAAAGAAAGCAAATGTAAAATAATGTTGAGTAAGAAAGAAAGAAGAAAACAGAAAATAATGTTGATAAAGAAAGAAAATGTAAAATACGGTTGAGAAAGAAAGAAAGAAAGAAAGAAAGAAAGCAAATGTAAAATAATGTTGAGTAAGAAAGAAAGAAGAAAACAGAAAATAATGTTGATAAAGAAAGAAAATGTAAAATACGGTTGAGAAAGAAAGAAAAAAGAAAGAAAGAAAGAAAGAAAGAAAGAAAGAAAAAAGAAAGAAAGAAAGTTAAAATCCATACAAAATAATGAAACGGAAAAATAAAATTATATGCAAGAACGATTTAGACGAAAGAGCGATCGAATGAAACAAACAAACAATTTAAATCAAATATTTTCATCGTAAAAAACAAAATTACGATCGAAAGAAACGATCTTGAAAAAAGAAGGAAAAAAATAAGAAAGAAAAAAATTCATGTAATGAGTCGAAGAAAATTACATTATGATTGAAAACAAACTAAATTAATATCCATTAAAAAATGACCCGCCGAAAAATATAAAATTATTATCGAGAAAAAAAAGAAAGAAAGAAAATGCAAAATATTGATAGTAAACGATCGAAACAGAGAAAAAGAAAAAAACGAATTTTTAAGAAAGAAATTCTTAAAATAAAAGAAAAGGAAAATGAATTCCCTACAGGAAAATTAAGAAATCGTATGAAAAAAAAAATCATCTGAGAAAAGGAAATTGCAGTCGAAGAAGAAAGAATGAAAAAGATAATTTTTACATGAAAAATGGAAGAAATGAATGAAAACGCTGGCTAATCAGACGATCAAACCGTCACGTTCAGCCCAATGGTTAAAATCATTTGGTTTGTCTATAAAAAAACGAGAAAACGGCAGAGCAGAGGATTGGCCAATTCGGGAGACAAGTCACTGGGAAGAGAAAACGGAATCTTTGAATGTCGGTGAAGACCAAATTGGCTGATATTAGCGGCTTTTACAACGATCGAAATATTGATTATTGATCCACTTTCAGTCGGAAAAGAAGATTACCCAATGCTTATATTGGCGAAAAAAAAAAAAAGAAGTGTATTCGCTTTTTTTGATTTTATTTATTTTTTTGTCTGCATAAAAGCATCAAGATATTTGTTGGATTCCATTTTCCCGTTTTATGGAGTGTGCAGATATTGCACTTGTGTCAAGAACACCCCGCCTTACCCGGGAAAAAATAAAAATTCCAGTATTTATGATTTCCATCTGCATTTCTTATTTTTTTTATCATCGATTTCGTCACAGGCCTTAAATCTAAAAAGAAATAAGACTGGATGAATTGTTTTAAGATGAAACATTGTCTCTACTGAAACGAATATCGGTCTTTGTTGTTTTTAACACAGTGTCTCAGCCGGCCGATTCTCCGCCGCTCATTAGATGTATTCTGCATTCACTAATCCTCTAGATTTTGTCTGAATAACTGAGATGAGGAATTATCACTATTTAGATTCGGACCAATGTGTCATTTTCTTTGTTCTTATGATTTCAACGTTTCGGACGTTGTACCCAGCGGTCTTCATCAAGTATTCAGTTATTTCTCTCGGTGTTTCCACTAAGTCTTATTTACTACTAACTGATCCACGGATTGAAATCGCAATTGTTGTAATGCACGAATCAACAGTTTAATTCTCTGGGCTATTCTATTTTTAAAAAATCATTTCGCCCCAAGCAAAGCAATAATGCCACTAAGACGCAAGTGGTTGCTGGGAGTGAAAGAGAATGAGAAGACTTGTAAGGAGAAAAGACAATAAAAGAACATGTTTCAGGAAGACAGAGGATGGTGATAATGCCACCTGGACGCAAGGGGTTACTGGACAAGAAAGAGAATGAGAAGACTTTAGTGAGGAGAAAGGACAATAAAAGAACAGGTTTCATGAAGAGAGAAAGCTGAAAAAGACAGGAGAATCAATCGGTCGGATGAGTGAGAAAAAAAAACGTAAAGACAATGCTTGATTTGATTTTTTTATTTATATGTCGTTTTTTGGTAATCTTAAAAATTCAGCTGCAAAAACGCCAAGGGCTGGTGGGACCACGGAATTTAGCACGTCAGAACACATACCATGAAAATAGTGATAAAGTAGCGAGAGGCTTGCAACGTTTCTTCTGTGGGAAAAGAGTTGCTGGGTTGGCAAAATTCATCACCCACAAGGCCGCGCAGACGCTTTTGAACAGGTCAGTGAGAACTGGACAGCTCCAGTCTATATATGTCATTTCTAGTCTGATCAGGCCCTTGGAAAGATTAATAGTATATCAGGGAAATCAGATACTTACTGGAGCGGTACAAGGAACCGAGCATCTTTAGCAATATATCGGATATATGATGTCTACTAGAGGTTTGATATGAACTTAAGTTCCAGGAGACCTTCAACTCAGAGATACTCCTCGAGAAACCCCCCACCAATCATGATAAGTAATAGTTCAGCTTAGTGGGGATGGTGGGGCGTTACTAATTTTACAAGCCAGTCCTTCAAAGTGCAAGACGGAACGACAGCAACCTAATCTTCGCTTCAAAGACGTCTTCAAACGGAGATGATGGCGAAGGACATGAACATCGAGAGGTGGCGGGACTGCGTTAGCGATCGGTCATGCTGGAGACGCGATTTACACCGAGGGCTAGAGGAAGGAGAGGAGAAACGAAGGTTTGCCGCCGAGAAGATACATGCTCAACGGAAAGAAAACAAGGCGACATCGGGGGAGAGCGCCTTCACATGCATTCGTTGTAACCGAGACTGTCACTTAACGATCACTCATGCTGGAGACGCGATTTATACCGAGGGCTAGAGGAAGGAGAGGACAAACGAAGGTTTGCCGCCGAGGAGATGCATGCTCAACGGAAAGAAAACAAGGCGACATCGGGGGAGAGCGTCCTCACATGTATTTGTTGCAACCGAGACTGTCACTTCCATGTGAGCCTGTACAGCCATAACAGATACTGGACCGCAATCGACAGCTGAGATATAACGCTTTGGGCGCAGATCCAACCTTTCGAAATACACCACCGGGGATAGGTCAAATCTTAGAAGATAGATCAGCTTCCAGGTTCTGATTATGCAAATTTTTGCAGGTGCACCTACAAACTATTTTATTATAGGTTAAAATGGTTTCCAGAAAATGATGTATATAGGACGCAGCCAGGAACTTTTTTCTGTATCAAAATAACAGAAAACACGTCTATTGATGAGGATTTTTAACAGCATCAATAATTAAAATAAAATTTGCACACATAAATGGAAAAGAAAATAAAGACATATTCCATACTAGAAAGTAACACTGGCTGCTCCTTCTAAAAAAACGACAACGCTTACTATGAACATATATTTAAAAAAGATGCTTTATGTTTAAGTAAATAATGCTGTATACCGGCTTTTGTGTCAAGATTTGAATACTTGCTTTCCTCACTGTACATAAATATGAACAGACTGGGATAGATAGATAGATAGATAGATAGATAGATAGATAGATAGATAGATAGATAGATACGAATAAGCTGAGATAGATAGATAGATAGATAGATAGATAGATAGATAGATAGATAGATAGATATGAACAGACTGGGATAGATAGATACATACATACATATATACATACATAGATAATGACTATTTCTAACATAGCTTTTAGTGCCTGTCTGGTGATTTTAAATGGACTGGAAACATAGTGTATAAAAATAAATCCATAAAAAATAACAACTAAACATTGAGTTTATTCATGGCGTCTCAACCCAACGAATAACCAAGGGACATAACTCAGAAATGCAAATTCTTCAGCATAAAATCAAGATGACGTTTATCTTTTCTCCCCATTTTCTTCGTTGCGTGCGTGCGTGCGTGTGTGTGTGTGTGTGTGTGTGTGTGTTTACTTAAATTCTGAAACAAACCGAAAACAATCTCTTCCTTGTTTCCGACGTGTTTTCTCAACGGGGCGATGGGTGGTCGGAGTAGGGATTTCAGTCTTATCTCTCCCTCTGCTTTGCCATTTTATTTCCGGTTTGTCTTGCCATGGATTTGAAACGCGCCTATTTCTATTTCCTTCTTTCGACAGAATTCTTTATTGCTACCAACCGCTCACATAATGGATTTCTTTCCACCTGCTTTCATTTACGAAAAGGTTGAGTGAACAGAAATGGAAGACTGCGTTTCCCCTTACCCCAGCCAAAAGAGTTCAAAACAAATTATGATAATAATAATTTTATCACAAACAAGGGACCTTTCCTGATTGATAAAAATCACAAATACTTTGGACTTTTAACCTATAGTCCGGCCATCATATTCAAGCAAGAGAAGTCAATCTAATAATCACAATTCAAGTGAAAAGAGCCTGACAGATCGTGAAAATGGCGTTGGCAACAAGTCATAAACTCAATATGAAGGGATTTAAGAAATGGGAGAAAATACCAGGACCTTGCCCGGCAGCTGAAAAGGAGATAAAATATGAAGGTTACAATGGAATCGATAATAGCAAGCGTATTTGGAACAGTATTGAACCGATGCAATACAGATTACATCATTTCGTTTCTTTTTTTTTTATTGATTTGTTTTTTATAGTTTATCAACCTTTTTGCAGGCTGTTTAATGCCAAAAAATATTTTTAGATTGCACGAACTTTTTGGGAACAATAAACCAGGCTTGATATTGCTTAACTACAGTGATCGTACGAGAACCGGTGTTTCATCGTGTTATGAACGTAAGTCAGATGATTTAGGAGTAGCAGATGAGAATATATAGACTATGATGGTTCTGTTATCTGTGAGGATACTGAGAAGGGTGCTGGAGGTTTGAGGAGACTTGCTAATATTCAGTCTTCAACGATGCTCACATAACACCTGGAGTGAATATGTAAAGAATAATAATAATAATAATAATAATAATAATAATAATAATGGACGCCAAAACGAGAACGCTTCTCACTTGCTACCGCATGCATCATCCCAAAATTGATGTTGGTCTTCTGTATGGTCCAGATCCGAAGGAGGTAGAGGATTAGTTCAACTAGAACTGTCCTACAAAACTACAACAATTGGCCTCCAATGACACTTGAAAACTACATAAGACTGGATGATGGTATGTGTCAAAAAACATGAACGTATTAGGCGTCTTTACTCCGTAATAAAGGAAGCCAACAAATTCAAAATAGAGTTTCAAATGGGCGCAGAAATACAAGTAAAGCACAATACACTGGATGAAGCTGCAAAATACCTATAAATGAAAGCAAAAACAAATGCAACCGACCAGATACAGAAACAATGGCAAGATAAACCGCTTCATGGCCAATACTCTGACCGTACCAAACAAGCTGACGTAGACAAAACTGAAGGTTTATCCTTGCTGCACAGGACCAATGCTACTAGGAATTATCAAGAACATATACTAAAATATTGTGTTAGCCCAAAATGCAGATTCTGTGATATATATCCAGAAACGATTGATCATCTTGTATCAGGTTGCACGATATTGGCACCCACTGAATATAAACCCCGGCATGACAGAGTGGGCCAATATCTGCATTGGAAAATATGCAACTTCTACGGGAAGGAAACTGAAAGAAACTGGTATGAACACCATCCAGACCCAGTTACGGAGATAGGACCTGTTACAATTCTATGGGACTACACAATACACACTGACCGCCGAGATATTGTTATTAAAGACCACAAACAAAAACGGTGCCTCCTTATTAATATGGCAGTCCCTGATGACTCCAATGTATCTTTGAAGATATCCAAAAAGCTAGTCGAAATACAAGGACCTTGAAATAGAAATCTCAAAAATGTGGCAAATGGGAACATCAACAATCCCTGTTGTAGTTGGAGCCCTAGGACTGGTTGGAAAAGATTGCAGTAGAGTAATTGAAGGGATTCCTGGAAGTCCATGCCTCAATGAAATACAAAAAATTGTTTTCACAAGTACAGCCGACACTTTACGAAGGGCTTTGTCTATGTATTTATTTTTTTTCAGTGGAAAGTTTAATGATGCCATTTCTAACATTAGATCTCTGGTTGATACCCGGAAAGAAATGTGTAAACACCAGAAATCAAATGAAATAAAAAATAATAATAATAATATGAACATCACCAGTCCTGCTTACAGAGATTAGGTTCTATAAGAAAATTATGGGATTTTCCAATACACACAGACAGGACAATCAAAGCTAATCGCCCAGACATCGTGATCAGAAACCATAAATATAGAATGTACTTTCTTATTGACATGGCAGTCCCTGCAGATTGTATGTTTGAAGATCTTAAAAAAAAACTATCAGAATACAAGGGTGCAGGGTTAAAAGTTGAAACCGAAGGTTTTATTCTTGCTGCACAGAACCAAATGCTTGTAAAATAGAAATTACCAAGCACACATACTGAAATAATGTGTTGACCCCCAGTGAAGATTCTGTGATGAATACCCAGAAACAATTAACCATCTTGTATCAAGTTGCACAGTGTTAGCACCGACTGAATATAAAATTCTCCGCCTCTGGGCAGAGAGGATCCCAAGACGAAGCTATGTCGAAGGGCGGAGTCTCGTCTCGGGAAACAGCTACCCGAACCCGTTTTATACGGGGTCCACGGGGAATTTTTAGTCGAGCCGACGGGTTCGGATGTCCCACATTAAATTCGGCCTTGTAATACATCTGAACGTGTGGGGCGCTTGGTAGATATCCTGCAGTTGGAGATTCATTGTAGAATTCACTTGACTCACTTGTAGCAGTACTTCTTCTACGCGCCGCTGGCGAATCTTATGTGTTGTTCTTGTTCTAAGTATTATCGTTCATTACCAACCTTCGTTTGATTATTTTATTCGGTAACTTTCCCTAGGCTACAATATTGGGAGAATTAACAACAAAAGTGATACAAACATAAGCAAAAAAAAGAAACTAAATGAAATTATCTAGACTATAGACCCAAACACATAAAAAATAAAATGTTTAAATTTGAACTTAGGATAAACCTTGAAGAGTTTAAATAAAAAGGAGTTTATATGAAGACAAAAGGATCTTTTAGAAAATAACAGACCCAGGGCATTAGATGCTCACCGTAATAATTCTTGTCTTAATTTTGAATTAAAAATGCTACTTTAATTAAAAAAGAAAGCTATTTACTTATACAAAAGGGTATAGAAAGTGCCTTAATCACTAGAGTATCCATAGTAAATTTACGTCCACGTTCTTATCACTGGCACGCCGAATCCATCTTCCTGGTAGGTATTCACTGAGATAAATCCGTACTGAGGCGCTGGAGAATGTTACGCAAGACATGCAACAGCGTACTTTGCAGGAGCTGGACTACCGACTTGACGTCTGTCGTGCCACAGGTGATGTGCATATTGAATGTTTGTGAAATCGAGTATAATATCTTACATCATTTTTGATAAATAAATCTTTTATTGTTCAACATTAAACCTATTTAATTTTGTTTTCCTTGGGATATGTAGTTACACAGATATTCTCATTCCAAATTAAGTCAATTTTTGAAGGATAACCTTTTATTATAAAAGTAGTATGAAATTTAATAGTTTAACGTTTCAGCCCCCACCACTTCTCCTTCATGCAGATATGCAAGCATCACTTTAGTTTTAAATGACGAAATACGTCGCACATTTTTTTCCACCTCAGCATTGATTTCCCTGACATTGTTCTGGTCTATAAAAATGTAGAATATCTTTTCACCCCATTACGAGTGAATGCAATAAAAGTCAACAGCACTAAAGAGATGTAATCGACTGGCTCACCCGGAACAATATGGCGACTTCTATATAGCGATGCCATACTTGTAAATGAGCGATTTTGTTTGCGATTTCTCATCAACAGATGATCGAATTTGGACTTATATCTACCCAGGAGACTTTACAAATTATTCTTGGTTCTAATGACGAGGTTCAATCAGATGGGATTTTAGTAGCGATAATATTGTCAATCGGCAAAGCGCAAGAAGCAAGGATCCGCTGACAATACAATTATATTTCTAAAAGAATTTTTTTTTTCATATGCTGTCAGTTTTATTATTGCTTTTACTTTCTACTGAAATAACACAAACCAGATATTGATTTATAAAAATACTTCTACCTAAAAGAAATCAACCAAAATATATAGATGCATAGATTACTTACAAATTGAATTTAAATTTGAGTTTCTTTTAAACTGTTCGTAGTCTCAAGTACTGTGGGTGATACACCCATGGGTGAATGGTCCGAAATCAGAAAGGTCTACGGCGTCGCGACCTGTCCCAGTCTTGTCTATGTCTGAACCATTTTACTAAGCCCGAAGGGTACATTATTTTCTTTTGCGACTCGAAATAAAAGGGTGGGGCAATTCCTTTCTTCGGGGCGAGATGCGACGTGGTTTTGTTTTTGAAGTTGCCTTCTACTTGCCTTTGCCTAATGAAGCACGACCTATAAAGCAGCAGGTGGTTTGAATTTAGAGTTTTCCTAGACTGGATGCCAACCAAGGCTATAGGGTCCTGTCTATCTCTATTGTTTATCTGTTGCTCTTTTATCCATCTGTCTGTCTATATTTCTCTGTCTGTTTCTATACATGAGACGTGGATTTTGGGGTTTTTTTTTAAATTACCTTCTTCTAGACTTTGCATAAAGAGATATAATTTATAAATAAATTCAGTCTGGAAAGTTTTAACTTACTTGGGAGCGAGACGTGCGGAATCACTATTTAATGATTTTTTTTAAAATTTCACCTGTTGATAGCACTGTTTGTTTTCTTCAAAATAATTTCATTAAGCGCAGTCTCTTGTTTGGAGTGTAATTTAGTTTTTAGGCGGGACAGTCACACCTACTATGACAATATAATATAGACCGCAAATAAGAAAAAAACTACAAAACAAACCACATGATTCCACGATCGCCACAGTTCACATTTAGAAGTCCAGAGAATGAACCGATTGAATTTTGAAGATGAATTAACAACTCTTTCTCGGACCAACGTTAATCTGACTAAATCTCGTCTTTCTGTAATGATTATCAAGCTTGTCTCGCAAATCATTATTAGTTCGATATTCCCTCAGTGCCCAATACTTGTAACCATGCGTAATAAGTATTTTAAAGGTGTCTCAGCATTTGAGTAACAGTTAATGAGTTAGTCTGACTGACCATGACTACTGAGTAATGAGTTCAACTCTTGTACCAAACTAAGCTAAACTTTGTAAATTACAAGACCATTTCTGTCTTGTACATCTTTAACCATTGTGTTTCCGAGTTGCCTTAAGAAACATTTCCCTTCTTTCGCAAGAATTACACTTTGCCACTAAACCCGTGTTATGGATACGAACACGCTGGGAAAAGGACAGAAATGGAGGTCATAGTTTCTCCAGTCACCACAAAAGTGTTCACAACAATAATAATACATTTACCCCAAACCAGAGATTTTCCATGAAGTGAAAAATCACAGAATACTCTGGGATTTCGTCATCCAGACTAATCATCATAATTCAAATGAATCTAATAATGCTGTATCAAGAAAGCAGAACCTGCCAGATCGTGAAAATCAATGTCAGGAGACCACAGATTGAATATGCCAAAGGTATATTTCTACAGGCAATGTCAAATGTACCTCTTTTACGGAGTCCTCGAGAGACATCAAGTTGAAAAAGTGGAAGAAATAACCTAGACTCTATCTGAAAAATCGTGTTGTTAAAATATTCCCTAACAAGAAAATATTCACAATGGATGTTCTTTTGAACCACGAAAATAATGACTCCATTCTTCTATAGTCTTACGGAGAATGTGCCTATTGGTAGTTCCTGTAAGTTCCTGAGATACAATATATTGTCATGGTTCAAGATCAAATCTCCAGACGGCAACTATGTGTCGACACAGGATGTAGACGTTTTACGAAGATAATATTGATGACTTCTGATCAAACAAGAACACGTTAGCCCACGCCGTGTGAAGCGTCTCAATACAGTAAAGGTTGTCTATTTTGAATTGTAACTATACGTAAAATATTGTCAATAAATGAAACAATCAGCCTGTAAACATTCATTAACCAAAACCTAAAACCTTTGTTTTTATTTTATCATAAAATGAATAATGGGTCAATATATATGCCACGCCCAGTTCTTCATATTCGTAGACCTATTTGTGCATGATGAGCGAATGATAAAGGTCGTAATAATTTTTGTAAGATTCCATCCCCGACCCTGTGGATATTGTCAAAAGTGAGGGATCATCGTTATTATTGGTGATATATAAATGCCAATGGATATTCGCTGTGTCTCCACCATACAATGCCGATGTTAAATGACTGAATGTCGTGAGAAAGTTTCTGTGATGATGCCAAATAGCACATTCATCTTGATCAAAGTTGATTGATCTATGAATATTGATGATTTAAATATATAACCCTATTAACACAACCATGGGGCACGTAACAACAAGTCAAAATAATAGAGAACAAGACTGTTCTTTTGTCAGGGTTGTTGAGTAATTATTGACTACAAAAACTCAACTTTAGAATAACGGTTTTTGGTGAGAGCTAACTGTACTTATTCCTTTCTCGACAAAAACAACATGTCTCCACTGGAACAGAAGGGATGTCGAAGAGGTTCATATTGTTGCAAAGATCAGTTACTGAAAGAGTGTAGGAAAAAAAGTTAGAACTCTCAGCACAGATTGGATCAGTTATGTGCTATGCGTGATACACGCTTAGGCGATCATGTATCTTTCGAGACATGACTGACGAGGCAGATGTTTTCCCGGTGTAGGTTGCCATTTCTTTCTGCGGTAGACCAGTTGCCATCCAAGGCTATAGAAGCCGTTCTGTACTGCTATTTATCCATATCTTGGATGAGAAGTAGAGGATTCATACCTTTCCCAAGGGTATTAGTGTGTAAGTGAATGTAATGGATTCGAGTGGAATTCAAACTCAGCTCTCTGTTTCCTCAACCCGAGCCGCTAACCATTACTCTACCGTACCGTAAATCTTTGATAGTAAACCACACTCTTGGATCGTTAAGCCTTTGGGAATGTCTAAAGTTTCCTTGGTGATAGTAAATTTCTTTAAATATAGCATAAAACTGTTAAAAACCATATTATACCAAAATCATACCAAAGGTGCTGCTACTTCCTAAATAACTAGAATTAGCGAAGGAGATTAAATACAGCAAACCCAAATTAAGGAGAAGGTAAGAAAACAATAATACAGTCGTGTATCTCTGGTGTTAAATACCGAGTTGAATTCATAAAGCAGAATATCAACCATAAGTAATTTGGCTGTCCCTGTCGTGCAATACAGTTTCAAGATCCTTAATTGGACCATAGCTAACATTAGGCGAATGGATGTCAAAACAAGAAAGCTTCTCACTTGCCACCGCATGGATCATTCTAGGGATGGTAGTGTGTACGGTCCGAGATCCGAAGGTCGCAGAGGATTAGTTCAACTAGAACTCTATTCAAAACCTAAACCAATCAGTCTTCAAAGATACCTACAGATAACTATAGAAAACTGGATGATGATCTGTGTTAAAAAAAAAAAACATGAACGAAATAAGAAACTTTATTGAGTAATAAAGGAAACCAACAAATTCTAAAGGGAATTTTAAGTGAGTAAAGAATTACAAATAAATCATCTAATCAACTAATGCAATGGCAAAGAACCTAAAAACGAAAACAAATGCAATGTACCAAATACAGAAACGATGGCAAGATAAATCTCTTCATGTCCAATACTCTACCTGTACGAAACAAGCCGATGTAGACAAACCCCATACCCATCAGGGGTTACTTAGTGCAGGGTTAAAAGTTGAAACCGAAGGTTTTATTCTTGCTGCACAGAACCAAATGCTTGTAAAATAGAAATTACCAAGCACACATACTGAAATAATGTGTTGACCCCAAATGAAGATTCTGTGATGAATACCCAGAAACAATTAACCATCTTGTATCAGGTTGCACAGTAATAGCACCAACTGAATATAAAACTCGGCATGATAGAATGGGCCAATATATGCACTAGAAAATATGCAACTTTTAAGGGAAGAAAACTACAAGAAAATGGTACGAAAATCTTGCCGATCCGGCTACAGAGATAGGACTTGTAACAATTTTATGGGACATTGCAATAAACACAGAGAGTAGAATCAAAGCTAATCTGCAAGGCATTGTGATCAGAGACCACAAAGACAGAATGTGATTTCTTAATGAGATGGCAGTTCCTGTAGATTGTAATGCAGATCTTTAAAAAAAAAACTAGCAAAATACAATTATCTTGAAGTAAAAATCTAAAACTTGTAGTCCATGAGGATATCAATAATTCCAGTTGTAGTTGGAGCCTTCGTTTTGATTGGAAATGGTTCCAATAGACTCATAGAAGGGATTCCTGGTAGCCTATGCCTTAAAGAAATACAAAACAATTGTACTTATAACTACAGCTCACACATTTCCAAGTTGTTTATCTATGTGAAATTTATTTTGTTTTGCTTTGTTTTTACAAAAATGATCTGTGGGGAATGTTCTGAAGCCATTTCTTCATGAAAGAATTGTGTATACAACAGAAATCAAAGGAAATAATAATAATAATATTCCTTCTCAAAGATAGAGTAGTATGTATAAATGATATATATATATATATATAATAAATGGAGTTCTGGGTTCAATCAAAAATGTTAAAGACAAACACTTTAACAAAATCCCTGGCAATCCCTCTTTACGAGACATTCAAAATATTTAACTATATATAATATAATATATAAAGGGATATAATAATAATAATAATAATAATAATAATAATAATAATAATAATAATAATAATCCGAGCTTTTGAACAGGAGTAGAAGTGTATTCCTTGTTCCCTGTTTAAGAAAGTGTTTCCGGGTCCTTTTAAAGTTTTCTTATTCTCTTTCACTTCTATTAACCCCCTTGCGTCTTAGCGGCATTATAACCTTGCTTGGGATGAATTGATTAAAAAAATTAATATCTGCCCTGATGCTACCTCAGAGATGGCTCTCATGGCTTATCATCTTAATTGATTGCAGACGCTAACATACATTTTTTGTCTTGCTGAATTAAGATAAATTAAAAGAAATATCTCGTTCAGTTTCACATGTTTGCTTGACTGACACTAACCATAGCAGCACGTCCCCACTACCAGCTGGCACACTGTGCATATGTGTTAATGGGCGGGAGTAATGAGAAAGCATTATAAGTGACAGAGGTTTTTATGTTTAGGTTGAAGAATGAAGCAGCTACGGTGTCCTGGGAGTGATACTACTAAAGATGACTCTCAATCGGAGACAGTCTGAGCGAACTGGATAAACCAATCTGAGGTTATTTCTAATCCCAGCCCTAAGTTTCGGTGCTGTTTTTATCAAAGCATGTAACCACACCGTGCACATTCGGATGTGGGACGAGCGTCTGATCTGTGCTTATCACACTGTCATGATAGAAATATTGGGTTTCAATTAGTTGTACCGTGTAGTGGCATCCTACCTGGTTGTGTGAACCTTTTCTGAAAATTATAAAAGCTTAGTGAACCTATCATTGGAAAATAATCTTATATATTAATAGCCGATGTTCTAGGTAACATTTTAGTTACTCTACTCACGATCGCGCGCCTAGTGAAACTGTAACAGACATACGCCCCTCTACAGTTTTAAAGTTAAAAACGTCGCAAATCTTCTAGTCATAAATTTGATAGATCTTTGGGACTGAAGCGTTTCAGTTCGAATGTGGCTAAGAAACTATAACACAACTGATGACACTAGAGTCAAAAAGGATCAGACTTTTGAAAAGAAATATGATGAGAAATGAATTTCAATCTGGAAATATCTTAATAAATAAATGTTTTCTATTAAATTATCAAAGTGGTTTAATTCTCTTTGATACTATGAAGGGATTTGTTTCCATTCTCAGATTGAAAAGAAAATAAGCAGAATAGGTTCCCAAAGATTACTTGTCTTTATAGAACCAGTTCCTGGAAATTTAAGATGGTTGTATCTGAGTGTCCCTCTATCCGCGGGTTGCTATGAAATGCCAAAATATAACCCTAAAGCATCAAACAAAAAGCAAAAAGTAGGGACCCAATTAACCTGAAACAAGAATATCCCTTATATTGTCAATATCCACTGCGTGCAAAAGACGCGGATGTTGATAAAAAAAGGATTGTAGTTATAGAAGAACGAAGAGGTGTAGTCATCCACTTTCAGAATAAATGGAAAGTAACGAGTTTAATTCCCGTTGCAGGAGATCGTGATGCAATTATGCTAGTGGAATTCGGCTAGAATATATATATATATATATATATATATATATATATATATATAAGTGCGCAGGTATGCAGAAAATAGAAAAGAACACGTTGGGTGCATAATCCGGAGTTCCTTAGTATTTTTGTTTTTATTTTTAAGAAGACAGTGCTCCATACAGAAGTAGAGCTTAATTATAATATTTTTTTTGTTTAAAAATATGATTCCTTCGCTACATAAGAGTTCTCATGTTTGAAAAACGAGAGCCGAAACCATCCAAATAATTATTAAAATTAAAATTAAGTTGAATTTAGGTGTTTAGTCCCGTTTCATCTTCAAGCGAAATTTTAGGAATAAGCTATCACTTGGTTTGCGTGGTGTTTTTAGGCATGGTCCGTTGTGAAATTCATTATTGTCGGAGTGTCTAGGTTTGTTCCAGCAAGCAGAAAATTATGTCGCGGAATCTAAATGAAATAATAATAAAAACGAAGGAATATTAATATACAACCCAGTGTCTCTGAAGATTTTAATTTTTTAATATTTTTTATTGTTCAATATATATATATATATATATATATATATATATATATATATATATATATATATATATATATATAAATTGTTATGAATAAGCATATATGCGTTTTGGTGTCATTGATATCGGCTCGGAGAAATCGAAGAGCCGAGTTCGAAGTCCAGTTAGGTTCATTGCACTCACTCACGCACAAATACCCCTGGTAAAGGCATGAATGCATCTCTACTCCTCCCAGCCATGGGTTGAATAGCATGGTGGAATGGGTCCTTTAGCCTTGGATAGAAAACTGTCTACTGCGAGAAAATCTTCTGTATCGTCAGTCATGAATCGAAAGAGACATGATCGCCCAGGCGTTTAACACGTACGTCACTCAACTGATATCTGTAAAAAGACATTTGTTGCTGCTTAGTGCCTGAAATAGTTGCCTATGTACACCGAGGGTCGGTGTTTGAATCTACTGAAAAATCATGATTTTTAAATGCTGATTCTCAAAGCAAGTGTTGCCACACAAGGTTGCTATCATTCTGTATAAGACGAAGTTATTCAGCAAATATCCATAAAACTTTTTTTTTTCAGTAGAGAACAATCCATCCATTTAGAATATCTTTAGTTCATTAAAAACGGAAGCAATGTCGGCTTTTTCTCACCAGGGGGCGTAACTCGGTTGAGAAATGAATTGTCAGATCGAGAAAAAAAATCTCTCTTAAGAATAAGAATTAATTTTTTCTTTGTCTGATTATTCAATTTTCCTGGGTTCATTTTAAAAACTGAAACAAATATTAGATTTTTTTTCTTTGTTATTAATGCCCAGATTTTTTTTAATCGATTATGCAAATTAGGTTCAAATGTTCAGATAATTATGCTAATTAGATAAACCAGATCACGTGATCAACAAAGACTTCAATATTCAGAAGGAAGCCGTTCTAAAATACCGTAGGCACTTCAATGTGGTTAGGTGGTGTTGAGCGGTCTCTGACTGCACCCGCCTTCTGTCGAACTCTCTGCGTTAGCAGAGAGGAACCCGGACGAGGCTTTGCCGAAGGGCAAAGTTTCGTCCGGGGAGGTAGACAGTGCCTGGACCCGTCTCGGCGGGTTCAAAGGCTATATTTTTGGCCGAGCCTACGGGCTTGGAGAGGCCCACATTAAACCCGGCCTTGTGCCACATTCGGTCCTCGTGGGTGGATCGATAAATACCGTAGGCACTTCAATGTCGTGTAATGGTTAACAAGATTGTTTCGTTAAATCAATTATGACTGAATAGTGAGTTCCATCTACACAAGGTACCCCATACTTTCGGCCTTGTGCTACACCTAAGCTACGATTAGAAAATCACTATAAGATTTCACCACTTGGGCACCTCGACATAGTGTAATGGTTAACAAGCTTGTCTCACAAGATCAATTATGACTTATGCCACATCTAAACTACGATTAGAAAATCGCTATAAGGTTTTAGCACACGACAGGATGTAATGGTTAACAAGCTTGTCTCGCGAGTACAATTACGACTGAGTATTTAGCTACGATTCTCAGCAGGTTCTTTTGTCTTGCTAAATCGTTTACGAACGAGTAGTGAGTTTGATCCTCACTAGGTGCCTCATACTTTCAACCTTGTGCTGCACCTGAATAACTCTTAGTAATTTTGCCACCCCCTGTCTGGCTGTATTGTACATCTTAATTTTGCACTTGTCTTCAGACAGAGCGCAAGAAGTACTATAAACGAGGGATGCCTCGTCTCAGGGGATTCCAATCCTGCAGCAACACCTCCCTCATTTGCTCTAAAGAGTGGGGGGCAATGAAATATCGACACCAGAGCGACGTTGGTTGCGGGCATTAGGCAGGTGTACGCGCTTGGTTTCCCCACATTAAACAAACCTTGTGTCACATCACGTCACCTTGGGGTGAGCAAATAAATCGATATTGTGAACACTTCGAGATGGTAGCACCTATTAGGAAATAGTGATCCCTACACAAAAAATAAAAACTGAAATTATAAAAATTTTATAGTAAGTTACGAGCAATAAATATTTTTATATAAAAAATACCAAAAATACACACATACTAACAAATTGCAGCGATTTCATCAAAATCCGTGTAAAATATTCTCAACAATCAACATGAAAGAACTCTTTCGTGACATTAAGCCATATAATATCCTACAATTTCTTAAAGAAATTAAACTGTATTCCAAAATACAAAGCTACAACATAAAATACACATACCACCGCCTGTAGTAGTGTCTACACAAACATGTATATGCACAAAAGCTGAGTATCATCTACCATGGATTCAATTGTGAAAGCAGAATAACATATATCCTATTTTTATTACTCCAAATCTCCCAAGAAAATTATTAGGTTGGTGCAAAAATAATGACGTAATAATGTCGTTTTTTCACGTATTTTTAACGTCAAAAAACGACATTATTACCTCATTATTTTTGCACCAACCTAATAAATTTCGGCATTAAATATCCAAATAAGGAGTTGATTTGTTGTTAAACAAATCAATCAATCAATGAAATCTGTTCAGTACATTTGTTTACAGTGCCATTATCCGAGACATGATGTAAGCGATGGTAGTAAGAATATAACCTCTCTTTTGACGTTATATCATATTTAACATATGCCCAATGATTAGATTTACTTTGATAATATTCTGCTGATTAGATGAGCAGTTCTACACAGTGTAATATTTTGAATATCTTGTAAACAGGGACTACTAGGACCTTTGTTAATGTTCTTGTGTCTACCTTTTTTATCGTGCCCAGTACTCCAGTTATCATAGGCACAACAGTAGAATCAAGGTACTACATTTTTTTCAATTTCAATATCAAGATTCTTATATTTATCATTATTATTGCTGCTATTATCATTTTTATTATTATTATCATTATTATTATTACTTCCTTTGATTTTTCTTGTATACACATTTTCTTTATTTGTGGGCACCTAGACATGGTGTAATGGTTAACGAGCTTGTTTCTCTCGATCAATTACTCCTGAGTAGTGAGTTCGATCTTTACTGTCATCTAAACTACGCCTACTAAAGCAGAAATATATCGATATTGAATCTTCTTTAATGAACAGTGACAGGGAAAATGTAATACTGCGACGAGTTGCCTCAGGTAGAATTCGAAACCCGTTTAATTGTTTCCATTTTCCATCAAGATAACTAATGTGTCAGTTCGCATCTCCATCGTCTAGGGTTTCAAATTCTGATTTTTTTTTTTTAAACACTTGTGATTTTCTAAATATGCAGGCAGCTTAATGTATATCGCCGGGTTAAGTACTTTTGGAAATGAATTAATTCATCTCTGACCAGGTGCTTCATAGCAGGCTCTCTAACCTTGGGTAGCAACCAGTCTAGGAGAAGGAAAATTCTGAATTAAAAAAAAATGCTTAAAAAAGGAACGGCTCCGTCAGGCTATCTTGCTCTAGACACACCTACTGCTGCCCTACCCAAAACTACCATGATAGATTACGAGACACACAATTCTTACAATATCAAAGCAAGACAATCTTTCAAGTCGGATTTATCTCCGTCTGCCTTGTGCCATCCTTCAATATATCATATGCGAACAGTTTCATCCTGTACAAAAATCGAAGGTAAGCCACGTTAAGTTTGGTCGGTAACTAAATGAGTAACCGTTTAAGAATACTAGTTGCTGTAAGCTTGTGTAGTGCGGGTGGTGTAATGGATAATGCCTCAGAATTGTTAATCGGAGAGCCGGGTTCCAATTCAAGTTAGATGCATTATATTCACTTATGCGTAAATACCCTTGGGAAAGGCATGAATCCAACTCTTCTTTTCCCACAGCCATGAGTTAATTAGTAGGACTTGTATCACTAAGTCATTATTATCTAAAAAATATTCTTACAATCTAAAAATATTTTCTAGCTTTAAAAAACCTGCAAAGGGTTGATAAACCGTAGAAAACGAATCAATTAATCAATGAAATGCTGATTAGCTACACAGGCATGTCTTTTAGATTTATTTTACATTCTCTGGAATAGAAATGTATAGAAACGACTGTGGCCAAAAAGTGAGGGGTCACTTTAAATATTGATTGTAATATAGAATTGATCCCCCACTTATAATTTATTTACATTTACTTATGTAATATAGAATTGATCCCCCACATTATAATTTTTCGTTTGTTGATAAGCAGTAAAAAACGAATCAATCAACCAATGAAATACTGATTAGCTACACAGGCATGTCTTTTAAATTTATTTACATTCTCTGGAATATAAATGTATAGAGACTACGGCGGCCACAAAGTGAGGGACCAGTTTATATGTTAATTTGAATATAGAATTGATCTCCCCTTTATATCCACATTATAATTTATTTTTTTACTAAATTCTGATTGGGGATGAATCCACGTCTTCCCCACCTAGCTATGGGTTAATTAGTAAGATTTGTATCGCTAAACAATTATTATCTCCCCCTACAAAAAATCTTACAATTTAAAAAATTCTGGCTTTAAATAACCTGCAATGGGTCGATAAGCCGTAGAAAATGAATAAAATCGTTCAAATTTCAGAAATATTATGTAACATGAAAAAGATAGAAAAGCACATTTTAAGATCAGACCTTGATGTGGATTCGAAAATTTAACATAATCTTCAGTATTCACCTTAATAAGAACACTTCTTTGGCACGTCGACTTTGCGAATTTAAGCGCAGTACTAGATTGGCGGTAAGGTCTCATATTCTTACAATTTAAATGGCTAGCTGTAACCGTTATATAAAAAAGAACGATTTCATTCTCAACGACACTTCATGCTTTGAACTACTATTTCAACTCATGATTACTCCAGCACATTTTTATTGGTAGTTAATATCGATTATGGAAAGTATGTACATCGGAATTACTTTCTTATTTTAAGTTCTGATATTGTCTAATACGCCAACTTCAAAGTTTCGATGTGCTTTTCAGTTCGATATGCCAAACCTGAATTAAACGGTTGGCCCCAGTAATGAACGAGGCGCATGATTATTCTTTCTTTCTTCTTCTTCTTCCGGTTTGTGTTGTATGCAGACCAACTGAGAAATTGACAAGTCGACAATTTCAATAATACAATGCAATTAAAATAATAATGGTCACGCGGGAAATATATGCAATGGCGTGTCAGGTTTTTGTTCCAACATAATTTTAATCAGATTTCTTAGTTTTTCCTCATGGCAATTCCAAATTTATCTTTGAACAATTTTTTCTTGTTCATTTGCTTCTACAAATTATTATTTTCTTTTGCTTTCTGTTCTAGTCCTGGGTATGACGATTAACTACATCCAGAAGCAGGACCTCTTACCGAGAGATTGAAGGTTTTGAGGAACGTGGAATCCCATCTTAATCGCTTTTATTCCCAGGTCCACTCTGACCCGGGATGGTAGCACCTGTTAGAATCACATTTATGGCGAAAATAGTGACCCACCCCCACCAACAAAAACAAAAACACTGTGAAATTATAAAAATTTTATAGTAAGACTACGAGCAATAAATATTTTTATATAAAAAATACCAAAAATACACACATACTAACAAATTGCAGCGATTTCATCAAAATCCGTGTAAAATATTCTCAACAATCAACATGAAAGAACTCTTTCGTGACATTAAGCCATATAATATCCTACAATTTCTTAAAGAAATTAAACTGTATTCCAAAATACAAAGCTACAACATAAAATACACATACCACCGCCTGTAGTAGTAATGTCTACACAAACATGTATATGCACAAAAGCTGAGTATCATCTACCATGGATTCAATTGTGAAAGCAGAATAACATATATCCTATTTTTATTACTCCAAACCTCCCAAGAAAATTATTAGGTTGGTGCAAAAATAATGACGTAATAATGTCGTTTTTTCACGTATTTTTAACGTCAAAAAACGACATTATTACGTCATTATTTTTTCACCAACCTAATAAATTTCGGCATTAAATATCCAAATAAGGAGTTGATTTGTTGTTAAACAAATCAATCAATCAATGAAATCTTCTGTTCAGTACATTTGTTTACAGTGCCATTATCCGAGACATGATGTAAGCGATGGTAGTAAGAATATAACCTCTCTTTTGACGTTATATCATATTTAACATATGCCCAATGATTAGATTTACTTTGATAATATTCTGCTGATTAGATGAGCAGTTCTACACAGTGTAATATTTTGAATATCTTGTAAACAGGGACTACCAGGACCTTTGTTAATGTTCTTGTGTCTACCTTTTTTTATCGTGCCCAGTACTCCAATTATCATAGGCACAACAGTAGAATCAAGGTACTGCATTTTTTTCAATTTCAATATCAAGATGCTTATATTTATCATTATTATTGCTTCTCTTAACATTGTTATTATTATTATCATTATTATTATTAATTCCCTTGATTTTTCTTGTATACCCATTTTCTTCCGGATCCCAACCAGAGACCTAAAATCAGAAATGGCTTCATGATATTTTCCAACAACCTAAAATTACACACCTTTTACATAGTGCTCTTTGAAATGTGTTAGCTGCATTTTTGTATTTCTTTAAGGCATGAGCCAGCAGAAATCCCTGCAATGTGTCTATTGGAATCTTTTCCAATCAATCCGAATGCTACAGAATTATTGGAATTATTGATGGCCTCATGTGCCACATCTTTGAGATTTCCATTTCAAGATCTTTACATTCTGATAGTTTTTGAAGTTCTTCAAAGATACATTACAATCTGCAGGAATTGCCATGTCAATAAGAAAGCTCATTCTGTTCTTGTGGTCTTTGATCTCGATGTCGGGACATTTAACTTTGATTGTTCTGTCTTTGTGTATTGTAAAATCCCATAACATTGCTGCAGGTCTTATCTATGAAACCGAGTCTGGGTGATGTTCATACCAGTTTCTTGTGGTTTCCTTCCCGTGAAAATTGCAGATTTTCCAGTGTAGATATAGGCCAACTCTGTCAAGCCGAGTTTTATATTCAGTGGGTGACAATATCGTGCAATCTGATACAAGATAGTTAATTTGTTTCTTGATATTTATCATAGAATCTGCATTTCGCGTTAAATCAGTTCTTCACTATGTGAGCTTGGTAATTTAGCAAGCATTGGTCCTGTGTAGTAAGAATAAAACCTTCACTTTCAGCATTTAACCCTTTACTACATAACCACTGACAGGGTTTGTCTACATCAGCTTTTCTACAGACATTCTAATTCTAATTATTGTTTATTGGTAGAAAAAAATCACCGATGTATTTTAATTTCTATTCATTTTTGTTTTAAATAAATTAAATTGCTTCTCCATTCTCTAAGAATAATCGAGGATTTTACTTATAAACCCAAATTGATTTTACATTAGAAAAGAATGATATTTTGTTAAATCGTTAGAAGAAAAAATTTAAGGATAGCGCACTAGAAAAGAAATAATATGCCATTTTTTAACAACTTAGTTTCACTAAAATATTTGGGTGTTAGGTAAAAATAACGTAAATTCGCTTTGACTGCACTGACCTCTTACAATAATAAAGAAACCATATTACGTGACCGATATATATATTGTATTTTGATCATTTTTAAAGACCTTCAGAGATATATTACAATCTGCAGGAACTGCCATGTCAATAAGAAAGTGCATTCTATTCTTGTATTCTTCACAATTAATCACGATGTCTGGACGATTAGCTTTGATTTTTCTGTCTGTGTATATTGTAAAAACCCATAAAATTGTTATAGAACCAGTCTCTGTAACTGGGACAATCTGATGTTAATATTGGTTTCTTGCAGTTTCCTTTCCCTAAAAGTTGCATATTTCCCAATGCAAGTATTGGCCCACTTTATCATGCCGAGTTTTCAGTTGGTGCTAGCACCGTATAACCTGAAACAAGAGAGTAAATTACTATTTTTTGTGTTTACTATTTACATTATTCGGACTATTATCCTCATATTTATCACAAATGTTTCGGCCGTTGTATACTCCGGCCTTCTTTAGGTGGTTGAAATGTCGAACTGAACCCTTTATTTTGCTCACTGGGGTAGACTGTTCTAGTTCCACGTGCCATGTATAATGGATGTCACTTATCAGTTATCTCCTGTTAATTCCTCTCTCCAAGTTCTCCACTGCCTTAACCAGGTATTGAACCCACACTCTTTGGGTCCTGTCACTGGATCTAACCAACGCCTTTATCCACTATGCCATGTGTCCTTTTCATGTTTGTTATTATCGTCATTATTGTTGTTGTTATGTTATTCTTATTATCATAGTTGTTATTATTATTGTTATTATTATAATTGTATTTGTTATTATTTTATTGTTTCTTATTATTATTATTATTATTGTTATTATTATTACTATTATATTTCTTATTGTTGTTATTATTATCATTGCTGTAATTATTATTAAGTTGGTGTTGCACATTAACGTAGTCAAGGGAAATTCTGTTAATGAGGCATGTTGTCTAACAAAACTACTCACATCTCAGCAACTTTCTGGAAAATTCTACCAAAGTAATGGCTGGCTGTCTACAATCTTGGTCTCAATTGCATTTGTCCCTAAGCGCTCTTTCACTTTTCTAGCTGGTGGTTCAAGTGCACCCATTACTACAGGGATTACTACAACAGCCATGTTTCATAGATTTTTTAAATCCCTAGTCAAATTCTGGTATTTTTCTATCTTTTCAGTTTCTTTGAAGTTCACTCTTGTATTATGTGGAAATGAAAAGTCAATAATTTGATACTTACAATTCTCTTTATTATTATTATTATTATTATTATTATTATTATTATTATTATTATTATTATTATTGCCATTATTATTATTATTATTATTATTAAGTAATAAAACGCTAGATAATTGCAAGTATTACATTTATTGACCGATATTTTCAGAAGTAAGCCATATGTAGGATAAAGCTGAATAGATCCTCGATACTCATTGAGCATAACTTATTATCTATTGCGCTACGGTGAGTCAAGACTTATGTTTTTAAGTCAAGTTAGCTTAGCACAAGGCCACTAGTTTGGGGAGCCCAGTTAGCGCAGAAATATAACAATCTAAACCAGAATCTTAAAGAATAAAAACTGGAATGTTGAAATTCAAACGCATCGCCCAATCCAGAACAGAAGACTGGATCCTTTTCGGGAAAACAAAGAGATGGGTTACATCGTAGACGTCACTATAACAGTAAATCGCAAACAACAAAAATAAAATAAAAACGGAGAAATATCAAGAACTGTCTAGACAAAAACTTTGGGATAATAAATCGAACATCGTGATCATCGTTGTGGGAAACAGTTCCAAATAGCCGCCCATTGAAAAGACAAAAATGCTGATATCGGTATATAACTGCATGTCACTCATAGCGGTAATGTTGTGGTTCAGTGTCAGTAATAATCAAAAATAGAGTTGTGAAAGATAACATGACATTTACCGTCCCTTTCAAAATGAAACTTTTATTTCTGTAAACAGTGCACTTAGTATAAAGCAAACTCTAGAAATGCTTGCTTCTTGCTTCTCGAAAAGTCTTTTTTTCCTACTCATTTAAAACGCAACTGTGTGCATGGTAACAGGTTTTATTAACCTGTCAACAAAAACTGGACATTAAACTTCTAAACCTCCTTCTTTTCGCTTTGATGTACGGTAGTGTTTTTATGAAGAAAATTACCCTCGGAATAAACTGAAATATTCTTCATTAAATCTGTTAAATCTTAAGCAGAAAAATAATTCCAGTTCACAGTAACTTGTGTTTTTCATCGTATTCAAATATTCACAGTCCCACCTGGTGACAATCAGAGCATCTTGTACGCTACTTAACGGGCCAATCAATAAACTCTCTTAGCATTTTGCAACTATAACTTGTTTTATGGCTATGATGTAAGGAAGCTGGTTTTGAGGATCATTGCCACTAAGTAATGAGTTCGATTCTCACTAAGTCCAAATACTTGTAAAGTTGTTTTAAACTAAGCTATGTGCGGTAAATAACAAATTTAATTCGTTTTTCTCGTTAGTACCTGCAGAGAGAAATCTTAAACCATTGATGTCTGCCAGTATTAATTATATAAATTAAAATTTCTGGTTGGAAGGTGAATTTTCGAAATATTAATATAAATTTAATATCTTAAAAATCGCAAGAACTTTCCTTCAAACCAGATAAAAATTCGATATTTCTTCTTTTTTCCTTCTTCCTCTTCTTGTTCTTCTGTTGCGTTTACTATAAATTAAAATATATCACTTAGAGTCATCCATAGTTTACCTTTATTTATACAGCTTTAAGAAAACATTACACAGAGAGTTTCTAAATTTAAAATATTTGAAAAGTTAACAATATTTCTACTCCTATTTATAAATACATTTTTCCTAAAGCGTTTCACCCCAAGCAAGGCGGGAAGCCACTAGCACGCAGAGGGTTACAAAGAATTAGAGCGAGAGCAAATAGGAGTGATAGAAGAAAGGATGAAGAGAAGGATAGGGGATAGATGAGGGCATCTGGAGAGGTCGATTGACATTACATTTGAAAAGTTGGAGATTATAGCTATCAGGGAAACAGGAAGAGGAGAGGGAGTTCCACAGGCGAGCGGTGCGAGACATGAAGCTATTGGAGTAGAAGAGACGGCTACATTTAACAGTTTCGACAGTAAAAGGGTGTGAGCGAGATGTCAGCCTAGTTGAACGCTTAAATTCCCAAAGACTGGGAACAAGCGAAAGCAGCTCGTCGGAGCAGTTACCGTGAAAGTATTTGTAAAAAAGACAGAGGGAGGCAACAGCACGTCTGTGAGAGAGCGACTTGGAAAATAAAAGCCTTACATTTCTTCTTCCTTTATGTGCTGTTCCTGTCTTCTGTAGCTCTTAATAAATTTTGTCTTTTTGTTATCTCTCCTAAACCTTGTTCCTCCATCCATTTACACAAGCTTCTTCTTCTTCTTCTTCTTCTTCTTCTATTACTATTACTACTACTATTACTAAGTGCTGTGTCCCTTCAAGACGTAGGTGATCATTCCTCTCCACATTTTTCTGGCCTTAGCAACCTATTATAAGTTTTGTTTTTTGTTATCTCATTGTTCCATTATTCATTTACGCAAGCTCGCTAGGTAGGTCGCTCTTTGTCTTTCTCTGTCCCATTTGCCTTCAAACTGTCCTATGAGTATCAGATTTTCCAAGCCTTCTTTCCCACATTATGTGACCTAGAAACTTCAACTCTCTTTCTGATGTTAAGTATAATTGTTCTTTTTGTTTCCATTTTCTCGAAAACTTCGTCGTCGCCCAAATGTCTAGTCCATTGTAGTCTCAGCATCCTTCTGTAGAACCACATTTCTGTTGCTTCAAATTTGTCCAGTATTCACGAACGTAGAGGAGGGCAGATACTAAAGTAACAGTTCAACACTCTTTTAATACTTTGCTTAGTTTTTGGAAGACATCTTTCACTGTCACAATGCGCCTTCGGATTTCATTGTCGCAATTTTTATTAAAACATTTCCCATATATTTAAATTATTGGACTTGTTAGATTTAGGTATCTCCAAATTGGAAGTTTGATGTTTGGATCCTCCTTTTGCTGGCAACAATACATTGTTTTACTTACAATTGATGCTTAGTCCTTTCTTCTCGCTTTCCTATACTGCTTCTGTAGGAGTTCTTGTAGTTTCCTTTTTTGCGTCTGCTATCAACACTGGATCATCTGAATATCTTATGTTGTTAAGATTCTGGCTGCCAATAATGAATCTTGGTAGAACACCCAATTCTCTTAGAATCGCTTCACTGTATAGGCTAAAGAAGTCCGGTGAAACAACACATCCTTGTCTTACACCCCGTTGTATATTTACTAAAATGTTCTGTCTATATGCAAAGGGTTTGCTGCCAGTATAGGTTCTGGATTATTGTAATATCCTCTACAAATATGTCAAGGTTATCTAGCAGCACCAAATGTTCTTTATAACGTACCTTATCGTATAATCAAAATGAAAGTTGGATATTAATTCCAGGTTTCCAAAATAATTAGATCTTAGTTATAGGTTTATAAAAAAATGTTATTACTTAGACAAATTCAATAATTAAGAAACATCCTGTATTAATTATATGTTAATGAGAAAATGAAAAATCAGTACTAATTATCTTTTTGCGCCGCTTTCCTTGAGGACATGGAAAATGATAGGTCTCAACAACTTCCTATTCCTTGTATGCCTTAGCAGTTTTTCTCACTTGGTCTAGACTTCCATTGTCCCCTATTCTGCCATCCATTCACGCAGGTTCGTTAGGTAGATGAATCGCTGCCTTCTGCTATCTTGCCCTCAAGATGTCCTTGTAGGGGTTAAGTTTTCTAATCCGCACGTCCTTATGATATATCCAAGGAATTACAACAGTCTTATCCTGATTTTGAACATAAGTGTTCCTTCTATCATTTTCTTTAAGACCTCCTCGTTGATTACTCGCCCCATCTATAGAATTCTCAATATCCTTCTGTAGAACCGTATTTCTGTTGTCTCCAGTTTTCCTTTCATCTGTTGGGAAACTGTCCAGCATTTACTGTTATATGTAATTGTGTTATATTCCGTACCTAGGAACACTAATGGGTGTATCCCAATCGGCATGAATATTTTGGACACTATTGCAAGTGTGGGTAATATGTTGCTTGAGTGGTTCACCATTATTAGTGGTTTACCTACTTCACGCCGCTGGCGAATATTGTAGTTTGTTGATGTTATAAAGATTAACATTTCATTTCCAACCTCCATTTTGGTTATTCCTCGTTCAGTAACCCTTTCTAGTTTACAGCAGATTGATTGATTCGTTTTCTACGGCTTATCAAACTTTTTCAAGTTATTTTAAACCAGAAAATATATTTAGATTGTACGATTTGTTTTAGTGGGGTTAATAATAGTTTAGTGATACAGGTCTAACTAATTAACCCATAGATTGGGGAAGAAGAGGTGGACTCAAGCCTTCCCCAAGTGTATCTGCACGTAAGTGAATATAACGAACGGAACTCGGCTCACAGATTAACAATTTCGAGCCATTATCCATTACACCGGTCGTACATCTAACCTCATAGCACCACCTAGTATCTATCCATGCACTGACCAGGCTCGGCGTTGCTTAACTTCGGTGATCGTACAGGAACCGGTGGTTCAATGTGATGTGGCCATAATCCTCCATATAAAATCATGGATATCGCATTACAATCCAGCACTCTTTATAAGTTTCTATAATATTCTGATCTTAATTACAAGTTTCAGCCTATAACCGATCGATGGTCACTGTCCTGTCGCTGGTCATTAATTGGTTTAATATCATCGTTTGTAGGAAATTTATTTTTTGACGTCAAACCTCATATAGGATTTAGTTGACAATTAAGAACAAATCATTGAAATTGATTTTTACATCGAAAAGAGGAGAAAGAACAAGATGCATAGACATTTTTTCTCATTAATGTTCAGTAATTAAAATCATAGACGGTTATGTTATTTTCGATTAGATCATGGATATTGATTTTTAATACAATGCATCAATTGAATTATTATTTTACCTGATTTCATATAGCGAAATTCGAATTTTTATTTTGCGCTTGTTAATGTAATTCCAGTCAATGGAAATAAAAACAGGACTCTTCGTTTAATAAAAAAAATCCATTTATTGCAGTGACCTTTATCAAAAGTTTAAAATAAATAGTATATTTGTCTATATGTCAGAGATAAGGTATTGGGATTACCTTACATTATATACATTATTTATAAGTGCTGACCCAGAGACACATAAACAAGAAATGGTCAATATAAGCAGTACCCTACAACGTAACAACTGCCGCGGGTACACGACAGCAGCTCAAAACAAAAACGGAGCTAGAAGGGTACAAGAGGATAATAACACTCGAAAAATAGCTTCAGTCTGCCTACCCTATGTGAAGGAATTATCGGTTAAATACAAAACATCTGTGGTCCACATAACATCAGGAGAAACTTCAAAAGTGGTTCAACACTTCGTCGACACCTCTTCTGAGTAAGACTTTCCCACCTTAGAGGAGAACATGACTAAGAACTGCACGTACACCATCCTGTGCAGTTGTGGTATGAAATATAAAGGAGAAACAGGCTAATCCCTTAAGCTAAGACTGCAAGAATATCGTCAAGCGGTAACACGAGAGGAGAAAAGGGAGATCACCGTCCCCTGTGGGATGAAGTTGAAATTATTAGAGAACGTCACTGGAAAATACGAAAACTTAAGGAACCAGCACATATGCTAGGCCGCAAAAATCTCCTGAGCCGATAAGATATGAATACAATATGTGATCAAGTAATAAGAAGTGTAGAGGAAAGCAATGAATAACAACAAAAAATTGCAATATAAGCTCTGGCTAAAAAAAAAATACAATAATAGTAAAAACTGCAATATGAGCACTGGTAAAAAACCTTTCTGAGACATTAAGTTTATAAATCCCAGAAAATCATATGCAGAAGTCCTCATGTACACATGGCCCAGTGGATAAAGACGTTGGTTAAATCCAGTGACTTGACCCAAACTAACAGTGTCAAACCAAAAACTTGAGGAGTTGAGTTAAAGGGAAATAACTGAGACATCCAGAAGAGGCAGAGAATGTGGATCGCTCTACCCCGGGGCAAAATAAAAGGTTCGTTTCGAAATTCCAATCAGCTGAAGAAAGCCGGGACGTAATATGGTCGAAACGTTGTGAATATGGCGATGTGGATAACAGTCCGAATAATTTATATTATCTTAAGCTGACGTCTCGGCTTCAGTCACTTTCCCAGTGCTTTTTCTATAAATATTTCTATGGTATTTTTTCGGGTGAGTTCTTTTCTATTGTACCTATCTTTATGAATTTAAGGGCAATACCAGATTAGCAACAATGTCTAGCTGTAAGTTCTATGTTAATAGTTTCTTTTCTCGCACTTCCCACTTATTGAACTCTTTTCTGGCTCCATGCTTTCCGGCCAAATTTGCTCTTCAAAAATGTAAATGCAATGTCAATCGTTAACGACTGTCTTCCTGACTACGCATCCATTGTATTCGCTTCTTAATAATGCTACGGTTTTCTAATATTTTCACATCCAGCAACCCCTTGTGTCATAGTGGCTTTATTGCCTTGCATGGGGTGAATTCGGTTGAAAAATCGAGAATATGATAATAATATTGTAGCATCATATTCCTGATCATCGCAAGCAGGACTCACGTCTCAATATTTGCTTCGAATATTAGATCATTTCCAATTCTTTGAGAAGAAATCTCCAATTTTCTAAAACCACATGCCTCTGGGTAGTCACAGAATTTCTCAAGCACACAGCGTGTCTGTGTTTGCTGGAATAAAGCAAGTAAAAACTTCAGCTCATTCAAACACCGTTTCTTATCCCATGGTCACAAAATAACTGAACCTTGACCTTCCCGATACATTTAGGCAACAGGCACTTTTTACAACTATTGTGACAACTAAGAATGTTTAATGCGCATGACCAAATCTAGCTATAAATCCAGTATTTTATGTTATTAGAGTGTATCGAATGTTGATTTGCTCAAACGAGCAAGCAATAAATACACTAGGATGCAAGGGATTACTAAGAGGGAAGAAATTTAGTGAACAATAAAAAAGCAGGAAGACAGAAGATGATGATTGACATTCCATTTAAATTTCTGAAGATTCTAGTTGATAGGAAAGCAGGAAACCTGATGATAGTACCACAACCGAGATTTTTTTTATAAAAATTATTTCACAATTTATTCCATAATTTTACCTTAGATCGACTTAGACCTTCGCTATATAATTACCAAAAGTACTTTCATTTTCCAAAGAGTGTTTCAAGTTGTCATTAAAGTCTTCAAAAATGCCATCCATTCCATTCTAATAATCGCACAGGGGCAAATGAGAAAGTAATTACTGCTGTTATTCTTTCTCGATGACAGTATCTGAAGCCATTTGATATAAACTGGGTGTGCTCGTAGGGTAACGGTTATCAGGACAGATAATGGAACGGGTTTGGGTGAAGGTCAATTCTAGCCTAGCCTGTTGTGTTTAATTTCGTGCAAATTCCAACTTTAGGTTAGCTAACAGGGAAGACTGGGTTCTAGACGTTGCAGAATAAGCAACAGGAAAACACTTCACGATCTTTCCTAATAATTCTATATATCAATTCATGGATGATAAAGAAAAGAAATCTATTACGATTCAGGATTGCCTAGATCATAAAGAGTTACGATATCACTAACTTTTATGGGTTTTTTTTTATCCATGATTTGAATATTGTTGACATATATATTTAGATATTCTAAATAAAATACAAAGAACAATCTGTAATGTTGCTGACCCTGACCTGGCATCTCGCCTTCAGTCACTTTCCAGCCGCCGTAATATAGCTTCCCTTTGTATTTTCTATAAATATTTTTATCGTAATTGTTCTGATGAGCTTTACCCTATAATACGTAGACTGTATGAATTTAAGTTCAGTACTAGATTGGCGGCAAGGTCTCATCATTTTGCACTCGAAATGGCTAGATGTAATTGTAAATTCTATGCTAACAGTTTCTTCTATCACACTTGTCACTTGTGGAACACTCTTCCGGCTTCTTCCTTTCCAGTCAACAGTGAATTTCAAAAATTTAAATGCAATGTAAATCGTTATTAAATTAAACTGCATTCCAAAATATAACTTCAACAAAACTATCACTGCCTCTAGTAATTATGTCCACACAAACATGAATATGCACAAAAGATAAGTATCATCTACCATGGATTCAATTGTGAAAGCAGAATAATATATATATTATATTCCACCAATATATGACTTCAATAAAACTACAGCATAAAACACACATATCACTGCCTCTAGTAATTATGTCCACACAAACATGAATATGCACAAAAGATAAGTATCATCTACCATGGATTCAATTGTGAAAGCAGAATTATGTATATCATATTTGTATTACTTCAAAGTTCCCACGAAATTTAAATTTTGGCATTCAATGACCTCTAAAGAGTTGATGTGTCGTTAAATAAATGATTCAGTCAACACCATTTCTGTTTCCTTAAGTCCAACATTCATAGCCATATCTTCGGAGTGATATTGGGTAAAAGTTCAGTGTATTTTTCTTTGTATCTAACGAAATTTTCTTGTTCCTTAATACTTTGCTTAAGGTATCGAAGGCATTGTTCGCTCACCCAATGCACCTTCGGGTTTCGGTGTCACCTTTTCCATCCTCTGTTAAAACATTTGCTTTATTTTAGTGTCTTTAATTTGTAATTTGCATGTTGGATCCTACCTTTTGCTTGACAACCATACATTCTGTCTTTTTTCAATTTAGTTTCGTATTCTTCACTACAATTCTGTTCTTCTTGTAGTTTACTTTCTGTTCCTATTATCAACATTGTGTCATCTGCGCATTCTTCTGTTCTTAAGATCCTAACCTACAATAAGAACTCAGAATTCTTTCAGGATTGATTTGTTTGCTTTACGACATATCAACTCCTTATCGGTCATTTAATGACGAAATTTAATTTTCTTGTTACCTTTAAAGTAATACAAATATGATATATGTTATTCTGCTCTCACAATTGAGCACATGGTAGATGATACTCAGCATTCATGGGTATACATGTTTGCGTGGATAAAATTACTAGAGGCGGTAATGTGTGTGTTTTATGCTGTAGTTTTGTTGAAGTTATATTTGGGAATACAGTTTGATTTCTCTAAAAATTTTAGGATATTATATGGACTAATATCATGAAAGAGTTCTTTTACATTGGTTGAAGTACTGTTCGTAATTATACTATAAATTGGTATTGTTGGTAATTTTTATATATAAAAATGTATTGCTGGTAATTTTATTATGGAAATGCATTTTTATGCTTTCATGGGGTCTTATTTTTATTTGAGGGTACGTAACTATTTCACCACAGCTGAGACCCTAACAGGTACTACCAGCCCGAGTCAGTGTAGATTTGGGAACAACAGCAATTACGATGTGATTCTACGCCCCCTCAAAACCTTTCATCTCTCTATCAGATGCCTCGCTGCCGGATGTAGTTTATCATCATACCCAGGAATATCTCAGGATCAACTCCCTAGATAGAATAAATCAAGTGATAAGATCTATCCTTTCAATTTTTGACAAATTTACTGAATTAATTTTCCATTTATAGGGGGGGGAGGTCTGATGCCACTATAAGTTCTGGATTATTTGTCTATATTTCAGAGATGAGGTATTATGTACACTATTTATAGTATTCGGACTATTGTCCCCATCTTTATCGCCATATTTATTACAACGTTTCAGCCTATCATTATCTGAGATGAGGTATTATCTACACTATTTACATTATTCGGATTATTGTCCTCATTTTTGTCGTCATATTTATTACAACGTTTCAGCCGTTGTACGCTCTGGCCTTCTTCAGATGGTTGGAATGTCGAACTGAACCCTTTATTTTGCTCACTGGGGTAACAGGAGATAACTGATAACTGACATCCATTAAACATGGCACCTGGATTATTCTGCTATCTTTCCAAAAGAAATCAAACTAACCGTGCAGTTCAAACAGTTCTTTGTGAGGTGCTTCATCAAATGCTTTTGCATAATTTATAAACCATAGATATCCATTCTTTTGAATTTGTTTTTCTCTTTCTGATATTATTCTGAGCATTGCATTCCTGGTTGCAATGTCTTTAACGAACTCACACTGTTCTCGTCCTATTTCCGGTCTAATTCTGCTAAAAGGTCTATTCATCAGAATAAGCTGATGATAAATTTTGTCATGTTCCTCATTAGGCTGATTGTCCGATGGAGTTCGTATTTCTGCACCTGCCTTCCTATTACGTTTTATTTGAATTTTTTTAACCCACAAATTCTTTACCCACCGAGAAAGGCTCCATATTCTTCTTCATCCAGTTTTAGTTCCTATCAGTCGGTCTTTGCGTTTCATGAGCCGATAACACCAAGTGGTATAGTTAGTAAAATCTTATGATATATTATCACATGGAGTCCTCTTTGCTTGAAAATGCTTTTGTATTCAAATTCAAACCTCATTCGTAGAATTTATTTCCGACATCTTGCCATTTTGCATTTTTCCCCTAGAAAATTTCCTTTTTTATTTTTGTTCCTACCTTTGATGCACAGGATGCAAGCGGCATTTTTGACATCAAGCAGAGTTTTGAAATGAAATTTTAAGATAAAAAAGTGCGACTTATACACCGAAATATACGGTAGATGACGAAACCACAAATTTTAGTTCTTGCTTGAAAAATTGTTTAAACAAATGTTGACACCAAATTATTGGATAGAAAATCAGCAGAAAGCGATTGACAAGTGTCAGAAATTAAGATAAGCATTACTGACAGAAAAGGACTCTTGTATGAATAATTACCATTATCTAAGTGATGTCTGTTTTGGCGCCATGAATTTTGTACATATAACAGGAAGAAGAATCTACATTCGCACTCGATACTAGTGAAGAATTTCAATGAAATTTCTCTAAAAGTGAAACAGAAAAAGACGAAGAGGAGAAAGGGTGAGAAGAAGAAGAAGAAGAAGAAGGACGAGGAAGAGGTGGAGGATAAAGAAGAGGAGATAAAAAGAGGGAGAGGAAGAAGAAGAAGAAGAAGAAAAGGAGGCGAAAGTGCAAGAAGAAAGAGTAAAGGGGAGATGAGAAAGGTAAAGACGGAGGAGGGAGAAAAGGGACCAGGAGAAAGAGGAAGAAGATGAAGGAGGCAGGAAAATCAGGAAGAGGAGGAGAAAGAGGAGGAGAAGGAAGAGGAGAAGAAGAAGAACAGAGAGGAAGAGAAAGAGGGAGGAGAAAGGGCAGGTCGAAGATGAGAAAGGAAAAGACGGCGGAAGAACAAAAATGACGAGGAGGTAAAAAAGAAAAAAGGAATGAAGAAGAAGAAGAAGAAGAAGAAGAAGAAGAAGAAGAAGAAGAAGAAGAAGAAGAAGAAATATTCAGGTTGAAAATATCGATGATTAAGAAAATCCTATGAAGAATGGTAGAAGAAAAAAGTGAAAACTTAATGAGTATTAAAAGAGGAGGACATTTTTTTTTTCAAGTTTATCGGCTGTCGTAGTTGTAGTCGGGGACAAGATCTCCATTGTGTCATGTTTGAAACCAAAAAGGTTGTTTATCGCGATCTATTGAAGCCATTGACAGGACAGCTAAATCGGGAATACTGTCCTCGTCTTTTCTCCAGCAGAATCGTTGATCCGTGCTGACAGTCGCTGTGCTGAAACATGAAGGTTAATCAAATCTAGGTCGCAGAATGATACTAAAAGACGGTAAAAAAAATGACTGGACATTAGTGGACACTTGAAAACACACACAATCTTCGTATTCTTGCTTTTATGAAAATCGATTGAGTAGATAACAGGCTGGAGAGTAAAAAGAAAATGTCTGAAGCAGATGGTCTAGGAAAACGCCAGGATATTCATCCAATCAGCATCAAGATCCAAACGTCATCGCAATGATGAAAACATTTTTGGTTCAGATACTCTTTCTTCATTGTTGCTATTATTATTATTATTATTATTATTATTATTATTATTACTGGTAGCGGTGGCAGTGTCAAAAATAAAATATAATATTATATGTTGACTATGATTGCGAAAATGAGAAGAAATGCTTCGCTATAAATTAACGCTGCAAACTAAAATCCAAAATAAGATTTGATATTACCCAACAGCATTAAAGAATAAAATAAATATGAAAAGAAAATATGAGATAAAGAAAAAAAAACAGCCAGCAATATTCGGTTCTGTTCAAAATGGCGGCTTCGACCGTGGCTTCTAAATAATTATTACCTCTATACACATTTTCATCGCATTTCAAAAATGAAAACTCATATTAAAGCTTTCAAAGGAACCTACATATTTCCCGAAGTCTATGTGGAATAAAATGTAGACTGATAAAACTGTGTTAAGCACGGCTTCCGAATAGGGAATGGATCTGATTTCCTTGGAAAAAAAAACTATCTTTCAAACTGCTTGATTTTCCGTGCGATTAAATGCCAATGTCTAGCCCTAATGGGAAATCTGTCTATATTTCAGAAATGATTTACTAAGGGTAAATAACTGAAAATGAAATATTCGGAAGAGGCATGACACGTGAAACTAGAACAGCCCACCCCTGTGGACGAAATAAAGGGTTCAGTTCGAAATTCCAATCACCTGAAGAAGGCCGGAATGTTCAACGACCGAAAACGTCGTGGATATAACAAGTTCGAACAGTGTAAATAGTACCTAGTGGGAAATATGAAATTATTTTTAGCCAAAATTAGCCTCAGGTTTAATTTGATCTGTCTGTTTGGACTACTCTACTATTCTGCCTAATAGAATGAAGAGCATAAATGTTCAATCCATCCGGACATCCGTTTCTTTTCTTTACATCCACAAAGTTTTATATCATAACTAAAGCATGGCTTCCCCAAATACAATCGGGCATAACAGGATAATTTTGATCAATTGTATCAGTTGGATTTCAAAATTATTTTCGTTTTTAAGGACGTTTACCAGAATCTATACTGGCAGCAAACTGTCTGCTTACGAATAGAAAAAAATGAATTCAAAAAATACTCAAAACTAGAAAGAGTCGTAAGACAATGATGCAGCTTCTCACCGGACTTATTCAACCTATACAGAAAGTTGATTCTGACAACTAGAAGACCTAACGAGATTAATTATCGGTGGTCACATTCTTAAGAACATAAGCTATACAGATGACACAGTGTTGACAGCAGACACAGAAAGGAAATTACGTGGACTCCTGCATAAGGTGATGAAGGAAAGCAAGAAGAACGGACTAACCATCAATTGTAAGGAGATAGAATATATGGTTGTTAGCAAGAGGATCAGACTAAGTTGCAAACTACGAATTGAAAGTGTCAGAATCAATAAGGAAATGTAAATATCAGGGAAATGTTTTAACAGAGGACGAAGCATGTGACACCGAAATCCAAAGACAAATTCGAATTGGAAAAGGAAGATATTACGAAACGGGATTATTCCATTAGAAACAGATAAAAGAGCGCTGAACTTTTAGGTAATATCGGTCCTCCTATATAACAGAGAATGATGGACTGTCTCCTCACAGATGAACGGATTTGAGGCCACAGAAATCTTTTTTTACAGAAGAATAATGAGAATAACATAGACGGAACATGTGAGCAATGATGAAGTTTTCAAGAAAATGGAAGCAAAAAGAACACTTTTACTTAGAATCAGAAAGAGATAATTGAAATTCTGAAGGTACCTAATGAAGAAAGAAGGCTTGGAGAATTTGACGCTCACAGGACATACTGAAGGCAAGAGAAGCAGCGGAAAACAATGAATAATATAACTTGTGTCAATAGTTGAGAGAACATAGACTGCGAGGGATATCAAAAAGATAAAACTTAGTTACAAAAGACAGGACGTTGTGGAGAGCAATGATCACCAACATCTTCAATTGAAGCGGTCTATAGAAGGAAATATCTTAAACACGTGCATATGGCGAGAGGTTATGATAAAAATAAAACAACGAATGATGTTATTGCTGAAGCCCAGCTAGAAATTCCTTTAGGTCACTTGATTGTTTTGGTTGTTCATGTTTAGCGGCATATCAACACCCCTATGGGTTATTTAATGTCGAAATCAAAATATTTTGTAAGTAACGTTATTCTATTTTAGTTTTTAGACAATAATATTTTTAGTGATAGAATTCTTGTTAATTAACCCATAGCTGGAGGGGAGAGAAGAGGTGGATTCATAGCTTTCCCAAGGGTATTTGCGCGTAAGGGAATACAACGACCGCAACTGGAATTGGAACTCGGTTCTCCGATTAACAATTCAGAACCATTATCTATTACACCACCCGCACAAAACATTTATGTTCTAAGATAATATGCATTATTATTATTATTATTATTATTATTATTATTATTATTATTATTATTCCTTTGATTTCTGGTGTGTACTCATTTCTTTCCGGGTCCCACCAAAAGACTCAAGTTTAGAACTGGCATCATGAAATTTCCACTGACCAATTAAAAAAAAGAAACAAAAAAAACATATATTTTACATAGATAAAGCCCTTCGTAAGGTGTGGGCTGTACTCGTGAGAACATTTTTTTTTGTATTTCTTTAAGGCATGGACTTCCAGGAATCCCTTCAATTAATCTATTGGAATCTTTTCCAACCAATCCTCGTGCTCCAACTACAACAGGGATTGTTGATGTTCCCATGTGGCACATTTTTGAGATTTCGATTTCATTATTATTATTATTATTATTATTATTAATAATAATAATAATAATAATAATAATAATAATAATGGCTGTTTTGAACCACAAGCTTCAAACTATCATAACTCGAATGAAACACCATTAGAATCGATATATTGTTGCTAATGATTTGACAAACATTTATTCACTTGCGATAAAAAGCTGGATATTTTCGAGTTACGCAATAGACACGCTGGCGTGACTTTGCATGAAAGTTATGTAACGAACAGATCTAGTGAAGGGTAGGGAGACGTGTGTAACCTTACGACTTTATACCTTTGGATAGATCCTTTTCTATGAAACATACAGTTGGCGTTTGGTGATGACCTCACTGTTTACACACACACACACAGAGGCACACACACACAGCCACAGAAACACACACACGCATAAACAACAAAAAAAAGAAAAGAGGAAAAAGAAAAAAGAGAGAAAAAAAATTAAGGGGTGCGTGTAAAGTGGGGAAAAAGCGACAAAAAGGACAAATAATCATAACATTCTACACGTAACAGGCGCATGGAGGTGCTGGCAGGCGCATGGGCGCACGAGCGCGAAAGCACACACGCACACACATGCACTATGAAAAGTAAAGTGCATATAAAAAAGAAGTTATCTATCAGTCAATTGCTGACGCCCCTGACGAGTGGATGGAGTGATTCATGGAGGGTTCATCTACGAAACTCTGGAGTTGGGCTGCTGATGGTAACATCAATCAACTAAGTCACAAACCGTGTATTATATATATATATATATATATATATATATATATATATATATATATATATATATATATATATATATATATGCTATCTATGTCTATTCATAATTTCTTTCTGTCTGTCTGTCTCTCTCTTTCTCTTATGCTAGACGTAATCGTCAGGCCTGACGATTGCGTTTAGCATGAAACAGCCTGTCGCCTCTAAGTGTTGACTTTAATGTTTACTTTTGTATTTACACACGCTCTATCTCTGATATTGAGCACTTTATCCCATAAATATAGCACACCTTAAGAGTATATTTCTTCATATATATATATATATATATATATATATATATATATATATATATATATGAAAATAGATTGAATCCGACAATTATTTTAATATAGTTTCTCTTTATACTTTATTTTTATAAGCTGGTAAATGTAATTAATAATGTTTATTATAAACAGAGCATCTACTTAAATAGTTGTATCTATAAAATAACGTATAAACAGAATATATATATATATAGAGAGAGAGAGAGACAGACAGACAGACAGAGAGAGAGATAGATAGAGAGAGAAAGAGAGAGAGGCATCCCGAGCCGGTGTATGGTTAGCAAGCTTGTCTTGCCCCATACTTTCGGCCTTTCTATATATATATATATATATGAAATAACGATATATTTATGTATCAAGAATGCATGTATGTTTTAGGATATTGCAACAAAAACATGTAAGGATTGCTACACAGCTTCAGTCATCTTTCAAAGCATAACGATGTATCTCCTCCATTTTTTAAATTAAATGTAACGAATATATATATATATATATAGAGAGAGAGAGAGACAGACAGACAGACAGACAGACAGACAGAGAGAGTGAGAAATTATGAACAGACATAGATAGATTGATAGATATCGCAATAGATTAATTATTTTAATAGTTTTTTTTTATCTTTATAAATTATGTAATTAAGCACTGCAGAGTATGATTCATTCAAATATAACGTATTTCATCCAATTGTGTTGTATAATTTTTAGCACAAGTCTCACGCAAGATGAGAAAAAGATCCAAGAATTCTTAATCGGAAAAAATAACAGTGAATGATTCGTATTTGTTTTCCTTCTTTTCTCTTTTTTTATTTGATTTGATTTCTCTTTTAAAATGATTTCTTTAAACGCTCGAGAATAATTCGAATGCCATTCTCTCTTGTTTGAGTTTATGACAGACATATTCAGTACGCTAGGGATAATAAATCTTGAAATATTAGGAAATTCTATCAGAGTATTACCACCACTAATACTATTACTACTAATACTGGTATTAAACGAATAGCAGGTGTAGTCATTATATTAATCGTAAATAAAAGGTGTCGCGTTTGAAAGCAAAAGAAAGTCGAAGATTGAATTCTTTATAGACTATTGAAGTATTTCTTCAGAAATTAAAATGATTCTGTGCATTCTAATGCATACTAGTTAAGGATATCCCACTTTACGTCCTGGGTATGACGCTAAAGCACATCTGGCAGCAAGGCCTCAGGTCGGGAGGGGTCTTAGGTCTGACGATTAAGCACATCCGGCAGCAGGGCCTCAGGTCGGGAGGGGTCTTAGGTCTGACGATTAAGCACATCAAGCAGCAGGACCTCAGGTCGGGAGGTGTCTTAGGTCTGACGATTAAGCACATCCAGCAGCAGGACCTCAGGTCGGGAGGTGTCTTAGGTCTGACGATAAAGCACATCCGGCAGCAAGGCCTCAGGTCAGGAGGGATCTTTTGGTCTGACGATTAAGCACATCCGGCAGCAGGGCCTCAGGTAGGAAGCGGTCTTAGGTCTGACGATAAACCACATCCGGCAACAAGGCTTCTGGTCAGGAGGGATCAGATGATAAGGCCACTCGTCAGGAAGGGTTTTAGGTATGATGATAAACTACACATAGCAGCAAGGTTTCAGGTCTGGAGGGGACTTACCTATGACTACAAATTGCATCCGGCAGCATGGCGTCTAATCGGGAGGTTTCGTAGGTATGACGACAAACTACATGCGGCAGAATGGACTCTGATCTGGTTGGTTTTAGGTATGACGATAAACTCTATCTACAAGCAAGGCTTCTGGTCTGAAGGGGTTTTAGGTATAACGATAAACTCTAGCGACAAGTCCTCTGATCTAGAGGTGTCTGGAGGTATAACGATAAACTCTATCTAGCGGCAAGGCCTCTTAGCGGAGGGTGGTTGAAGAATGTGGACTCACCTCTTAATTGCTTTTGTTCCCAGGTCCACCATGACATTCGTTGGTAGCACTTGTTAGGGTCCTAGCTACGAGCAAAGAGTTACCTCCCACAAAAAGAAACTTGGATCAGAACACGATGAATGCATAAAAATATATTTTTATAGTAAAAATACCAGCAATACATTTTCATAGTTAAAAAATTACCAGTAATACATCTTTCAAAAAAAAAAAAAAATACCAGCAATATATTTTTCAAAAAAAAAAAATTGCCAGCAATACATTCTTCTAAAACAAAATTACCAGCAGTATATTTTTGTAAAAAAATACCAATAATATAGTTTTGTAAAAGAAATTACTAATGCTCCGAAGAAAATTAAATTTCGGCATTAAATGACCCATAAGGATGTTGATGTGCCGATAAACAAAAAAACATCTACTTCTTTATTCTGAATTTCTGTAATGTAATTGCACACCACGCATTTATACACACTCACCCCGTACACATACATACATACACCCCCCATATATATATATATATATATATATATATATATATATATATATATATATATATATATATATATATGTGTGTGTGTGTGTGTGTGTGTGTGTGTAGAGAGAGAGAGAGAAATGATGACCTTGAAACTTGAAAACTCTAAAGAAAATGACATTTGTTCTGGTCACGTGTAACTAAGTATACGTGTAATCAAAGCATAATAAAAGAGTGTATTCGGCAATTGGATGTTGCGTATAGGGAGATTCAAGAAAATCGGTCGGTGTGATTCCAAATCCAGTTATTCTGATAAAAATTCAGATAAAGTGAGTAGAATCGGTTTGGATTTTTAAATGAGATTTCCCAGTCTACCTCCGGACCGTATAGTGGTCAAACAATATGTCTGAAAGATAGGAAAAATATATATTCTTTATTCAAGCTTTTTTTCTCAAACTAAAATTCTAAATGATCTAAGTATTCCAGCTGTCTTACCACTAAGATGACGAACACTGGGCTCCATGAATAATTATGAATATGTAGCTTATTACTTTGGTATTCTAACAGTAGAATAAATACTTGTAGTTTCTGAAATGACGAGAATAACAATTGAATTTACTGACTTCTCTTTGCCATATATCGCGTCCTTTCAGGGCGTGAGTGGTCGTGGCTCTCCACAAATTCCTATTCTTCATAGTTTGAAGTAATATTTGTTCCTTTTTTGTATCCTTCCAACTTACTATTTTACCATCCATTTACACAAAGGTTACGTAAATTACGTACTGTTTCCCTATACGCCTCTTGGTTTCACTATATCCGGAGACAGCAAACTCCCTCCCCCCCCCCACTATTATGTGTCCAAAAAAATATAATTCTTTCTCACTGATTCTAAGTGACCCTTTTTTTCTATTTTGTACGATCACCGAAGTTAAGCAACGTCGAGTCTGATCAGTATATAGAGAGTGCCCAGGTTCTGTAAGCTTGGATGTGCGGGCGGTGTAATATATTAGGTTGGTGCAAAAATAATGACGTAATAATGTCGTTTTTGACATATTTTTTAACGTCAAAAAACGACATTATTATGTCATTATTTTTGCACCAACCTATTATAATGGACCTGGATTGTTAATCGGAGGACCGAGTTCCAATTCCATTTGGGGTATTTATATTCCCTTACGCGAAAATACCTTGGGAAAGGCATGAATTCACATTTCCCCCGCCAGCTATGAGATAATTAGTGTATTGTGAAGCTATTATTATCTTTTAAAAAATCATACTATCTAAAAATATCTTCTGGGTTTAAATATCCTGCAAAGGGTTGATAAACCGTAAAAACAAATCCATCAATCAATCGTTGCTTATATATACTGTCCATCGTAATTTCCAAATCTTTCTGTCGAATTACTTTGTTCTAAGACTCCTTTCTCATCTGCGAGGAAATTTTCCGGAAATCCGTCATATATGTGGGCGAATACTTAAAAAAAAAATTGTTCATTGCTCTTTTGTTTGCGTCTAGCGAAATTTTCATGTTACTTTGCTTAGCTTTTGGAAGGCAAATTTCGATTCTCACTATTCGTTGAGATAAAGAAGAATTCCGCTGTGAAATTCTTTAAGATAAAGAAAAAATAAACACGATTCGAAATTTCCATTTATGTTAGAAGGTGTTCAAATTTAATAAATACTTTGTGATTTGATTTTATTCTTTTCCTTTTGGGAGCCCAACAAAAATAGTATGATATTCATAATAGCTTCTAAGTTGTACTTCTTCCATTTACTAACAACAGCTAGTGAGATAGGAGTGTTGTTTTCCGCCAGCGTTTCATGTCTGATGAGCCTACTTGCCTAATTAAAATCAGCATTCAAAATTTTGCTTTTATCTGCGAGGATCAAACACCATAAGCAGAGATAAGCAAACAATTCTCATTGCCATCCAACTGACCTTGGATACCTTCAGATTGGTTCGCATCCAATCATTATCGATTAGATGATTCTAAATTGAAAGGTAAAATTGCACTATCATGTTTTATCTTGCATTTTAGTGTATTAACAACATCAATGTAGTTATATGGAACAATCATTTCAGGTTCATTAGCCTTTTAGCATGTTCTCGGGGTCAGTTCAAGAACCAAAGTAGAATAACATTAAATTATTATTTCATTGAAAGTCTTTCACCAGGAAATGGCGGAATCCTTGAAGAAAAAAAGAGAAAATTACGAAAATGTTAGAACAAACGTCGACAAATTCGTGTAACGAGGAAACGGAAGTTTAATCTAATCAGATTGGCACTAAATATTGATTGAGATCCAAAAGATCTGTGCATCAGATCGAAGGAGACCTTAAATGTAATCGATAAGCAAAAACAAGGGGGAAAATGAGGAAGAAAGTAAGAGAATTAATGGAAATGAAAGTAAAAACGTACAGATGAAGTAAAAGCCTAAAATAAAAGAAAGTAGAACCAAAAAAGGAAAGGTATGAATAAGAAGAGGTGGAAGGAAAAGACAGAAGTAAAAAAAAAAAATAACATATTTTAAAAAAGGAAACCTAAATAAATCAAAAAAGGGAAACGTAAAAGCAAGAAAGAGAAAAATAAAATGCAAAATAAAAGTTTAAACCGAAGGTGAAAACGAAAGAGAAAAGGAAAGAAGGTGAAAACGAAAGAGAAGGAAGAAACGAAAGCGAAAGTGAAAGGGGGAGAGAAGGTGAAAACGAGAAGAAAGATGGAAACGAAAGAGAAAGTCAAAGTCAAAGAGAAAGTGAAAGCTAAAAAGAAAGTGAAAGAGTAAGTAAAAACGAAAGCGAAAGTGAAAGTGAAAGAGGAAGAGAAGGTGGAAACGGGAGAGAAAACAGAAATGAAAGTGAAGGCGAAAACGAAAGAGAAAGTGATAGCGAAAGAGAAGGCGGAAACGGAAGAGGTTGTGAAAACCAAAGAGAAAGTGAAAACCAAAGAGAAGATGGAGACGAAAGAGAAAGTGAAAGAGAATGTGGACGAGAAAGAGAAGTTGGAGACAAAAGAGAAGGTAGAGACGAAAGAGAATGTGGAAGCGAAAGAGAAAGTGAAAGTGAAAGAGAAAGTACAAGTAAAAGAGAAGGTAGAAATGAAAGAGTAAGTGAAAACGAAAGACAAGGTAAAAACGAAAGAGAAGGTGGAAACGAAATAGAATGTAAAAGAAAAAACAAAGGAAAGATCTGAACAAAAACTGAAGGAGAAGCTGAAATAGTAGTAAAACGTAAGAGAGAGAGAAAAGGAGAAAGAGATAAAATGGTGAAAAATAAAGAGCGAGAAAAGAAGAAAGAGTAAGAGGAGGAAAGGGAGAAAGACGGATAATAGGTGAGGAAGAAGGTGAATTTAAACTTGGAAAGAAAAGCCGAAAAGGTCAAAATAGAAGTCACGAGAAATAGAGAAGAAAAACAGGCGAAAGAGAGAAGCGAAAGGAAGCGAAAAGAAGCGAAAGAAAAGATGGAAGAAAAGCCAAGAGAAATGAAAGTCGAAAGTCGAAAGAAAAGAAAATAAAAGGAAAAAAGACAGGGAGAAAAAATCTCGAAGATTTCTCCAGCCTTTCTTTACTTGGCAATTTTACATTTTCTGATTCCCATTCGCCCCGATTCCAATACTATAAAAGCAGATATTTGAAATCATATATATATATATATATATATATATATATATATATATATATATATATATCGTAAGCAAGAAAGCAAATATATCGCCGATCAAACTATAGACAATGAACTGATTGAGTTTGATGGATTATGAAGAGATAGATAGATAGATAGATAGATAGATAGATAGATAGATAGATAGATAGATAGATCTTCGTGATTCTATCACTTCTCAACTCTGTATCTATACTGATGACACAACTATTTACTCCTGTCTAGTATATTTGATCGGTCCGATAAGATCAAATTGGGAGCTGGTTTCAAAACTGGGGCATGGAATATTTTGTTAACTTTAACGCCTCCAAAAGAAAGCTGTTCTCTCTTAATCTTCTCAGAGAACTTTTTATGCCTTCTGATGCTAATCTCTAGGTGAGTGACTCGGCTAACATTTTCTGTTGAAATGAAGTGGAAAGATTATATTGAATCAACTGCTAGGTCTGCTGCTAGGAAAGTTAGTTCGCTGTGTTGTTCTAGACATTCTTTCATGTCAGAATTTATCTTACATATTTTAAATCTATTATTCATCCATGTTTTGAATATTGCTGACACATGTATCTAGATATTCTAAATAAAATACAAAGAACAATTTGTAATGTTGCTGACCCTGACCTGGCATCTCGCCTTAAGTCACTTTCCAGCCGCCGTAATATAGCTTCCCTTTGTATTTTCTATAAATATTTTTATCGTAATTGTTCTGATGAGTTTTCCCCTATGATACGTAGAATTTATGAATTTAAGCTCAGTACTAGATTGGCGGCAAGGTCTCATCATTTTACACTCGAAATGGCTAGATGTAATTGTAAATTCTATGCTAACAGTTCTATCACACTTCTCACTCTTCCGGCTTCTTGCTTTCCAGTCAACTTTGAACTTCAAAAATTTAAATGCAATGTAAATCGTTATCTTCCGTTTTTATTGTTCTCTCTCCTTAATAATGTTCGTTTTCTCATATTCTCTCACACACGTTACAATAGATAGATAGATAGATAGATAGATAGATAGATAGATAGATTTCCATAAGAAATGTTCACATAGTTTGATTGATTGAGTCAAGCAGATTGACAATGCTTGACCGACATCAGAAGAAGTCAAAAGTAAAAGAAATTTAATCGCATCATTTTGACCAAAACCAGACAAGACTTAGTTTGTCACCATGGCTACCGAACAGCGCATGCGCAGCAAACGATCGAAATAATCCATAAAATGGCGCTGATGTCGATGTTTATCTGCTGAGTGACAGAGACAAAACGGAAATAACCTTTGGCTGGAGGAAAATAAGAATTTCCTGAACTTTTCGCAATAGTCTAAAAGGCTATTTTGATTTCTGAATCTTCAGCATTACTTGATGAAAGAATGAGTTTGTCTACGTCAAGTTCCTTGATGGAGTTGTGGACTTTATGTCTGTCTGAATTCACATAAATTCAGTAACCTTACGTCGAGAGAAAATAACAAATTTGTAGATAAAATAAACATAAAACATGGCGGATAAAGAAGTTCATAACATTCTACAATTATAAACTAAGTTTTGAACTGAAAATTTCTTTACATAATTTCTTGAATCATTTCGCCCAAACAACATTAATATACGACTGAGCTATTTCAGTTTATCTCTTACTTATTTTTTTAATCATTTCACACCAAGCATGGCGATAAAGCCACTAAGACGCAAGAGAAGTTACCGAGAGTGAAAAAGAATGAGAAGACTTTAGTGAAGACAAATGAGGAGAAAGGACCATAAAAGAACCGGTATTAAGAAGGCATAAGATGGCGATTGATGTTGCGTTTAAATTTTTGAAGATTGTAGGTGACAGGGAAGCAAGTTCTAGCGAAGAAAGTCTTAGAATAGATCTAGCATCTAGCTAGTTCAACATTAAAAAGTTGAAATCTAATTGCCAATCTTGTTGCACGCTTAAATTTATGCAGTCGGGGCACCAAATAGGAAAGCTGATTAGAACAATTGTCATGAAAATATTTGTTTAAGAGACTGAGAAAAGCCATGTCACATCGGTGAGAAAGTGAATGATGTCGAGATGCCAGGTCAGGATTGATTATATTGCAGATCCTTCACAGAGTTTTGTCAAGAATTAATAATATTCGATTTATGTCATTAAGCGTTTATATTTAATTTATTGACATGAAAGGAGATTATAATGAAAAATTAGTTTTTGTTGTGCAACATAAAATGGCATTCTATTCTTTGAATTACAAACTTTTTAGTTATATTCAAGGGAACGATGAAAAGTTTTTTTATTCTGACCATGATGTCCGCCTAAATGAAACTTTAATGTTTGGTCATTTCGTCAGATTTTCTGGTTCGGGTCGAGAAATTTTCGGCACCCGCTCGTTTAATTGTATCGATATAGATTATATTGAGGAAAGAAAGAAAGAAAGAAAGAAGATTGCATATATATATAAGACTCACCCTAAAAGTAATACCGCCCCTTTAATGTAGCAACGCCCCCCCCCGTGTTAGAATCAGGTTTTGGTAAGGCCCCAAATGTTCAAGGTCTTGGCATCTATGCTGATGACACAATTAATTACTCATATTATTTACAATTATTCATTTACTAGGTTGAGCCAAAAGTCTTTAGGATTTCAAATTTTAATTTTCAAAGGAATTACATACGAAGATCGTTTATTCATCGAAATATATATCATCATATTCTATTGTCTATTGCCATCATTGTTCCAGAAGCTCAATTCTACTCTTATACCATTTGGCTGGTTTTGATGCAAAAAAATGGCTCCCTGCACTCATTTTCAACGTTTGTTGAACCTTCGTTATGCAGGACATGAGCGATTGTTCGGAAAAGCTGGTAACCTTATCGTGCAAAATCTGAACTGTAGGCAATTTTAGGCAGCATTTCCAATCCCTCAATTACTCAAGTTTGTATTTGGTCACATTGACAGTGTACCCGAGGACAATATCCTCCTGTATGAGTGTAAGTCTTCGATTGCCCAATGTCGGGTGGCCGTACTTTCAAAGCATAATATACTCGCTGTAGTTGTTGAGCATAACGGTGAGTGAAATAAAGGTTTCAGTTCGACATTCCAACCACCTGAAGAAGGCCGGAGCGTACAACGGCCGAAACGTTGTAACAAATATGGCAACAAAGATGAGGACAATAGTCCGAATAATGTAAATAGTGTAGATAATACCTCATCTCTGAAATATAGACAGATACTGAAAGGCCGAAACGTTGTAATAAATATGGCAATAAAGATGAGGACAATAGTCCGAATAATGTAAATAGTGTACATAATATCTCATCTCAGAAATATAGACAGATACTAAACAATGATTATATGTTGTAGGTGAAAATAAAGAATAAACAAATCAGCAACCATTGGATAGGGTTAGGGTTAATGATATAACAATTTACCGAAAATCATCAGTGAAAATCTGAAGACAACTTTTGATTCAACCTGGCATATATTTTTATATCTTATTTTTCAAAGATCGATATGAAAAAAACTGAAATATATCTATATATATTCATGGTGGATGTGAACTGATCAGTAGAAGGAAAATTCAACTAAATTCAAACCAGCCTGGAGATGGTTGGGCTACGTCAGGTTATCTTGCCCATGAAACACTATTACTGCTGCAGAAGTGATGGGGTCTCTTAAACCCTAACGGGTTACGAGTTATATGATCATAATCGTAACGTTTATACATTGTAAATGCCATCGCAAGGTGAGCATTCAGCAACAAATCTACTTGTGCAACCACTTTACCGAAAAAACAATTTGAATAAAAGAATTTTATTTTAAACAACTGAAGCTGGAGAAATATGTCTTGTCCAAAAGGGGAGGTATATCCGATATGACGGACCCGATGACGTTCACCATAATTAAGAGTGAATATTAATGCGATGTGATTTGAAAAAGAATCAAAATAGCTCGCACATATCAGCATGTCATTTGCGTTGGGCAGACGCGTTTCAATGGAATCTGTCCTAAACAGGGAAGGGATTGGAGAGAACACCGTTGTTTCAAAATTAGACTCATTTCTGTTAAAGAGTTGGAGATGAAGTGTATTGTCTGTGTGTCTCGCCTTACTGGCAAGAACTCAAACAGTTTGTTTGTTAGTCACTAGTTCGCCATCTTGTTTTGCAAAAAAGGAAAAAAAAATAACTTGTTTTTTGTAACGGGTTGCCAGGTTACGAAATCCGCAATGTTATTGACTTTCCTGAAATTTATAGACAATATTTTATATTTTATACAAAATGTATGTCTAACTTCTACAGGAGACATTTTAATTTTATGGAGACAGATATTTTTTTTAACTTTGACTAGAAAATACATTTTAGTCTGCGGAAGGACACTGTCAATTCTCTCGGCCCGTACGAAAATCGAATATATATATATATATATATTCATATATATATATATATATATATATATATATATATATAATATGTATATATAATATTAAAACTAATTTTCTATGTTTGAATGTGTGTTCCTGAGATACGGATTAAACAATACATAATGCACCAATTAATTTAAGAGAATATTGTACCTTGAACCCCTTCCGAACGCAGTACCAAACTTGACTAAAATAAGACAAGGGTTTCTTGAGCTAGGACCGTTCTTATCTTTTTTAACACATTTTTAATAGGAAATTCAGTATTTGTTTTCGATACATTCTTATATCAATCCGCCTATATGAACATAGAAAATTAGTTTTAGTATTATATATATATATATATATATATATATATATACACGCACGCACAGAGACACACACATATATATATATATATATATATATATATATATATATATATATATATATATATATATATATATATATATGTATTCGATTTTCGTAGAGACCGAGAGAATTGACAGTTTGCTTCCGATTCCGTATATAATCAAACACTTGTATATTATATTGCAACTATTATGCGTGTGAAAAATAATAAACATTCAGAATATAGTCTAACGACATTATTAGTTAAGTTTAATTCCATATTATACAACATATATTTATATAATTTACTGGACTACATTAGAACATTTTTAATAGATAACAATTTGAATGATGCATAGGCTATATGTGTCACACGACTTGATGTGAAATAAATAAATAGATGCACGCTGATTTGCTGACGTTACGTATTTTGAAATAAATACGAGAAAAAAACAAGTTGTGTATAATAAAAAAATAAACATATTATTTTGAAAAAGACTACACTTATTTTACTCCAAATTTTCACACAATCTATTAGGTTGGTGCAAAAATAATATCGTTTTTTGACGTATTTTTTAACGTCAAAAAACGATATTATTTTTGCACCAACCTAATATTAAATATGAAACCCAGTGGAATAATAAACTTAGTTTACCGTCTTATTAGTAATTAATAATAAAATTCAAATATTGTTACCTCATCACTTTGGATCATGAATTGCTTTTAAAAGAAACCCATCATGTGTTTGTCTAGTGTATATATATATATATATTACGAAATGGACAAAGTCCGACAATTTATTTATTAAAGACATTTTTATGTTTAACGTTCTTTTTATAGATACAAGTATTTAAGTAAATCCTCTGTTTATAATAAACAGTATTAAATAACATTTACCGGCCCGAATGTCCGAGAAATTTTTATAGAAAGTATTCGTTCTTTGACTGGATTCGAACCTGCATCCTATACGGAACCGTCATTTACGCTGACGTGCCTTACCGTTAGGCTACAAAGAAGCGTTCGGTAGACAAGGATGAGGATAACAGACGAATAATGTAAATAATGTAAATAATACAAGTATTCATAATATCTCATCTCAGATATATAGACAGATATTTTTCACACAAGACCCAAAAACTATTCAATGTAGAGGATGAGTGGAACTTCCTCCTTGCTAATGGAATATAAGGAGAATAATTCGAACCTGTATACGTGGTATGGTGGATCTTAGCTCTAAATATATGAATCTAGCTCGTCAGATGTTTTGCCGTGGAAATTAAAGCATAAATAATTTCTTTTTTTTTTATCAACTTTATTCTTCATAAGTAAAATGCAGAATTCAATTTTTATTCAATCATATATTCATCATTATTTGCAATGTCTTGTCATCATTTATCAAGCAGCTCTGTGATAAAATTTGAGTAAAGTTCTAACGTGAGGACCCTTTTGACCTTGAATCTGCCCCCCCCCCCCATCAAAGCATTTTGCCGCCATTTAAATATATGTATTAACCGGTTTGTGCAAGTCTTGAAGATGTAAAAATGTGCATTAAGTTTTTCATTTAGTTTTAAGAACTCTGAAGGAAAATATAGCAACGTTCCTACAAGTGCAGCAGTATTTTTCTTTCAAGGCAACTCAGCACTTGGGCTTGGTGGCGTTGAACATTTTCATATTTTAAATTTTATTTGCTTGTCAACCATTTTCAGATTATGTAAAAGCAGAAAATTTAGATTACAAAATTTATTTTTAGATAATAAGGGTTTACTGACGCAAGTCCTACTAGTTAACCCATAGGGCAGGGAAAGATGGATTTGTAACTTTCATAAAAAATATTTGCGACTAAGTGAATATAACGAACCCAATTGGAATTGGAATTGGAACTCGACTCTTGGATTAATGTCAAATGATCGAATTCTTCAAATTTATTCGCGAATGTCATGTAAGATTCATAGAATGATACATTCGTCTCTAGAATTTGGTTCCCGAAAACGAAAATGACTAAGAACTGAACTTAATAATAAGTCAGAAAGGCTGTTCTTCCAAAATTGGTAAACAAATATCGTAAACAATAACAGATAGAGATTCTAGTCTATTCGCAAGATCACTCCAGATTGCTAAAACTACACTTGACTATCTTTTTTTTTTCACTTTTCCACCGACAGATTCCATGGAAAGCGCAACCTTCCATCTATAGCTTCAGCCATTCTATGGTCTGCAGGCTTTAGTCTCAGAAAGAGAAATTAGGCGGATGTTGTCCTGTTTCAAAACTTATAATTCTTGCTCTTCGACGCTCAGGATTTCTTTTCTTATCCAGCCGAGTTCTTACGTTCCACACTTCAATAAGAGTTTTTGTTCAACTTGTCCGGAAGCTGTCTTTGGATGCTGAGCCATTGACATCTAATATCAATTAATATCAGTATCAGTCGTAAGAATGGCAGCTATGTTGTAGAAGACGAAAAGGAAGTTCATAAATTCCTAATGTTATACGAAGTAACGACAATCTAAATGCAACTACCATTTTTTTCAATCGAAAACATCCCAATCAAGGCAATAAAGCCACTAAGGCACAAGGGTTTACTAAGCGTGGAAAAATTAGAAAACAGAAACATGAGCTGGAAGAAAAAAGAAGTAACCAGGAGACAGTAGATAGCGATTGACATTGCATTTAATTTTTTTTTTTTTTTGATTGGAAAGCATGGAGCCAGAAGGGAGTTCTACAATACCTCTTTCCGTTACCAGCAACGCTGATTGGGACTCATTCCGGCATTTTGTTCGTGACGCCCCTTGGACTGATATCTTTAAACTCCCGACTGAAAATTGCGCCACTGAAGTTTCTTCCTGAGTCAAAATAAGCTATTAAATTAATCCTAAAAGTAATCCATTAAGTCAAATTTTCAATCGAAAAACTCTAAAGATTAGTTACAGTTGTACTAATAATCTGCAAAAAATTATTAAATCACGCAACAATAAAACACAAAAATTATATAACAATAATAACTATAATGCAGGTACCAATTCTTATATATCCCGTGTAACTAACCTGTGTAATTGTAGGAGACCTGACCAATGCCCATTATCTAACAAATTTTTAACAGAATCCATTGTATATATGTGTTCTATTTCATCAATTGAATATCCTAGAAATATTAGGTTTTACATTGTTGGCAGTAAAACTACTTTTAAAAACAGTACTATAACTATCTATCTTCTTTTACTAATGCTAACAAACGCAATGTGACTTCACTTTCTAAGTATTTCTGGAAATTGGAAGAAGAAAACATGACACCTAAAGTTAAATGAAAAATCCTCAAACAAGCCAGAACTGGTAGATCTTTATACGAAACTTTTTTTCTATGTCTACATGAGAAAATGAGTATAATTAAACTTTGGAATAGCGGTCAATTGTTATATCAGAGATTTGAAACTACTGTGAATTGTAGGCACAGTAAGGATTTAACCTTACAATCTTGCTAAAGTTTATAACTTAATAATCACTTCTCTTATGTTATATTACCTTCATACAAATATTTTAATGTTATCCTTAGTGGTTTATTTTAAATTAAGATCATAAATAGGCACGTAATTCATATATTATTGATAATAATGTTTGTTTTAGAGAGGTTTATAGTCATATTACGAGTTATGAGGTTTGGTAATAGTTTTAAATTGATAAAAATTCATATAAATATTCTAAAAATTTATATTTTACTTTAATTAATTTTTAAATTTTAATGTAAGATTGTGTATAGTTAATTTGTTTTTGTGTGTCTAATGTTTTTACTTCTTAAAGTGCCTTTTATTTACATACTATGTATAATTGAGACAGATTTGAACAGATTGAGACAGATCTGAACATAGATAGATAGATAGATAGATAGATAGATAGATAGATAGATAGATAGATATTGAACAGTTCATGTTATCTTTTTAATGTTGATTGTAATATGAGAAAAGACAGAAAAGATATCTCAATAACATTGACGCAGCTGTTTTTCTCACCGTTTAAACTTTTATGAAAATATTTAATAATAATAATAATAATGTGTGTTAAATCTTATCTGTTGCGTTCTGTTTGCTTATATAACAATGACGTCGGCAATCTGCTAGCATTACTCGTGAGGTTCTAGTTACGACTAGAATTGGCTATAAATTTAGTGATCCACTCTGTATGTCTATAAATGAGGAGGGACAAATAATTACTGATTCATGATTGAAATCGATCAATTCAATGGATCATATTAAGTCAATTTAACAAGGTAGGTGAGTAAATAAAAAAAAACATGCTTGATAGTTGAATACCTAAAATTGTCCCTGTTAATGTGACACCGCTCTGCAACTTCTGTTTAGCTGATCGTCAGGACATAAAAATGATACGTATTTCAGTGATATCGAGTGTTCGATTTAGGGAAACAAGTTGAAGGCATTGTGAGCGGCACAGAGTTGAAGACAGATGTTACGGTTCGATATTATTTGTTTCACTATCAACTTGATACAAATGCGACCAGAGAAAAAAAGTGGCTTCAAATCCACATTTCATTGCAACCTTCTTCACATATTTGACACCAGATGACAAATATTTTTCATCAATTATAAATCTACGTACGAGGTCACCTCCACTTGGTGTAATGGTTAACAAGCTTGTCTCGCTAGAACGATTCCGACTGAGTAAGTCTTTTTTTGTTTGTTTTTTTTACATTAAGGTTCATCCAATACAAGGCCCCGGAGCCACTCAAGATAGAGGCACCGTTTATGCGGATAGGTGGGGGAGATAACGGTTAACTCTAGACGTGAAAAGGTTAAGAGTATAGTGATGGGGAAAACATCCTCTTGAGAATCGGTTCCACAGATCAGTGATTCACAGAAAGAAGCTGCTTGAGTGGAACTTTGGAGTGCATGTGGGCGGTTCGCTCGAATACATGTAGCATGACGGGTCCTAGCTGTGAAGGTTAGAATTGGTGGCACTAAGGAATGTAGTTCGTCTGAGCACTTTCCATGGAAATAAGAATAGAACAGTGAGAATCTTGCTACATCTCGTCTTACAGAGAAGGGTTGAAGGGTGGAAAATAATTTGTCACCTACAAGAACTCTGAGACGCTTTTGGAGTCTATCGCTACTGGAAAGTGAGGACTGGGCAGCTCCTACCCAAATCTGACAGCAGTACTCCATTTTAGGCCTGATCTGAATTTTGAAACGACACAAGGAGTCAGGTACCTGCTGGATCGGTACAGGGAACCGATCATTTTTCCTGCATGTTTAGCAATGGATCGTATGTACTAGTTCCACTTGAAGTCTGGGTTGTGTTTAAGGCCCACTAGTCGTTCAAGGCACGTGACTTCCTGAAGGAACATCCATCAACCGTGGAGAGAGTTCAAGAATCGGCGATGATTGGCGATTATGAAATGTAACTAGTTTATTTTTCAAGGCATTGAATCTAACAAGCCAGTTTTTTTTTTCTCCACTGAGCTGTTAGAGCTAGATCAAAGGAAAAATTTGCTACCAATTCTCTGGTCATCTCTGATTTTGGAGGAGCACCCTATATCGTTGTATCATCAGTATAAATATTCACTAATGATCGGAATATTTTCATAGACAGATCATTTATGCAAATTAAAGAGATCTCATGGTAGGTCCCCAGAGAACTGGCCGTTACCAACTACCTTCAGGGACATACCCGTTAGAAAAGACTTTGTAATGGAAAAGACTATTCCAGTTATTCTATAGCTAGAGAACCTGCTTTGTGCTCCACTTTGGCAAAGCCCTTAGAAAATGATGTGACATCATTTAGGGTTGCTAGAAAGAAAGAAGAAAAAGAAAAGACGAGAATTAAATCTAGGTGATAAGAAGCCATCACGAACAGGACACTAAGCGATGTTATTTTTCTAACAAAGAAAAGTGGTAAAATTTTATTGTCGAGAAAGTAAGATACTGGATTTAATCTGATTTATGTTACGGGTCGGAGAATAAGATATAGCCAATCTGCGCATGGCAATGCTGAAAATTCCAGGCTGGTCAAATGGCCTGCGAGACAGAATTCTAAAGAGATTAATTAAGCGCGCACTGACCGAAAAAACAAAATGCCCGCGCGACCTCCCGCATGGTGCTGGGAGATAAAAATTAATTAGGTCAAGCTTGACCGAAACCAAAATATCCGTGGAACCACCTCCATGTCTTTTGGGGAAAACACCTGTTCATTGTCAGGGCTGGCTATGATAGCGAAATTATTTTATCAGAACAGTTAATTAGCAACAGAATGCAAATACGTCCCATTGACCACCCACTTGTTTGGCGAAGGCCCCGGTGGATAAAGTCCAAGTGACATTTGACTAAGATAAGAGTCTAAGGTTTGTTGTCGGGCAGAAGGAAAGAAAGAGAAAGAAAAGAAAAAAAAAGAAAAAGGAAGATAATTTTTTTTTTCTTTGAGCAAGATTTTTTAAACCAAGGCTAGTCTGGCCACACCCACGCCGCTGAACGCCCATTGGCTGGATGTTGGCATGAGCGTTAGGCGGAGGTAATCATGTGAACAAGGAGGGGAGGCCTGGTGCGCCCCTCTGAAGGGATAGGTGTGAGATGCCACTGTGCGAGAGAGGGGAAACCCGTTGACACCCTCTGAGGGTATGGTGAGATACCAGTATGAGAAGAGAAGAAGGTGGGAAGACGAAAGACTTTCAAAAATGGAAAATAATAACCGAAAACAAAGAAGTGGATTGTGGATTTAGAATTATCAAGGAACCTCAAACCCCGACAAGCCCACCCCGGTTTTGGTCGGCGTCCATATAAGTAGAGTCGCAGCGAGTGAAAAGCAGTTAAGTACCAGTTCGAGTTCCAGTTGAGAGGCAGTTGAGTGAAGTTCGCAGTTGGAGTTGCACCCACCTCGCAGATAGCTGACTTGAAAGATTCCAGGCATCACGACCTCAACTTCTAGCCAAGAACAATTTATTTTTGAAGAACGACTTAGACTCATACCACCAAAACAAGTTTTACGAATATCGCCTGAAGATAGACCAAGAACCAGTTTCTTAAAGAACAAACAACTTAAGATGTTAAGACTCGCCTAACAAACACAAAGTGTCACGAATCCATATAGCGGGTTTGGGAGAAAGACGCAGTCCTGTATTCAGCAACCAGATATAACATATTGTTATCCTTTTTTAACACATTTGAACTTTTCGAGTTATTATTTTATTTTATTTTACATATACTTGTGCGATATCACCCTTGATCGAACTCGGCTTGCATTACGGCCCGGCGACTGATTGATTTCGTCTGCCTAAGATCAAATCACATTGTGGGTAAGTTAGACTGGAAATCAAAACAGTTACTTCGGTAACCAGACGTTGGGGGTGAGCTGGGAACGACAAGGCTGATACCGAATATAACCATATTCCCATCCGAATCACCAAAAGGTTAAAACGTCACATTTGGTGCCGCGACCAATACCAAGCCAGTTGGTCGTCACAGGACAGGATAGCACGACGGACGTGGCTAGGCAGACGTCACATTTGGCGCAGCGACACTGGGCGGGGGACGTCACAATTGGTGCCGTGACAGCAGGATAAGACCCTGGATCAGCACGACAACGCACGGCGTCTCAAGGACTCAAAATGAAACAAACTAGAGTGGGAACCAAAGGACTTTGGTTAACTATAACCATACGGTTCCAGATACTCTAGTACGACAACCCGGAACCTGAGAAGAACGAGCGGAAATCGTCTGTCAGGAAGGACACTTTATTTTCGGTTGATCTCCCAATTTCGATCGTTGCTGCTCTGATTGTTTTTCTTTTGTTGTTTTAAATATGTCTCACTATGAACCAGATAGGTTAGACATAGAGGAAGAGGGGGTTGAACAGGGATTGTCGGCAGACCTAAGAAAATTATTGGGCGGACCGAGGGTTCTGTCCTTTGATGGGAGTTCAAGGGATTTTAGGGACTGGCTGGCAGTCCTGGATAAAAGCCGCATAATTTACGGACTCTCGGACCAAGAAACCTTTTATTTGGCGTATGATGCCACCAGAGGGAAAGCGTCAGAGTTCATAAATGGACTCTTAGCAAGTGAGCCCTACTTGACATGGAAAAGGTTGGAAGAATTATTAATTAGGGAGTTCGCTGACGTGAGGACGGCGATAGAGGCCATCAGAGCCCTCCTGAAGATGACGCAGCTGCGGGACAAAACCACTGGAGAATTGGGGGCCCGAGCGGAGAAACTGTCGTGATTAGCTTTCCCAGAGGTAGTGAGAAATAATGCGGTCATGCAGGCCCAGTTGGCTGAACTGTATGTGGAAGCGCTCAGTGACGAGCGTGTTCGTCACGATGTTTTGAAAGAAGGACCGGTAAGGTTATCGGCAGCAGTGGAACTGGCCAAAGAGAGCCAGGGATTTTGGGAGAAGGTAAAAAGGTGTGGGAAGAAGCAAGAGCTAAGTCGAGAGGTCGGAAGAAAGGGGGAAGGAGGAAGACCCCCCGCGGCGTGGAATCGGGAGGTCAAGCTAGAGGTGGAACAGCCTGAGGTATGGGAAGGAGATCCCAATAGAAAGGCTTGGTCAACAAGGCATGGGTTCTATAAGCCCACGCCGGGTAGATACGGACTGGTCTGCTGAACATGTGGGCATGAGGACCACAGAGCAGCGGAATGTCCGACGAAGTGGCGTTTGCCCCCAGACTTCGAACAGGATAAATGTACTAGGCGTGGGAAGAAGGGACACCTAGCCAAGTGGTGCGGGTTGAGAAAAGGTGCCCCACCGATATTGATAAAAAAGGCCGAGCCCAAGTGACAAAACTAGGGAAAAGCCAGCAGGCCACCCCAGAATTAAGAGGAAGGGTGGCCCGGTTAAAAGGAAGGAAAGTAAAACGTTGGACATGTGGTCAGGAGAGCCACTTAGGTAGAGGGCAGGTCCCCCAGGAATAAGGGAGAGGGTGGCGCAGTTGAAGAGAGGAAGAGTAAAATGTTGGATATGTGGTCAGGTGGGCCACTTTGCGGTAAACTGTCAAACAAGAGGGTGCTGGTTTTGTAGGAGACCAGGACACCTGAAGAGGAATTGTATTCTTAGGAACAGCCGCAAGAGACTGGGAGAGGTCCAGCCGGGACCGCCCGGGTGCAGAAAACACAGAACTCCCCCATATGAATGAAAAGAATTTGTTGCTATCGGCACCTATGGCTGGGATGACCCAAGTGTGAGAACCCAGGAAAAGGAAAGCCCAATTATTCTCTTCGCTGACGCAAGAGAAGGAGCTATCTTGTAGGTCAGAGATAGGAGGTAGGGCAATGAAAGCCCTGATAGACACAGGAGCGTCTGTTTCATTGCTGAGAGAGGAAGCATACAGACGGATGAAACAGAAGAATGGGTTGCAGGAAGCGGACATAAAGGTCACGCAGGCAGATAGAGCCCGCCCTGGAGATAAAAGGGATGGCGAGGCTCCCTGTGAGGATTGGGAAATTAAAAAGTACCCAGAACTTCTACGTAACCCCGACCTGTGTACGGAAGCAATCTTGGGAGAAGATTGGCTTCAGAGCCAGAGGTCTCGGATAGAGTTCAACCCCACTGTGCTAGTAGTGAATGGCGAGAGAACGCAATTGGGATGCCCACTGGAAGAAGATATAACAATAGTGGTGGAGGAAGATGTAAAGCTACCCCCTAGAACGGCGGTGTCGGGAAAGGGTAGGCTAATGTCAAGGAAGAAAATAGGAAAAGGAACCCTGCATTTGGTCCCTGTAGAAGGGATGGGCCTAGAAGAAAATGAGGTAACTCTGTGTGAGGCATTAGTGGAGGCAGCTGAATTAGTGCCCATTATGATGATGAACCAGGCCCAAAAAACGATGAAGGTTAAGAGAGGAGAAGAGATAGGAAAAGCATTACCGGTACGAACTCTGAATCGGGTGAGATTCGAGGAGAAACAGGGAAAACTCATAGAAAAACCAGAAGGAATAGTAGACGATGATATATTGGCACCTGATCAATTTAGGGCCAGAGTGGGAAGTCTGCTGAGAGATAATCGAGATGTGGTGGCCCAATCAGATAAGGAATTAGGCCAGACCCACATAGTAAAAATGAAAATCGACACCGGCGATCACCCCCCCCCCCCTGTGAAATTGAAGCCCTACCGGACACCTATTCATAAGAGACCCCTTGTGGAAGAGGCAATAGAAGAGATGTTGGAAGCTGGGATGATCGAAAGATCGATCTCCCCTTGGAGCTTTCCAACCGTGATAGTAGGTAAGAAAGATGTCGGGCACCGTTTTTGTGTAGATTTTAGGAAACTGAATTCTATATCGAAGCCGTTGGCGGTGCCATTGCCACTAATCGATGACATATTGGCATTATTAGGGAAAGCGAAGTACTTCTCTACGTTGGACTTGAGGTTCGGGTATTGGCAGGTAGCCCTTGATGAGGCTGACAAGGAAAAGGCCGCATTTGCGTGTCACCTGGGACTGTTTCAGTTCAGGGTGATGCCATTCGGTTTAGCTAATGCCCCGGGAATCTTCCAAAAGCTGATGTCAATAGTGTTAGGAGGATGCGAGAGCTTTGCCATGGCATATTTAGATGATATTTTGATATTTTCAGAAACAGTAGAACAACATTTTTCCATCTAAAACAAGTGTTGGGAAGGTTAAGAAAGCACGGCTTAAAATTGAAATTGTCGAAATGTCAGTTTCTGAAGGAGGAGACTAGATATTTGGGCTTTGTTATAAACGGAGACGGTATTAAACCCGACATGGATAAAGTGAAAGTCATAAGGAAAATGCCAGAACCTAAGACAGTGAGACAAATAAGAGGGTTTATAGGAGCTATAGGGTACTACCGACGATTCGTCTCGGCATTCTCGAGAATTGCCATACCCTTAGTAGCCCTGACGAAGAAATACGCTAGGTTCAAGTGGACAGAAGACTGTCAACGGGCATTTGATACCTTAAAAGAACAGTTGACAGTCGTCCCACTGCTGACGCACCCAGACCTCAGCAAGCCCATGGTACTATACACTGATGCCAGTGAGCAGTGTGTAGGAGCAGTTCTTACCCAGCCGTGTCCCGATAAAGAAGGACCAGTGTCAGGCATACCAGAGGAGGTACCGATATACTTTCTCTCTCATAAGCTCTCAGAGACGCAACAGAGATGGCCAGTAATAGAAAGAGAAGCATATGCTATCATGTATGCTCTCCAAAAACTGGACTACTATTTGAATGGTGCGGTCTTTACTATAAAAACAGACCACAAGCCTCTGCAGTACCTACTGCAGGCAGAATGGACAAATAATAAGATTCAACAGTGGGCGCTAAAGTTAAGTGGCTACCACTGTAAGATAGAGTATTTGGCAGGGAAGGAAAACACGTGCGCAGATTTACTCTCAAGAATACCGAAACAACTGGAAGAAAGATCTGTAAAAGTAGAGCAGCGAGTAGATGATAAAGCCTATAGAATCGGAGTAATTAACTCTAATAAGCTAAAAGATCGCCCTATGTTAGAATCGGACGAGGAAGGGGACGCACAGATAATAACCGATCCCTACTGGACAGAAGGAATTGAGAAAGAGCAGGCGGACAGTGAAATAGCTGCCCTTAGAGAAAAGTTGGGGGCAGGAGAGACCACCAAGAATGCAGTAATAGAGGAAAGGCTGTATTATCTCTGAGGTAGAGATGAAGAAGTCAAGCCCAAGTTGTATGTGCCCAAAAGTTTAAGACCAGAGATATTGGAACAGTGCCACGAGAGATTGGGTCACATGGGAATAGGGAAAAAGTACTATTGGCCCAAACTGTACGGAGAGGTCACTATGTTCGGAGCTGTGTAGTGTGCCAGTCGCAAAGCAGAAGGCAGGAAATGGCACCATTGGAGGAGATGAACGTGCCGAACTTCCCCTTCGAGAAAGTGAGTATGGATGTATCAGGACCATATGGGGAAACTGCGCAAGGAAACAACTATATAGTGAGTTTTGTCGATTGGCTCACAAATTGGCCTGAGGCATTTGTAGTACCAGACAAGAAGGCTAAAACTGTAGCCGATTTGATAAGTGAAATCTTCCCTAGGTATGGCGCCCCTGTTCTACTTGTCACTGATAATGGCACAGAGAATATAAACAGAATAATGAGAGAAGTGCTGACAGGTTTGAATATAGAGCACGTAAAAACATCTCCATATCACCCCCAAGGAAACGCTAAAGTCGAAAGGTTTCATAGAACCTTGGGAGATGTGCTGGCCAAGCTGGCCAGAGAGAATACAGGAAATTGGGATTTGTATTTGACGCAGGCTCTGGCGGCCGTGAGGTTTACGATAAACGAAACCTCCAGATTTTCTCCTTACTTTATGTTGTTTGGCAGAGACGTGGTCCTGCCTGTGGACAACCTGTTGAAGCCCCGAAGAAAGTATATGGGAGAAGATTATCATCAGCTGTTGCTGGAACAACAACAAAATATTTGTACAGGCCAGAAGAAGAATAAAGAGGGAGCAGAAGAGAAGAAATGAGAGAGTCAATGCTGAAAGAAAGGTAGTAGAATTGGAAGTTAGAGACCCAGTCTACTATAAAATCCACCAGAGAGGAGGGAAGCTGGACCAAAGATGGGAACCGTGCTACCGGATGGTAGAGCAGACGGGTCCAGTATCGTATGTAATATGGGATCAAGTGGCAGGACGAACAAGGAGGGTCCATGCCAACGATCTGAAGAAGGCTGAAATAGCTAACCTGGAAATGAGCGAACCGAGGCCTAAGAATACAAGGACAAGGGAGGTAACTCTGGTTGAGCCGGAAGAAATGGAGACGGAGGAAGATTCCGAGGAAAAGGAAGAGACAGATCGATTTAGCCAGATAGACGAAGTGATCCGAGTGACGGAGTTGGAACCCTCGGCGGGGATCAGCGGCGTTCGGTCGTTGCCTGAATCGGTGCAGAGAAGACCCTGTGTTGTCACCGTCGCACCCCCATGCCCAAAGAAAAGGAAGAGAAAAACGAAGAGATCCAATCAAGCAGTCAAGGGCTCTAAAAAGAGGCACCCTAAACAAGACGAAGAGTTCGACGAGTAGGTGGAAGAGGATCAAATACCTTTTTCCCAGCTCAATGAAAGACTAAGAAACAGGAGAGATTTAGGCATCGCGTCAAGAAGTAAGGAAGACGTCCAGGGCGCGGACTCGAAACAGAAGGAAAAATCAGGAGAGGAAGAAGAGGACAAAACACCTCCTGAACGGGAATTAAACACCGAGGGAAGGTTACAGGTCGAGCAGGAACTACCTCTGAAGATGAGATTGAGAAGGGTGGAGAACCCAAGGCTCAGTAGAACAAAGAAGGCTGTGCAAAATAGAAGCACTCGGTGTCGACAGATAACGACACTGGCTCATCCAAAAAACCTACTGACTGACTGTGGTGGATGTGGATGGAGTCGCGAGCTGCACCTCACAAAGGACGGAAGAAGATTATTGGCATTGCTGACTGGCCATCAGTGGTGTCATGAAGCACGACCTTTGAAGTGGGAGCGCCTACTAGGAGTTAGTTAGGGGAGGGGAAAGTTGAAAGGTTACAAAATTAGAAAGAAATTATGGAATAATTGAGTGAAGAATTTAACAAGACCGAATGGTTATGAAGAATAAAAACAAGAGAATTTTGTTGCCTTGCAGGAATGATCAAAATGAAAGGGTTGATGATGATGATGATGGTAGTCACACTGATGGTGACGATGGCGGAAGCTTGGAAGCACAGCCGAAATACCATTTTTAAAAAGACGAGTGAAGTAATAATAACCAGGTCGAAATGGTTGATCACATTCGTGATAGATTTAAAACCATACGAGTCGCTACTAAATAAACTAAGAAATGAGCTAACGCAGCTTGATGCAGCCCGGTTGAAGGTAGGGCAAGATTATTCCAAGGAGAAAGGATATCTCAGATTATTACACTCTATAGAATCGGAGGCCACTATGATAGAAGCTCAATGGAGGGACATGCAAAATTACCTGAAGGGAATAGAGTTACTGCTGACGCGGGGAACAAGATCGGTAGTTCCGATTGTGGGAAAAGCGTTAAATGTCTTGTTTGGAACAGTGACTGAAGATGACGTTAAATTCATAAGAAGGAAACTGGGAGAAGTGAAAATAAACCAGAGGACGCTGGCTCAAGTGGCAAGGGAGAGTGTGACAATATTAAATGTGACAAGGTTGGAAGTGGCCAAGAATAGAGCCAGAATCAATTGGTTAATAAATAACCTGGCGGGGTTGAGACAAGAAGTAATTAATGATACAGAAACTGTAATGATAGAATTACAGGAAACGAGTGGATTCATGCAAAGATATTTCCAACTAATGACAATTACGAATAAAGTACGACAAACTAGTCAGTCGTTGACGACCTTGCTGGAACATGTGAGAGCACAATTAGATATGTTGTCATTGGGACACCTCTCCCCAAGCATAGTAAACTCGAGTCACCTAAGGGAAATGCTACTCGGAATACAGGCCGAGTTACCCCACCATTTAAGACTGCCAGTGGATCCCACCAAAGAATTGTGGAAATATTATAATGCACTGGGATGTGTGACCTTGTTGGAAAATAGACGACTATTGGTTATGATGTCTGTTCCGTTGTTAGATAGAGAGAGTATATTCGAGATATACCAGGTTATAAATTTACCTATTCCCTACCCCAGAAAAAATCAAGGTTTGGGAATGGTAGCAAGGTGCAAGATGGAAACAGAATACATAGCTTTAAATTCGGGGAGAACAAAGTTCATGTTGCTAACAGCTGAAGAAGCTAGAAAGTGTAGAAATTATGCTCTAGGGACTTGTACATCGTTAAGCACTATCTATATAGCTGGTAACCACAAAATGTGCATACTAGAATTGTTTGAAGGGAAGAAAGAGGGAATTAAGAGAACTTGTTAAGTAGAGATATTAGCAAACACGGCATTACCACAAGCTGTCAGTGTTTCAGACGGGGTGTGGGCAGTGGCCACACAGAAACCCATCAGCTTGTCTAGGGTATGTGGGGGAGAGTCTACAAGACATTAAGAGTAAAGCCACCATTATCCCTGTTAAAGTTACCCCTGGGATGTTCGGCATTTGGGATATCTATTTTCTTTACCCCCCTATTACCAGGAAGAAGAAAGATATGAAGAGAAAGATTCAATCATAGAAATAATTGGCAGAAGCTTAGTCAATTGTACAGAGTTGTGGAAGCCAATAGTGAGGGGATTCTCCAATGTTAACTTGAATAAAATGCCAGCAGTAATGAAGCCGATAGAAAAGATCGATATGGATCAATTGAGGGACAAGTTAAGTGCATTGGGAAATGAAGTAATGCTTGGGAAGATGATGAGCAGATCGCAATAAGTTGGTCGGCAATGATGGCTACATTCATAATTATAGCCATAGGGGTATGGCAATATGGAAGATTAGAAGTAAGAGAAAATTAACTAGCAATAATCAAATGAGAATGCAGCAACTCGAGAGGGAGATGCCGAGCAGTATTCTTTACTCATACAGAATCGGCGAAGAAATTGCAGAAAGACCGGCGGAAGAGGCTGGCGTGAAACCGACTCGTGCGGCGGTAAAACCTCCTACAGCGGAGAGAAAAACATTGACCAAAAAAAACAAGCCATAATAACCACACATATGCACCCACAGGCACCCACAGGCACCCACAGGCACACTTTACATTTGCATGTAGAACAGAAGAAGATGAAAAGAACATTACAATTGCATGTAGAACAGAAGAAGATGAAAAGAACATTACATTTGCATGTACAATAGAAGAAGATGAAAAGTACATCACCTTGCATGTAAAACCTTAAAAAAAGAAAAGAAGAATAGAATTGCATGGGACAGATGCATGATGCATGATGCAATATGCATGCTAAATGGTGTATTTCGGTTTAGGTGTCATTTACTAGTAAATGACAAATAGGTTAGGGGAGGATTGTGTCACCATTTTGGGTTGCTAGAAAGAAAGAAGAAAAAGAAAAGACGAGAATTAAATCTAGGTGATAAGAAGCCATCACGAACAGGACACTAAGCGATGTTATTTTTCTAACAAAGAAAAGTGGTAAAATTTTATTGTCGAGAAAGTAAGATACTGGATTTAATCTGATTTATGTTACGGGTTGGAGAATAAGATATAGCCAATCTGCCCATGGCAATGCTGAAAATTCCAGGCTGGTCAAATGGCCTGCGAGACAGAATTCTAAAGAGATAAAAATTAATTAAGCACGCACTGACCGAAAAAACAAAATGCCCGCGCGACCTCCCGCATGGTGCTGGGAGATAAAAATTGATTAGGTCAAGCTTGACCAAAACCGAAATGTCCGTGGAACCACCTCCATGTCATTTGGGAAAAACACCTGTTTATTGACCACCCACTTCTTTGGCGAAGGGCCCAGGGGATAAAGTCCAAGTGACATTTGACTAAGAAAAGAGTCTAAGGTTTGTTGTCGGGCAGAAGGAAAGAAAGAGAAAGAAAAGAAAAGGAAAAAAAAGAAAAAGGAAGATAATTTTTTTTTCTTTGAGCAAGATTTTTTAAACCAAGGCTAGTCTGGCCACACCCACGCCGCTGAGCTCCCATTGGCTGGATGGTGGCATGAGCGTTAGGCGGAGGTAATCATGTGAACAAGGAGACGAGGCCTGTTGCGCCCCCCTGAAGGGATAGGTGTGAGATGCCACTGTGCAAGAGAGGGGAAACCCGTTGACACCCTCTGAGGGTATGGTGAGATACCAATATGAGAAGAGAAGAAGGTGGGAAGACGAAAGACTTCCAAAAATGGAAAATAATAAATTTTTTTGACCGAAAACAAAGAAGTGGATTGTGGATTTAGAATTATCAAGGAACCTCAAACCTCGACAAGCACACCCCGGTTTTCGTCGGCGTCCATATAAGCAGAGTCGCAGTGAGTGAAAAGCAGTTAAGTACCAGTTCGAGTTCCAGTTGAGAGGCAGTTGAGTGAAGTTCGCAGTTGGAGTTGCACCCACCTCGCAGATAGCTGACTTGAAAGATTCCAGGCATCACGACCTCAACTTCTAGCCAAGAACAATTTATTTTTGAAGAACGACTTAGACTCATACCACCAAAACAAGTTTTTGCAAATATCACCTGAAGAACAAACAACTTGAGAAGATGTTAAGACTCGCCTAACAAACACAAAGTGTCACGAATCCATATAGCGGGTTTGGGAGAAAGACGCAGTCCTGTATTCAGCAACCAGATATAAAATATTGTTATCCTTTTTTAACACATTTGAACTTTTCGAATTATTATTATCTTTTCTTTTACATATACTTGTGCGGTGTTACCCTTGATCGAACTCGGCTTGCATTACGGCCCGGCGACTGATTGATTTCGTCTGCCTAAGATCAAATCACAACGTGGGTAGGTTAGACTGGAAATCAAAACAGTTACTTCGGTAACCAGACGTTGGAGGCGAGCTGGGAACGACAAGGCTGATACCGAATATAACCAGATTCCCATCCGAATCACCAAAAGGTTAAAACGTCACATTTGGTGCCGCGACCAATACCAAGCCAGTTGGTCGTCACAGGACAGGATAGCACGACGGACGCGGCTAGGCAGACGTCACATTTGGCGCAGCGACACCGGGGGAGACGTCACAATGAGTTCGAATCTCACTGAGTGCCACATACCTGCGATCTTGTGGCGCATCTGAGATAAGCTTAGAAAATCATCCTAAACGTATATGCGAATATATAAAGAAAAAATGGTAAGTTGAAGATGAAGCATTCAAAAGACCAAAAACATACTTTAAATTCAAGCGATTTCAAAAGCAGTTAAAAAAGATGGAAACAAACACAATTGGAAGTCTTGACTATAAAAGTAAAGTCTACGACATGATACCCCAAACCCATATACCTAAGTCTGTATTTGAAGTTTTTCAAGAGTGTTGTGCAAAATTCATAATTCTATAAGGAACTAAAAAACAATTATGATCGCAGAGATATGTTAAAAAAAAAGAAAATCTTCCAAAAAGCTTCACAGTCTGAACGGTTCTTTAATATGATCTTAAGAAAAAGAAAACAGACCAAATCAATCTGAGAAACCAATTGAGAAAAAGGGTAAATAATCCTTTATAAAGACCTGAAAAGAACTGAAAACATTGGTTTCAAAATATTTTAACCAATTTAAAACTAATGCTGTTTGCGAGGACATTTTAAAATTCAATGAGCGCTTCATGGTATTGATTGCCTTGTACAGTTGTCGTGTTAACTCCACCTGCTTTCCTGAAACCACTATTCGAGGACGCTCTCTGGACTATAAATACTCTGCGATCATTTTTTGTCGCCTCTTCTTACCTTTTCTGCTTACACGTCAACATGTAGGTCTCGCGCGGGAAAACGCGTTTTTCATTGGGAAAGGCACGAACAAACCACACACTTTCAACACACGTACGTACGCACATTCAGTCACTTCACATTTTTTGGATCAAAAAAGCTTTTACATTCTTATATTACACACACCGTTGTCTTTGTCACTCACATATCTTTCTTGTTATATATTATCATTTATTTGTACCTATATCAGTTCTTGTTGTTTCTTTTCGTTTATTCATGTGAGCACACATACCGAGACGGACATGTTTGCTGTAGTTATTTCAAGAGACACGTTTTCCTTCCAGGAACCACACGACGTTTCTAACAGCTCACAACACAGTAGATAAAATTTATTCCTTATAATGATAGCAAGATTATTAACCGGTCCTGATAGCCAGACATCGCGATAGGTAAATGGACTGAGATTGACTTTTAAATGTGAACATATATTGTTTTTTTGTTTGTTTGTTTTTTTTTTTGCTTTTCATGTGAAACATCTCTAGATGACCCAGGCTGTATTGGGATCGTTTGGCATAACTGCATAGAAAGAAAGAAAGAAAGAAAGAAAGAAAGAAAGAAAGAAAGAAAATGAGAAAATAATGTTGAGAAAGAAAGAAAATGGAAAAATGAGAATAATGTTTAGAAAGAAAGAAAGAAAATGGATAAGAACCAAAGAAAGTAAGAAATCGTTTGGCACAACTACATAGAAAGAAAGAAAGAAAGAAAGAAAGAAAGAAAATGTAAAAATAATGTTGAGAAAGAAAGAAAATGTAAAAATGAGAATAATCTTAGAAAGAAAGAAGGAAAATGGATAAGAACCAAAGAAAGAAAGAATGAAAAAAATAAAGAAAATGTTTAATGAATTTACTTGGTAATTTAAAGTGTTTATATATGAAGTCTGACCGGAAATTATCCAATCATTTGATATTAACGAAAGTGTAGCCTACCTAGGGCAATAACATCTTTGTCTCTTAAAATTACTGCACATTGGATCTAAAAGATAAGGTTCCTTCCATGTTTCAAAACATTTTTAAAAGGCTTCCGATAGCCACTATCATCATCGTCACGATCGCTTAATCTCATCCACACATGTTCATCTCTGATTTTACTATGGGAAAAAAAGCCAAAAATCTTAGATGAGATGAAAATTGCTAACAGACGTAGGTTCTGCAATATTTGAATAAAATATTCTGTACAAAAGTAAAAAATCTAACTCTCCACACTCGCCAATCACAAAAGAAAAGAAATGTGGTATTTTCAAGGAAATGAAACTGCATAGAAATAAAAAGCGTATGTGATGAAAAGCAAAATGCAGAGGTACTTTTCTATGGTGGTTTCCCGAAAGTCTTGATTGCAATTTTTTCAATTGATAGAAGTTGTGTACTTATTAGACCTTGTACATGATTCTTAGTTCCAACAAGAAATCTGGTCGAATATCTCAAAATCAGTTCGGAGTCGGCCCAAATATTGTCTCGGAAACAGAGATGGTAAAGGTTTCGTCAAAGTGGAATTTCTAAAAACCAGCGGTTGTCAGCAAATACTATCTCGTCAAAACATCTCGCAGAAAGACTCGTCGAAGCAGATTATTTTAAAACCCTCGCGGAAGAAGGCGGCCTAAATATTGTCTCGTCAAAAGATCACGCAGGATTTTTGATTTGAAGAACTCAATTTTCGACGTGAATTGGAATTTCGGTTCAAATCGAACTTTTGGCCGGAACTGGACGGAAAACCCCGAATCAGAGTTAAAATGAGGTTTTGAAGTTCCGTTGAGTAATTTGAGGAATTCAGTTATTTTTTTCAAAATTATCATTGCTGTTTTCTAAGCTGACCCTAAGGTCCACTTAGTTTTTGACAGGTGGCCCAATTGATCTTCCACAGGAGCTAGCCTAAAAGTCAACACTGAATGTGGCTTTTAATCTAGTTAATAATAAAAGTTAATCATATTGTCAACTGTTTGTAACTAGCACTATTTTCAAAGAAGCCTAGTTGCTTTGAGGTAGGGATCTAGTATTTTTAAATTTGTGGCTTAACTCCATAAATGTCTTTGTGTCATAATATTATTTATGACACCTTATACAGATCAGTTTGCTCGTTTCATAAATAAAATGTATGTTAACTTGTTTTATGTACCATGTACTCTTAGGGGGAAGGCGATCATAGTTCTCCACAACTTCCTATCCTTTGTAGCTCTAAGCAGTGTTTGTCTCCTCACTATTCCTTCTCATCCTTGTTCTGCCATCCATTTATACAAACCTGTTACCTTAGGTCAATCCATGTTCCCCTCTGCCTCAATGTGACCTGTGCGTCTCTAGTTCTCCAAGCCTTCTTTCATCACTCGGAAATTGCAACTGGGTAGAAATATCCTTTTATCTTCCATTTTCCTCATAAATTCCTCGCTGTTCACATTCTCCACCCATCGTATCTTATCGTGTTAAGATAATGGTGACGGTTAACAGTAGACGTTTCCCTATGAGGAAACATTTGGCATTCATTGATCAAGCATCCAATAATAATGTCGATTGAAATTCTTAAAATATTTCTTTTAAACAATTTTTCAAGAAAATACATTTCTCATATCCAGCAGTTGTTATTACTCTTTTTAGTATTGATGGGGGGGGTCCTTCCTAGCCTTTTGTTTGAAGTGGTGTGGAACGTCAACATTATTATTTTCTCTTCAAGTACCATTGTAGTTGTTGTTGCTATTGAAAGTTCTCAAGTGATGTGGTTTCTGTTATTTATTACAGTTTGGGTTGTAATTCTGTAGTACCCATCTACAATGTTCAAAGAAATATGGTCTGCGCCAAGAGCCATAAGTTTCACTCGCACAAAGCCGTTTTTAACCATTTTGATCTTAGAAAGCGCTTGTATACATATGACAGTGAATATATTTCTAAACGAATTTGCCGCCATACATGTCATCCATATGAAAGTGTCGATCTATTTAAGAACATTTATTCGTGTTTTCAGGTTATTGGGGCGGGGAGGGGGTTATAGCATTTTCAGTTATTACACCTAACACATCCTATTCTCTGTTCAATTTCCTTATTACTCATACCTGATTTTTTTTTATAACTGATCCATACATCGTTTTATTTGAAGTATTTAGTATTTACTAATTCTATATTCTTATGCCAACTCTTAATAAATCCTGGTAGAATTTCTAGTCCTCTTAAGGTGGCCTCGCTGTAAAGATTATATAAATAGATCCGGCCAGAAGAATGATACTGACAAAATGAGATTGTACCGAATATAACAAATGGGCGATTCAAACTGATTCCCGGGACTGGGTCTTTTTTTAACCAGATTTTCTTGACTTAATGTATTTTTTAATTTTATTTTTTATTTGTTTTTTTGGGTTTTTTTTTTTTTAGTTTTTCTTTCTATATCTGCGACTGACAATGATTTGCATTTTAAAAATTGGCAGCCTATCACAAGGTCATAAATTATACGTCAGGAGCGGGTGACCAAAGGGAAGAAATTTAAATATGGTAATAAAATGAAATTGATTTTAAGATTGTCACGTAATCAATAGACATATTTGCGGCTGTCTTTCTGATGTCCGCCATTTTCCTTTTCCCTCTGATTAACTCGACTCGATTATTCTCCATCATCTTTTTCTATCTGTTTCTTTTGATCACAGCCATTATTTAAACTTTTGCTTACTCAGAACTTTTTTTCTCTTCTTCAATCTTTTCTTTTCTTCTCAAACTTTAAAATGGAATTCTCTTTTTCATAATTCTCCAACCACTTATCTAATTCTTTTTCATTATAGCCATACAAGCCTGACTATGACTAAGCCCTTATCTATCAGTATAGGGGTAAGACAAATTCATTCATCTCTCTCTCTCTCTCTCTATATATATATATATATATATATATATATATATATATATATATATATATATATATATGTATGTATGTATGGATGTATGGATGGATGTATATAAGCAGTATAGCCCGTCTTTGACCAGGTCTTTCATTGCTGGGAATTTCTGCCTTTCACGTGGAGCAGATTAAGTTTAACCCATTACCTGTCATGATCGCCACTTGTGGATCTGTTAAAATTAAACTCACTCCATGTTACTCTTTGTATTTACATTGAATTGCTTACATACATTGCATTTGCAGAGGTATATTTTACAACAATCATGCTTTAAAGTTTATATTATTAGCCGTAAGGAGACACTTCCTGTCATGACTATATAACTACTGCCTCAAGGAATCTTGTTTTCCTGACTGCTGGAAGTCCTCTTCGATTGTTCTTGTCTTCAAGAACTCTGGCGACCCCTCTGACCCTTCGAATTACCGTCCTATCAGTCTCCTACCCGTCTTCGACAAAGTCTTCGAAGCCCTAATCAATGACGAAGTGGTTAACCACCTCACATCCTATGATCTGCTCTCAGACAAACAATATGGCTACCGCTTTGCTGATGTGCTTACGGCCATCACTGAAACTGTCTACCAAGCTCTTCAAAATAATGGGGAAGCTCGTGCCATGGCCCTAGACATCTCCAAAGCGTTTGATAGGGATTGGCATGCCGGCCTTCTTCGCAAGCTCCAGGGTTATGGCATTACGGGTCGATTGTTTGACCTAATACAATAATTCCTGTCAAACCGTGAATTGAAGATCGTTCTCAACGGATTCTCCTCCAGTTTCTATCCCACGAACAAGGCTCCATCCTAGGCCCCACTCTATTCCTTATCTATATAAATGACCTTCCTGACGCCATAAATTCCCAAGTTGGCATCGACACGGATGACACGACAATTTACTCCTGTCTCAAAAACAAATCTAGTGTCGTTGACAAAACTAATGTGGCCGTTCGCCTCGAAAAGGACCTCCAAACGGTTGTGAACTGGGGCAGGAATTGGCTGGTCAACTTTAATGCCTCAAAAACAAAAATGCTCTCTATTAATCACCACAGAGATCCTGCTCGGTCTCACGTTGACTGCTGACCTGAGATGGAACAAATACATTGAGTCAATTGCTTGGTCCACCGCAAGGAAAGTTGGCTCCCTGTGCCGCGCCAGGAAAATTTTCTCCCTGGAATGGATCCTCCAGATCTACAAATCAACAATTCGCCCTTGCATGGAGTATTGCTGCCATATATGGTCTGGAGCTCCTTCTGTTTGCCTCGGTGTTCTTGATAAGCTCCAGAGGCGGATATGCAATATAATTGGCCCTGTTCTGGCATCTCGTCTACAGTCACTTTCTCACAGACGCGCCGTCGCCTCTCTCTGTCTTTTTTACAAATACTTTAATGGCAATTGCTCCGAGGAGCTGCCTTCGCTGGTTCCCAGACTTCATAAGTTCAAGCGCCCTATGAGGCTGGCATCCCGCTCTCACCCTTTCACCGTCGAAAGTACTAAATGTATCCGTCGCTTCTACTCCAATAGCTTCAAGTCTCACACCTCTCGCCTGTTGAACTCCCTTCCCTATTCCAGTTTCCCTGAGAGCTATAATCTCCAACTATTCAAATGTAATGTCAATCGACATCCCGAGTTGCCTTGATCTATCCACTATTCTTCTCCTCATCCTTTCCTCTAACACTCCTATTTGATCTTGCTCCAACCCCTTGCGTCCTAGTGGCGTCCCGCCTTGCGTGGGGTGAACCACTTAAAAAAAAAAAAAAATTCACAAGTAAAAAATGACTATTTTGCAAAGTATTTTTTTTATTATTTCTAATCAATATTATTTTTTGATGTTTTATATACATATATATTTGATGTTCTCGTTTCTATAAAAATGACAATGGTAACTACTGAAATTAAACAGAAGGAATAAATAAACTCTTAAGACACCTGTCTGGACCAAAAATGCACATTAAAAAAGTTTAGCAGTTAATGGGTTAAAGTCAGCCCTTCCAAAAATCAATATTAGTAACAACAATCGGGTGTAACTGAGGCACATCCCCAAATGGGGAGGGGGGAACAATTTGATTGGGGGGCCCTGGAAAGGGAATTGTATAATAATAAATAATATTATTGTAATAATTTAAACTATTTATTTTTTATTAAAGTTTTTATAAAAGATATATATCCAAGAACAGATAGTAAATAGTAAAACTTGATGAGTGTTATAATAGACAGGAAGTAGTGGAGAGCCATTGAAGCCAACACTTTGTACTCAAAACCAGCACTGAAAAATTATCTATCAAGCAAAAAAAATAATCAAAATCGTGGAAATGCATAAACAACATCCGATCACACATATACAGATTTTGAGAATTATATATATATATATATATATATAGACTGACAGACACACACACACACATATATATATGAAGAAATATAGTTTTAAGGTATGCCATATTTATGGGATAAAGTGCTCAATATCAGAGATGTAAATATAAAAGTGAATACTGAAGTCAACAGTCAGGTGTCCTGATTGCGTTTAGCATGAAACAGTCTGTGGCCTCTGAGTGTTGACTTCATATATATATATATATATATATATATATATATATATATATATATATATATATATAACTGGTGTAACAGCATATTTGTCCAAATCCTGCAACACCAAATTTGCCCAATTGTTAGATTAAGTTCTGATCCGTTTTATCTTAGAAATGATTAAAGATATCTTACTGGAAATATCCGAGATTTTTACAACACTATTGAATCGTAATGACATCGAGCATAAACGAATACATATATATATATATATATATATAATCTAAATTTCAATATATATATATCAGTCAGTGATATGCGATGTGTGATACACTACTAACCAGGCAGTTACGGTAGAGCACTTGCCATCTAAGGCTATAGTACCAGATCTGCCCTTCTATTTGCTCGTAGCTGAGGGTGAAGAAGTAGATTCATTCAGTAGAAGAAGAAGATTCATTCATTTCACAGGACTATTAGCACGTAAGTGAATGTAATTGATCTGACTGGAACTCGAACTCGGGTCTCCGATTCCTCAATCCGAGCTGCTATCCATTACTCCACTGTGCCTCTTTATTTGTTATAACAGATCATATGTATTTTTACAGCAAAAAAAAACAAAAATTTCCTCAACATGGGATAGAGTCAATTTCAAGCCGTTCTGTAAGCGGCTATCATCAGCCCCTAAGTGTCTGTCTCGAAGCATTGTTTTAAATTTATTTTCAATGTCAGTCCTCCTCTGGTAGACGCCTTGCGTTAGCGATTGATGGGTGGGGGCGTAATTCTGGGGGAAACGGTCTGGGGTTGGAGTTTATTTATGGCTAGAACCTTTCGTTGTTTGTTCCTACTATGTGTCGTTTCTTATACGATCTCCAAGTATTTTTTCCTGGGATTCACAGTAAATAGTTTTTGTACTTCAGTTGTTCAATATTATTAATAAGGGATGAGGGATTTAAACTTAAACACGTTAAGATTAATGTAAATTAGTTGAATTATAGATTTATAGATTGTAGGTAATACCAGAGCAGGAAAAAATTATGATGTCCATTCACACTTATTTGCACACATATCTTCATACATACATATATGTACATTTATATGTCCATATATATATGCTGCTATACGCAAACATACACTCCCAAATATATACATATGTATTCTAATGTGATTTTGAATCTAATTCTATGTCTACATTTCGTAATTAGTTCTCTCCGTTGATTTAATAGTTTGCATTGAGTCTATTATACTGATTTTTCTTCTAAACATACCTTGCACCTAACTATTTGGGGGAGGTGTTCATGAAAGCTAGAATTTTCAAATTTATTTGAGGATTCAGACCCTTTTCCTTCAATTCCCAAACTTTTTTTCGAAAGAGCTATTTGGTGTTTTAATTTTGAATTGGTTAATGTTGTCTATGTGGATTCATTCTCTTTTATTAAATTCTCCCGGAGAGAATTGTTTACGTTAAGATACGGTTCGAGCAGATATGAGCGTTCGAGATGAATCATGGGAAATTTGTAATTTAAAAAGAGTAATTTACCTCTGTAGCTAAATGGTATAGCACGTCAGGCAATTGGACTGTTTCGTGTTGTATATAGGTTCGATTTTTTGTTGGAGGAAACATAATTTCTATGAATTTTTTCGAACATTGAGGCCAGTAAATGTAGTTACTACCGTTTATTATAAACATAGCATTTACGTAAATATTTTTTTATCTAGAAAAATAACGTATAAACAGAAAATAGATTAAAATAATTGTCGGACTTAGTCCAATACATAATACACATACACACACACACATATATAGTTGAGCCAACCAAGATACCTTGCTGAATAGACAATATATAAATATATATATATATATATATATATATATATATATATATATATATATATATATATATATGTATATATATATATATATGCAGAAACTATATATGTTGAGAGAGAGGGAGAAGGGGAGAAAGCACTTGTACCGCCTGAAGATCATGGAATCTTAAATTCTGGAAAGAAAGTACTACTTACCTAAATTCACCTTTATACCAAATCATTTGGGTTTCTACCACAGTTTCTCTATGGATGACAATATATATATATATATATATATATATATATATATATATATATATATATATATATATATATATAGAGAGAGAGAGAGAGAGAGAGAGAGAGAGAGTTGCCGTGTCAGTGTCAGCGTACTTCCTGCTTTTCCCTACTATTGCGGTAATGAACTCCTCCTACTTATAAATAGATCAAGTAGCCACATTAAAGTAGGATTCTGAGGATCAGTTGATTCATTTAAATATTTACGTTCTGCATATGAGTATTTAATAAACCTCTTCTGCTTTGTTTTCTCTATCTGGTCTTCTCTTCCTTAGATACACTCTAACTGCGGACTTGCTAATTCTCGGCTATTTTGAACAAAGACAAAATTACAACATATATATATATATATATATATATATATATTAAGGCATTAAAAACAAGAAATTTTATATTATGGACCATGATAGATTTAAAACAAAAACACACACCAGTCGACCGGTTTCGTCCCCTCTCATCAGAATTGTTAACGGGGAACTAAAATTATGAGGAAAAGAAAAAGAAAAAGTCTGTTATGCATGACATGAATGATTGGACAGGAAGAAATAAATTATTATAAAAGTTATACCAAAAAAGATGCTAGAAACGCAGCACAGCAAGTCCAAGCAAACAATCTCTTTGTTTACAAAGAGTAGGTTGCCTGAACCTGATGTAAAGCGTCTCTAACACCTTAAGATGGAATAGCGAGTGCGAACTGGCCAAAACAGAAAACCAGTTCACACTGAAATTCAACGCACAAGTAGGATTCTTTATAAAGTGATCCGCAATCGAAGACCCATACGTGTTACGAATGGTATCACCCAAAGAATTTTTTTTATTCAGTATTATAGCAGGTACGTGTTGTTTAATTCTAACGTCCAATCGCTGTGTCGTTCTACCTATGTAATCGCATCCACAATTACATTTGAAATGGTAAATAACAGAGTTAATATGGTGGGGGGGTAGAACGTCTTTACACATAGATGAAAGTACGGACTTAGTTTGAAAGACAACACGAACATTGGCTGCAAAATAACACTGACGTGAACTCCATGAAATACGCTTGGCGAAGGATTCACTAACCACAGTAAAGGAAGATAGACCGGACATTTACCCACTGAAGCAGATTTTATTTTGTTAAACCTGGCAGTTTCATCTCGAATAACTGAGTGAACAATGTTCAACGGATAACCATTGTTCACAAAAATCTCAGTTAAACAACTGATTTCATGTTTCAAAGTGTCATCCGAACAAATCATTAGGGCCCTATGTGTCAGTGTCCTAATCAAATTAATCTTTTGTCGTTTAGGACAAAAGGAGTCCCATCGAGTATATAATCCAGTAAATGTAGACTTCCTGTAAACTGATGTGATAAACGAGGAAGGAGTTCTTTGAACAAGAACATCTAAGAAGGGCAATGAACCATTGAACTCCTTATCTACTGTGAATTTAAGGGCAGGATGAACACTGTTGAGTAGGGGAAAAAATTGATCCACTTCCGATTCGTGGCTGAACACACAAAAAGTGTCGTCCACATACCGAAAGTAAACCTTGGGTCGGGCCGAACTTAACATAAGGCTTTCTTCATAAAACCCCACAAAGATATTAGCCAACACGGGACCCAAGGGGGAACCCATCGGTACACCATCGATCTGACGATACATGATATTGTCGAAACTAAAATCGACGAACATGGTGGCAAATTTCATGAGTTCAACGAACACTTCTTCAGGTATATTAGGAGGAGTCAAATTACTACGATATAACATATCGCTGCAAATATCAATAGTCTCCGATAAAGGCACACACGTGAAGAGGCTGCAGATGTCAAAGGAACACATAAATCCATCTGTGGCATCACAATTCCAAATGAATTTGGAAAAAGAAAACGAATCTTTAATACAAAAGGAACTGTAATACTGCAACACTGGTTGCAACAATATAGCAAGCCACTTTGCGACTTTATGCTGTGAAGACCCAATCATCGATAAAATGGGTCTCAACGGGACACCCTTCTTATGAATCTTGGGTAATCCATAAAGACGGGGACGAATAGAGCCAAGCGGTCTCAATTGCTCCGCCATTTCAGATGAAAGAACACCACTTTTTACCCACTTGACAAGACGTTTCTGAAATCGAATTTCAGAAGTCAACGTAGAATCGTGAGTATCAATGGAACCAAGGCGTTGAAACTTGGAAGGATCATTCAATATGCTTAACATTTTGCTAATGTAATCATGGCGGTCCATAAGGACAACAGCCGATCCTTTATCCGGTTTCGTAATAACCAAAGAATGGTTATTCTTAAGGGATTTAATAACCTTATGGTGTTCACTTCTCCATTTCGATTCAGAGAAAGAAATAGGAGAACTAGCATAAGAATGAGCCAAATCATTCAATTTGGCTCGAAAGTCGCTGGATTTATCACAAGACACAGGTTGAAGCTTCGAGAGTTGAGCATAAAATACTTCGAATTCAGAAAAAATATTCTCCCTACTGATAGAAGTAAAAGGAATACTAAAATCCAGGCCATGGGCCAAGATAGCAAGCTCAATCTCTGAGGGAGAATAAGACGACAAATTAACTACATTTTTTGTAGCATTTGGTTCAACCATACAGCCAAATCTTTTGGAGATAAGATGTTTTAACTTATTTTGAAAACAGCTAGACATCTTAGAACAACACCGTGCAGATATTGAACCAACATAACGGGCAAAGCGGATCCTATCAAAATATGATAAATAATTCCCTGCCTCACGCCATAACAATTGATATCTTCTCTGTAGGCCCAAGTCCTGGTTAGAAAATTGTAAGAGATGAAACCGTACTTTCATTTATGTGTAAAGACGTTCTACCCCCCCCCCCACCATATTAACTCTGTTATTTACCATTTCAAATGTAATTGTGGATGCGATTACATAGGTAGAACGACACAGCGATTGGACGTTAGAATTAAACAACACGTACCTGCTATAATACTGAATAAAACATTTTCTTTGGGTGATACCATTCGTAACACGTATGGGTCTTCGATTGCGGATCACTTTATAAAGAATCCTACTTGTGCGTTGAATTTCAGTGTGAACTGGTTTTCTGTTTTGGCCAGTTCGCACTCGCTATTCCATCTTAAGGTGTTAGAGACGCTTTACATCAGGTTCAGGCAACCTACTCTATGTAAACAAAGAGATTGTTTGCTCGGACTTACTGTGCTGCGTTTCTAGCATCTTTTTTGGTATAACTTTCATAATAATTTATTTCTTCCTGTCCAATCATTCATGTCATGCATAACAGACTTTTTCTTTTCCTCATAATTTTAGTTCCCCGTTAACAGTTCTGATGAGAGGGGACGAAACCGGTCGACTGGTGTGTGTTTTTGTTTTAAATCTATCATGGTCCATAATATAAAATTTCTTGTTTTTAATGCCTTAATACGCTTTTGTACCGTTTCAAATATATTCAAATATATATATATATATATATATATATATATATATATATATATATATATATATATATATATATAACAAGAAAACAAGCACTAAAAAGAACTGTTTAAATACGTGTTTAATAAAAACATGTGGCCAATAACAAGTTAGAAACACTATCCTGTAGAGCTATTAATAAATGTATAGGTAATAAAATCTTTAGAGGCTGGGTAGAAACACGACCGTTATATATATATATATATATATATATATATATATATATATATATATATATATATATATATTGTGTGTGTGCGTGCGTGCGTGTGTGTGTGTTAAGAGAAAGGGCGAGAGTGAGAAAGATCTAGAGGAAATAGACCAAGATAGATAGGAAGGGACGAAGATAGATAGATATTAAGTTGGTGCAAAAATAATTTCGTTTTCTCACATAGTAACATATGTTAGAAAACGAAATTATTTTTGCACCAACCTAATAGATAGATAGATAGATAGATAAGTTCTGTAAAACTGACAGTCTTTTGAGTCCGTCTTCCTCATTTCTCTGTGGAAGGTCGGCATTCCAGAGAAAATATTGCAGATGGCATTTCTTCACTTCCAAGGAATTACAGCATCTGTCATCTCAGATGTTCAAAGGGTTCGTCCATTTACCGTAACAAATGGACCAAAACAAAGAATTGTGTCACGGCTCCCGTGATTTATGTCCTTTATTTCTCTGTTTTATTCAACTATTCTAATACTGACATTCAGTTCTACTCCCGTACTTCATGTGGTCTGTTTAATCATTAGCAACTTAAATCCAAAACATTAAAAATTGAGCATATAATTCGCAATCTCTTATTTGCACCAGCTGCTGCCTTGGTTGCAGCCTCCTTTCGTAAAGTTCATAAGTATATGAGTAGATTTTCAAGAGCCTACAAAGCATTTGGCTTAGCAATCATTATCAAGATGTTTGAAGTGATTCCCCAACCAAAGCCATTCCTTAAATTTATATGTGCTGTTCTTTCAGCAATCCACACTCAGCAACCCCTCTACCATCTATGCCAATTACTTTTAGAAAAGAAATAGTCAAAATCATTTTTAAAGACATCGGAAGTAAATTCAACGATTCAATCTCTTCTCTTGACAATGAAATCAATTATTGTATCTCCAAAGATACTGACTGCTTTGGGAAGCTCTACCATCGACCATGGAAAATCAGAAGAATTTCCTTGAATACCAAGCTTACTGTATAGTGAGCTGTATTAATTCTGGACCTCCTCCCAGAACTATATTTGCTAGTTTTATGTCTTCCATAATCTTTGACTTCGTACAATCTGGAAGACAAATGATCTATTTCATTTTTTTAATCACTTCACCCCTATCAAGGCAAAAATGTCAATCGTACGCAGAGAGGTTAGAGTGGGGGTGAACGTGAAAGAAAAACAAAATGAGAATAGGGAGAACTGAGGAAAGGACAAAAGCTGAATGGGGTTCAAGAAGATAGAATATGGTGACTGATGAAACATTGAAATTTTGAAGATTGTTGTTATCAGGAAAACAAGTACACGGAAGGGAGTTCCACAGGTGGGAAGGGCGATAAAAGTAACTGTTAGAGTAGAAGTGGTGGTTACATTTAACTGATTCGAGAGTAAAAGGATGAGACCTAAATGCCAATCTAGTAACACGACTAAATTCATGCAGTTGGAGCACCAGGGGGAAAAGCTCGTCAGAGCTATGAAAATATTTGTAGAAAAGACAGAGGGAAGTCACGTCGGTGAGAAAGTGACTGATGTCCAAATGCCAAGTCAGGATCGATTAGATTTCAGTTACTTTTTTTTGGATTTTTACAAGAATCTCAATATGTACAGCAGAAGCACCAAACCAAACATGGCAACAGTATTATTGGTAATTAATTTCATATGAATATTTATAAACGCCGCAAAGGATAAAAATGTAGAGCATATGGTTTCTTTTGTAACATTTACTGACAATTCCGTATCGTGTGTTGAGATGAGTAAAAAAAAAAAAAAAGTGTTCGTGTATGCATATATTTTATTATTTTTCTTGTACATTTTTTTTTTTTTTTTGACCGCCGACTTTCATCATTCATTCGAAATTTGCAAATTACGAGAAGTCAATTAATTCTAATTAATCCAGTTCATATGAATATTTAAACGCCACACAGGACATATGGTCCCTTTGTAACATTTACTGACAAACCTGTGTACCGCGTGCAGTAAGATTAAATAAATAATAATTAAATAAATCTAGAAGAAACCACAGACTCATTTATTTATTTTGTTTAAGGGAAATTGTCGGTAAAACGTATAAGACATATCTGCTGGCACCAAGGGGGGGTCACAGCATTTCTAACTTGTGCAATGACTGCTACTGCAGCAGGAGTCGTTGTTGAATAATAATAATAATAATAATAATAATGATGATGATAATGTGCGAGATGGATTCTGACGATAAAGATTTTCTGACCCGACACAGTGACCCAACTTTGCATTTAGTTGCGTTTAGTTATTTCATCCGTAAACGCGTGGGACGTAGATGCCAATCTAGTAGCACGCTTAAACTGATGTAGTCTGGACACCAGTAAAAAAGAATCTCGTCAAAGACAGAGGGAAGCCATGTCACATCGATTAAACATCGACAAAAAAATAAAAACAAGCAATATAATTTGACCCAAATAGATAAACAAACGACTTCCTGTGAAATAACCGCCATAACAGAACACCCACAATGCACCACTAACCCGTATATATATAAATAGCCGAGAAAAATAACAGACAGACTGTTTCACTGTTTCACAGCTCTTCAGTGTGGCTAGACATCCGGTTGCCTCTAGCTAGGATCTAACCCGACTGAATTAGTGTCAGTCGGAGATTCTACCACTAAGCACGGCAGGGATGAAGGTGAATTTTAGCGTATTTATTTTTAGGTAAACGCACACAGTGACTCAATTCGCTTTTTGCCGAAGAGTCTCGCTATATCAGCTATAATAGTCACTGTTTACAAACCCACACCTCTTTCTCCAGAGACCTCAATTGAAATTAATTTTTCAGGAGCCAATATAAAGTCATATATATATATATATATATATATATATATATATATATATATATATATATATATTAGAGAGTGTGCAGCTTATATTTCATATCATAAAGAAACAATTTATACAAAGAATTAAATAGCGATGTTAATGCGATTAATGCCGAAATCACTTCGCTAACAGGACTTAATGCGACATTAACTTACTATGATTTCCTTGAATAATAAGCTCCTTAGATTCCAGTTTTTGTCAGATGGAAGACACATGCCAAGTACTTTCGACAATTTCAAATTGTCATCTTCAGGGCGCAATTTTCCCATACATACCAATTACATTATACTAAGTACATTTCACTTTAACAGATAAATACATATAACAAGAAAAATTTCGTGGATTTATAACTTTTCAAACTTCAAATAAAATTCTCACTTGATCGATTTGAACAAGAACTCGCGACATCGCGGCGTCGTACGCACCAAATCTTTTGTTCAACTGTTATTAATAGCATAATTTAAAAAAAAAAAAAAAAAGAAGATTTCGGTCTAGACATATTTCGTCTTAGTTTTTACCTGTGTACGGGAAAATTGCGCCTTGAAGATGACAATAGTTTCAGAAGATTTTTCCAGATAGAAGTCCTACAATTTAAAGCATATCTGGAGAGAAATAGATTAATACCACTACCAAGATAGAGATAGAGAGGAGAAAAACTGATAGATAGATAGATAGATAGATAGATAGATAGATAGATAGATAGATAGATAGATAGATATGAACAAATCCTACAAACCTACAAAAATGTTAAGAAAGTGTTATATAAAAACGTAGCAAATCCTACCCTTTAAAAATCCACTTTCGAATTAGGTGCTCCAAAATTATGACCTTGTGGCATACGAAGCTTATTGAATATAGTTTGGCCTTCTTGTGTACCCAGCTAAACCAAACGCTGTTATCAAGAAGTAAGTGCGATGCATACATTTTAGTTCGTGGAGGTTGATATTCGAAAACGTTAAGCGTTGACTTGAGAAATAATTGAAGTATGATTGTGATCGATCATTATGGGCGCGATTCAGCTTTAGAGATCAATAAGAAGACTCAGAAAGGGTGTGGAATCACCAATGTAAGAAAAGACATCCGGATGACATATCCACCTCTTCCATCACCCCGTCAATCTTTCTACTTGACAAAGTTACAAGTGCCTTCTAGCGTTCTAATAAAGAGAAAATGTCACTGCGCTGGAAATATTAAATTGCAATACCTTCCTGAAGATCGCATGACCAATAGATATATAAGGAGTCATTTCCTGGCCTTACTACTTACTTTTATCACATTTCTCCGCCATGGAACTCTTCTGATTCCTTGTTTCTCCCCACCCCCCACACCTACAAGCTGTAAAGATTTAAATGTAACGCCAATCTCCATCTACTGCCTCCCTGAAATCTGTTCTTTTATTTTCCTTTCTTTTCACTTCTCCTCACTAAAGTCTCCACATTCTTTCACTTTTATTAACCCCATGCGTCTTAGTGGCATTATCGCCTTGTTGGTTTGGGTTTTTTTTGGTGGGGGAGCGAATGATTAACTTATATTAATTTAGAATGACAAGGAAGAATCGGGTTTAAAGGCACACAAATGGTTTTAGACGTAAAACAGAAGAAAGGTTAACATCTGAAATCGTATATTCCAAGGCTGTACCTTCGGGGAAAAAAAGTATGAAATCGTGCATATAGCAGATCATCTATACAGCATGATGGAAGCATATTTTCGCATTTAGAACAAGATTAAGATAAGTGCCATGAAATGAAATCACCGAAAAAAGTGCGTAGAAACATGATTGTCAGTAAAAGAGACAAGAAAAGTTGTGAGCTACATACTGGGGATGGTAAAATCAAGAAACTATAGAAATTCCATAATCTAAATGTTATAGAACATAACGGACGATGGAAACTGTTACACATGAAGATGCATAGAAATCGGTAAAGATGCCTTCCGGAAACTAAGTAAAGTATTGAAAGATATGGAAATATAGTCAGAAGCAAAACAAAAATAAAAAAAAAACAAAAAAGCAAAAAAAATTGATCATTTATGACATTGATATATCTGTCTATATTTCTGAGATGAGGTATTATGTACACTATTTACATTATTCGGACTATTGTCCTCATCTTTGTTACCATATTTATTACAACGTTTGGGCCGTTGTACGCTCCGACCTTCTTCGGGTAGTTGGGCACATGGCACAATGGGTAAAGGCGTTGGTTTGATCCAGTGACAGGACCCAAAGAGTGCGACTTCAATATCCGATTAAGGCAGTAGTGAACTTGGAGACAGGAATTAACAGGAGATAAATGATAACTGACATCCATTGAAACATGGCATGTGGAACTAGAATAGTCTACCCCAGTGAGCGAAATAAAGGGTTCAGTTCGACATTCCAAACACCTTAAAATGGGATATTTTTGTATTTTTAAAGGTAAAATATAAAATGCCAGTAACTAAAGGTTATTTGTTTTTATTTTGACGTCAATAAACACTTAACTATGAAATATTATCAAACAACAGCATCATATTTTGTTTACATCAATAAAACCACCACCTACCTTAAGTACTACTTTACAAATTCTGGAATTCTTTCCAACAGTTTTTGGAAAATAAATGTAAATGACAAAATACCCCAGTCATTCTTCAAGCACTGAAAAAGCTCACTCTCACTCTTTGGGTATTCTCTTTGAACTCTCCTATCCAATTCACTCCATACTAGTTCAATAAGAGAGAGATCAGAAGATTGAGTTGGATTAGTCATAATTTTAATTTTTTTTTTTTTCTTTTGAGTCGGGGTAATTTTGATATAACTTAGAAGGGGATTTTGCATCTTTGTCTTTTGCTGAAAAGTGATTGTTTCCCAATTATGCGTAAACCAGATGATATATCATGGCTTTGTAATTCGAATGATATTGTTCTTTTTCATCATTCCCTTAAACTGAATTAAATCCCCACTCTTCTCCTCTCCCAAAGCACCTCCATGCCATAACAGACACACCATCATCAGCCGTAGGCGTTACAACAACATATTCATCATTCAGTTTTTTCCCCTAGCTTTTTTTTCACACTCTCCTCTTACTACCAAGACTCAAATTTGGACTCGTCTGTCTACAATATATTTTGTCACTCTTTCAATGTCCAGTCGTCGTGTTTTTTTTGACGATAACAGTCTTTGCTGCTAATTCGCCTTCCGTAATAAAGTTTACTTGGTGCAACCGCTGAGCTGATCCACACGGTGCGATGGATAAATTGTCGCAAATTTTTGTTTTTAATTTTTTTCATGTACGTTTTTTTGGGGTTTTGCGACTGCACAATATAGTTGGAAACTGACTACACGACCGCCATGACGCAATTCAATCCGTTAGAAATTTGGAAACACCGGAAGCTCCAATACGAAGATTTCAGAGTGTTTGTGTGTCAATCTGATGAGAGTGCAGAGGATTCAGAAAGAGTTGGATGAGTCTAATTGTGATTGCAAGATGTTTAGAGCGATGGGGATGACGTCGTTATGCATTCATTCATCTTCCCAAAGTGCCATAGCCTCAACCCGGAAGCCTACACCAAGTGCCTTGAGGAGGTAGTGTTGCCCTGGGTGGGTGTCTGCCAGAAGACCCCATGTCTGGCAACAGGACTCTGCACAATACTACACAAGCTGGACAACCCAGTCATGGCTGTCAGACAATTTCTGCAACTACATCACCTAACTCCGCAGACCGCAACACCTTTGACTATTATGTGTGGGGCGCAACTGAGCGAGGGACCAACAAAACTCCTTGTAACACCAAAGATGAACTGATGGCAAGGATTATGGCAGCATTCACCAACTTAAACAAGGAGACCATCCAGAAGTGTTGCAAGAGATTCCGAAGTCGTCTGGAGGCCGTGAGGCCATTGGCGATTTTATTGGATAAATTTAGTCTTTAGTATTTCAAGATATTTTTGTGTAATTTTGGTTAATATATGTGTTAATATGAGATGTCAGTGTTATTTTCATTATTGTGTAATTTATACGACAATTTATCCATCGCACCCTCTGTGTGTTTGTGTGTATAAACAAAAGTATAAATGTTAGTTTTTCAATTTTTTTTTTTAATTTAAGAGTGTTTTTTTAGAAAAGCTAACAATATTTTTTACTTTTGTTTATGAATGTGTTAAAAATATAATCCTCACATTTTCCTTGATAAAGACTGTTAAAGGGCGAAAGGCATCGGCTAAGATTTCTTTTTGTTTTTATTCATATTGTCCTTTTACAGATATATCTTTAGTTTTATCTGGGATATTATACACATTGTCCGATATGGAAAACAAAAATAAAAATTGGAAGATATAAATAATTATTAGTCTTCTCACATTGCTACAGAGACAGAAAAAATTGCATTGAATAAAAAGTTATTTCTCAAATGATCTTATCATTTATTTACGTAGACGAATTCCTAAAATTACCTACACAAAGAATTAGAAAAAAAAGAACTAATATTTTTTGGTAAGACCAACCAAACAAGAAATGATCTTCATGACCACAAAATCCAAATAAATGATGTAGACTAAGACATTCAAACTATAATGTAAACAATAAACAAAACCTTAGTTTACAAAATGAATGAAATACATTAGTTTCTAAAAGCAAATGGACTAAAGTGACAGATTTTTGCGTAATTTAGACGACAATTTATCCATCTCACGCTGTAAATCGATTTTTCACTGTTGAGGGTGACACTGGTTGCTGCCGAAAGGAATTAAGTTCAGCTGTCAGTTCTGGAGCAGTTTTCCTTCAATTTCTTTTGCTTTTAATAATCAAGTGTTTATATTCAGCGGTCATTGTCATTTTTGGTGCACCACTTGTTTTGCTTAAAACATTTCTACCTTCATCTCAATGTTTAGCAGGATTGATTTTGCCATTATGTGCAAATTTCAGAATTAAAAATTAAATTTAAAAAAAACTATGAAAATACTGTCTTAATGAGATAACTCCATATATTTTGTTTACAATATTAATCAGTACTAAGTTAGAATTTCTAACTTGTATTAACATTTCAAATAGTCTACTGAAGGGTTAATGGTAAAAACAGATTTGAACTTTTTGATATAAGAGTTGCATGGCGCAAGACTGATAAATAAAAGCAATACACTGTAATTACTGAAATTTTATCCTTTATATATATATATATATATATATATATATATATATATATATATATAATGGACTCTCCCGTCGGTTTCGACGAATGAGGAACTGACAGCTTGTTTGATTCAGTTATGGAATTTTGTGTCATAATCTTAAGTGGCATTTAAGACCCACTAGTGATTTACAAAAGAGGCGACATATGGAGCAAGTGTAAGGATTGTGAGATAAGATCACTGTTAGACTGGCTGACCTTTTAGATCTTGCTCTCGCTTCTTGAAGACAATTCAGACAAGCAGATTGAAAACTGCTGAGTCCACTAAAAATCGCTGATCTCCATTCTACCCGCTCCAAGCCTGAGTGCTCGAGGGTGTTATGTGGTATATTGACAGCTGACAAGTTGCTCTTCAGCTTGTCTTTGTCTCTTAAAAAATGAAACTTGACGCCGCTTTCTGTGTCTGCGAATGCATATTTCAGCATCACCGAGAAGAAAAGGGCAAAAAGGACAGAGGACATGACACATTCTTGCTTGGTGCCATTTGTGACATCAAAGGATTCTAACATCATATCATCAGACACGATATTAACTTTTATTCCTTCATGAAAGGAGATGACCTTTACCATATTTTCAGGGATGTCGAGTTTCCTCAATATATATATATATATAATTTATATATATATATATATATATATATATATATATATAACATTGGACAACATTAGGGGTTAGATGTATAAAAGTTAGAAATATAAATGAAACTCATTTATTTTATCATTTAAAGGAAAAGAAAAAAGCTTTCAAAGTAAATTTAACTTTAATTTGATACTTGGTTTGGACTCCTTTTCCTTTTATAACTGCCTTTATCCGCCTTTGCATATTAGAGACCAGCTTGGCACAAGTAATTGGCTCGATTTTCTGCCATTCTTCATGAAGTTTGGCTTCTAATTCGCGTTTTGAGGAATGTTTGTGCCCCCCCCCTCTTGTCTCTAAGCATAACCACAGATTTTCAATTGGATTCAGGTCAAGGGATTGAGGAGGCCACTTCATTACCCTCACTTCTTTTCAAAGAAATCCTTCGAAACTCTGGATGTGCAACATGTTGCGTTGTCTTGTCGGAAGATTACTCCATCTGGCATTTAATTATTGAAAATGTTTCTCTAATGAAGGGGGGGGGGTTAGTAGCAATTGGTTTAACATGATTGTGTAAGTTCTGGAATTCATTCTACCCTCACATGTGAATAACGTTTCTGTCTCAGAAGACGACATGCATCCCCAAACCATTACATTCTCACCTCAAAGTTTTACAGTTGGGGCAATATATTAAATATGATATGCTTCTCCAACTCTTCGACGAACATAAACATTTCCAGGGGTTCCAAAAATCTGATAAAAATCAAAATTTTAGGAATAATTTTCTATCCAATAAAAACATAGTACTAATAGGTGTAATAAAATCAATTATGATCAATCAGTTAGTTTCAACTAATAAAAAAAACTTATTTCAAAATTGCTTTCATCAGATCAGACAACTTTAGCCCAGTCCTCAGCTGCCCAATTTTCATGCACTTTTTAACCTCAAACAGCAATGGTTTTTCCTAGCTTGACGTCCATTGAGGCCAGCTTCTGTGCGAGTCGATATCACATTCTTGCACTTGAAATTTAGTAGTCACGTTAGAAGTGTTTCTATTTTCTTATCACTTAGAGATAACCCTCTTTAGAAGTCTGTTTTCCCTTGACTTTGTACACCTTTTCCGGCCCTTGATCATCATGATTTTTAAAAGAAAGGGTTTCCTTATATCTTTTAATGGGTCTTTGTTCACCATTTCTTGAACATTTCACTTTTCTTGCAATTTTGACTTGAGATAACCATTCTTTGAACAATGCAATGTTTTCAAGCCTTTTAGTTTCAGGAATGTTTTTCTTCGGAGATATTTTTCAGCAAAGAAGCACTTATAATTTGATGCTAAACTTGTTACTAAAAAAATTAGAAAAGATTTAGTACTACAGATTAAATTTTAGCACTGCAGATTAAATGTCAAACAAATGATTTTGCCACTTATGATAAATAAGGGAAAATGAACACAAATCCTTATTGGTGCCCATAAATGCCAGTGAAACATGAATTCAAGAATACTTATTATAATGTTTTCAGCTAATATATGTACACTTTTCAATCATATATCTAACTTTTCTACACCTGCCCCATATTTTTGTCTAAGGGTATATATATATATATATATATATATATATATATATATATATATATATATATAGAGAGAGAGAGAGAGAGAGAGATAGATAGATAGATATATAAGTGAACATTGAAGTCAACACTTAGAGGCGACAGGCTGTTTCATGCTAGACGCAATCGTCAGGCCACGAGTCACGTGGCCTGACGATTGCGTATAGCATGAAACAACCTGTCGCCTCTAAGTGTTGACTTCAATGTTCACTTTTATATTTATACACGTACTATCTCTGATATTGAGCACTTTATCCCATGAATATAGCACACGTTAATTAAGAGTATATTTCTTTACCAACTGAAAGGATATCGTACACAGAAGAAGTATTACTATGACCCCTTGGGAATGTTAGTGGAGTGGTTTTCTGTTACGTTCTCTACGGTTTTGAGTTTGTTGATAGCCAAGGCCAGAGAGTTCAGTCTATTTGCCTATTTAGCAGGGGTGTAAGAACAAGTGGATTTAGATTTTTTTCAAAGGGAATTTGCATTAAATGAATCCAGCTGACAAGGGCTGGATTTGAACTCGACTCCCTAATAATCGTTTCCACTAATAATCGTTTCCACACAAATAATCGTTTCCACTAATAATCGTTTCCACACTAATAATTGTTTCCATTAATAATCGTTTCCACACTAATAATCGTTTCCACTAATAATCGTTTCCCCACTAATAATCGTTTCCAATAATAATCGTTTACACTAATAATCGTTTTCACTAATAATCGTTTCTACATTAATAATCGTTTCCACCAATAATCGTTTCCACACTAATAATCGTTTACACTAATAATCGTTTACACTAATAATCGTTTCCACACTAATAATCATTTCCACTAATAATCGTTTCTACACTAATAATCGTTTCCACTAATAATCGTTTCCACTAATCATCGTTTCCACTAATAATCGTTTCCACACTAATAATCGTTTCCACTATTAATCGTTTTCACTAATAATCGTTTCTACACTAATAATCGTTTCCACTAATAATCGTTTCCACACTAATGATCGTTTCCACTAATAATCATTTTCACTAATAATCGTTTCCACAGTAATAATCGTTTCCTCTAATAATCGTTTCCACCAATAATCGTTTCCACACTAATAATCGTTTCCACTAATATTCGTTTCCACTGATAATCGTTTTCACTAATAATCGTTTCCACACTAATAATCGTTTCCGCACTAATAATCGTTTCTACTAATGATCGTTTCCACACGAATAATCGTTTCCACACTAATAATTGTTTCCACTAAAAATCGTTTCCACTAATAATCGTTTCCACACTAACAATCGTTTCCACTGATAATCGTTTCCACAATTAATCGTTTCAACACTAATAATCGTTTCCACTAATAATCGTTTCCACTAATAGTCATTTCCATATTAATAATCGTTCCCACACTTATAATCGTTTCCACACTAATAATCGTTTCGACTGATAATCGTTTCGACTGATAATCGTTTCCACACTAATAATCGTTTCCACTATTAATCGTTTCCACACTAATAATCGTTTCCACACTAATAATCGTTTCCACTAATAATATTTTTCACTAATAATCGTTTCTACACTAATAATCGTTTCCACTGATAATCTTTTCCACTAATAATCGTTTCCACACTAATAATTTTTTCCACTAATAATCGTTTCCACACTAATAATCGTTTCCAGCAATAATCATTTCCACACTAATAATTGTTTCCACTAATAATCGTTTCCACTAATATTCGTTTCTACACTAATAATCGTTTCCACACTAATAATCGTTTCCACTAATAATCGTTTCCATACTAATAATCGTTTCCACTAAGAATCGTTTCCACTAATAATCGTTTCTATACTAATAATCCTTTCCACACTAATAATCCTTTCCACTAATAATGGTTTCTACACTAATAATCGTTTCCACTGATAATCGTTTCCACTCATAATTGTTTCCACACTAATAATCGTTTCCACACTAATAATCGTTTCCACTAATAATCGTTTCCACACTAATAATCGTTTCCACTGATAATCGTTTCTACTAATAATCGTTTTCACACTAATAAGCTTTTCCATTAATAATCGTTTCCACACTAATAATCGTTTCAACTAATAATCGTTTCCACACTAATAATCGTTTCCAGTGTTAATCGTTTCCACTAATAATCGTTTTCACACTAATAATCGTGTCCACTGATAATCGTTTCCACTAATAATCGTTTCCACAGTAATAATAATCGTTTCCACACTAATAATTGTTTCCACTAATAATCGTTTCCACTAATAATAATCTTTTCCGCTAATAATCGTTTCCACCCTAATAATCGTTTCCACCCTAATAATCGTTTCCACATTAAAAATCGTTTCCCCATTAATAATCGTTAACAATATAAGAAGAATCTGAAGACAAAAGTAAAAGAGGAATAGCATATTTCATTTGGGGTTATGTCTTTTCTCTTTGCCGCGGTCCTCTACTGTTGATGTGCTTACGGTCATAATTGAATATGGATATCAAGTTCTTGATCATAACAGTGAATGTCGATTTGTTTCTCTAGAATGGAGAAATAACCTCCAATCTGTGGTTGACTGGGGCAGGAAATGGTTCGTGAATTTTAATGCATCCAAACCTAATCTACTGTCATTTATTCATTATGGAGCAACGGTTCTCAAATAGTGGGCCTGGGCACACTGGTGTGCCCTGAAAGATGTCTAGGTGCGCCCTGGATCTCCAGACAAACATATGTCCAAACATAAATAAATATATTTACTTTATTATATTGCGGTATACATCTTATTACAAATAGCCCTCGAGGAAAGCTTCAATGACAGGAAGCTTTTGTTTTGCTATAGTCAACTGGTAGGAGTTGCTGGTCGGTCCTCCATGCCTAGTTCGGGAAAGATGGTTACTAAAAGATGGTATTGTGTAACCTCAAATGATAACGAGAATTAGGATTGTTTATTTACATGTTGTATTTCATAGTAATTTATCATTTAGAATTTATCACTTATTTGTTTATAAGCAAATGTAATAAATTAATTACTTTATCATAAATATTCTGGATTACTAATTATATCCAGTGTGTGCACTGTTACATAATTTCCTGATTTAAAAGGCGAAAGATTTCAATCGGCGCTAAAACATTCTTTTTTTTTTATTTATTCAAAGAAAAACTGACAGAATTCTGCCAACCAACCTGTAATAACAAAAGTATATAGGTGTAGGCTTCAAGAAAGCTTTATTCAATTGAGAATACAAGGTTCGCGTATAGTGTTCTTTTATAGTCCCAGTAAACAGAAATAGCTCTCTCAAAGTGGAGAGTAACAAAATAAGGGGAGAGCACTTTTGATTATTCATAACACAATCATTAAATATCATTGAAGCATGTCTTTCAGATTTTCTTAGCAATTTCATAATAAAAATTTAGAAGCATTTAAATGAGGGGCGCTCCATCAGACTGTCGTAGAAATCATTTAATTATAAAAACAGTTCAATTAGCCATAACTACATTTTTGTTTCGTTTTTTCAAATGCTTTTATTAGTCAGGGTCTTGTTTTGCGCAATCTATCATCCCCTCACCCACATATATAAAAATAACATTACAGTATTTTTTTTTAATTCAGATACAGTGCCTTTCCTCGGAAATTTGTACTGCTCTGCCAACCAAGCATGCGCCAGTGTCGCTCTAACAGTTGTTAAAAGTGGAAGTGTTGTGTATAATGCTTATTTTCTAGAAGGTTTTTCTCGCCTGAGTCCATCGTTCACATCTACAAATCTACCATGCACCCATACATTGTATACAGTTGCCATATTTGGCATGGTGCCCACGCTGTTTATCTCGAGGTTCTCGACAAAATCCAATGACGAATATGCAATGTGATCGGTCCTGACTTGAGGTCTCGGCTCCAATCACTTTCTCACCGACCTAATATGGCTTCCCTCTGTCTTTTCATGACATCTGCTCTGACGAGCTATTTTCACTGATGCCCCGTTGTTTGAATGTAAGCGTGCTACTAGGTTGACATCTCGGTCCCACCCTTTTACTGCCGAAACAGTTCAATGTAACCACCTCTTCTACTCCAACAGCTTCTTCTCTTGCACTTCCAGTCAGTGGAACTCCCTTCATCTTACTTGCTTCCCTGATACGATAATCTTCAAAAATTTCAATGCAATGTCAATCAACATCTTCTATTGCTTTAATCCTCGTGTTTCTTTTTATCCTTTCCTCACTCTCCTCCCTCACACTATACCCAGTCTTTTCGCTTATTTTATTCTCTGTAGATCTATTGCGTACTAATGGCACTCCTGCCTTGCTTGGATTGAAATACTTGAAAAAAAAATAATATATATATATATATATATATATATATATATATATATATATATATATATAATTATTTATTCGAAATTTATAACGTACATATGTTATAAAATCACTACAAAAATAGCCATTTTGTTTCAACACTTCTGGTGTATTATCAAGTGATGATGTTCAAATCAATCAAACACCCCTCGCTAAGGGGAAACGCTGTTACATATGCTGGAATGACCAATCGAAATACAAGTATACTAGAATTAAAAAAACTTGACAACGAACTAAGGTTATAATAACTATTTAATGCCTTAATGTTGGGGTTAGATTAAAATAGAATTTATTCTAACTAATAAGTATTAAATTATACTATAAAATTTGAAATTGAAAATTAAAAATTACCCATTTTAAAATTCAAATTTTATCCATATAAAGTTTAAAATTATAAAATTACTGAGAAAAAAAGAAAAAATACGTATGTTATTCTATTTATTTTGTTTTTATTGAAATTAAGTTGGAATAAATGTTAAGATCAACTGTTGCTCTGAACTTCATGACAACATAGATACATTTGAATTTTAAACATAGGCAGGGGAGGATGACATCTTGAAAAAGACAATACATACACAATCAGATTATAATACATAAACACGCAGACGTAGTTAGATATATACACACACAAAAAGGCGACAAGACAGGAAATATCCCCGCGACCCTTAAAAATATATATATATATATATGTAACATACAGAATGTATATTTAATTTAGTGTCACCAATGCAAGGGAGATAACTATATGTGTATATCCTTTACATTCGTGACGACAGCCGGCTGTTACTTGGTTCCTGATGTCTTAAAAATGATAAAATATTTGAAATTGCTATTTTAGTTTTGTGTTTAATCATACTGACGCCGAATAATAATTTTAAAAAAATCGTTAAAAGAATTTATTTCTGCAAACCATAATGTGCGTTACTGTGTTGTGGATATAAGCTGGCAACGAGAAATCGGAGAGCTGGGTTCGAATTTCAGAAGGCTCCATTAAAATGCGCACTTGAGAAAGATGTGAATCCATTTCTTCTCTACCGGCTATGGATTAAATAGCAGGACGGATTGGGTCCTATAGCCTTGGTTAGCGACCAGTTTACGGTCGAAAAATCTTTTGCTTAGTTAGTTAAAAGAGAATCGCCTAAACGTGTATCGTGTATGACAATTAACGGACTGAAACAACAAAAGGTGTAGTTTTTTGCAGATTTCTACGAAACCACATTAATTCCAGGTTTTTATCTTGTTACCTGAGGAATGTTAAATCAATTAATTATTTTATATACTATCTACGAAAATATCTTTTTAAATCTATCATTCAAAAATGTCCTGGAAAATATTGAAAACAAACTGAATAAATATGGTACTATTAGTTTCTATTCATGAATCCTTCGATCCCTGCCGGAGGATTAATTCTTCTTTAACAAGATTTCTCGAATGCGCAGACCACGAGACGTAATACACGCTGTTTAATAAGTAAAATAAGGCGTCTATTTCAAATACGAAGTATCCACCATACTAAAGTTTGAAGTAATATAACTCATACAAAAAGTAAATTAGTAAAGTTAGTAAGATATAAAATGGCGAATTCACTTCGAAAAGTATAATGCAAATCGAAATATGTTTTTGCACCGTGTAATTGATAACAGATACATTCTATTTTTTTCGTCTCGGGTGACACCTGAATTTTACCCAGAAGAAAATAGCTTCCATGCCTGATGACGACCGGAGAACCCGTTGAAAGTAATTTCATATTTAAGGAAGGCCTAATAGAGTTTATAATTAAAAAAAAAACAAAAAAACAGGTATCATAACATTCATCGAATGGTTAATGTATCTTTTAAATTTAGTTAGCGAAGTGAATTCGCCATTTTATATCATTAACTTTACTAATTCAATTTGATATGAATGATTCGTTGTAATATATATATATATATATATATATATATATATTGGAGAGCCATATGATTGTCCCCTTAAACCTTAGGAAAAAAAGCAGACGAAATTACAAATTAAATTCACCCTTTTTATTTACCGTATTTAATTTATTTTTATTTTCAATAATTATATCAAAAATCTTTCTATAATTAATATATCGATCTACATCCTGTCTGAAGTTAGTAAGCAAATAATATAAACTTCAATAATTCAAATTTCGCTTGAAAAAAACATTGTCAAAAATTTTTAACAATCCATTTAGATGACAAAATAAAGCCTGAGTTAACATTTTAAGTAGAATCAATAAAGTTTGATTGAAGTTATTCGTAGTATTCTAAAAAACCAACTGACGCTTGACGGGATTGGGCAAAACCCAAATAATCACATTTGACTTTAATAAAAAGGTAATAAAATCATCAAAACTTGATCAACACATATAATAGAAAAAATAACACAAGTTTTTGAATCCTTTACATTTTAATATATTGACCTTTCTTCTCAATAACAGCCATTAATCTATTATCCATTGATTCTGTTAATTTCTTTTAGTTCGTCAGGTTTAATTTCCGACATGTTAGTTTTAATTGCTTTCTATTGGTCTGTTTTGCTGTTATATTTTTTGCCGCCTTTATATAATTTCATCTTCACAATTGGCCATAGATTTTCGATCGGATTCGGATCAGGACTTGACGCTGGCCATTCCATTATCTTCTCTTCTGTAAATCTTTTATGCTCAAAGAATTCACGAGTAAGAATAGATACATGAGAAGGAGCATTGTCACTTTGAAACTGCGAGACTGGAACTTGTACAATGCAAAGAAAATCTTTTTCATAAAATCGCAATAGTTAGCACTATTCAGTTTAACTCCTTTTATCGACTTTGAATGGCCCAATAATGGTTTAGTCGACAATTCCAACCTATACCTACGTCTGAATAGGGCCATCAGTTCTATCAAATGTCAATCGGGATTCATCTGTGAAAATTACTTTCAAAAAGTCGTCATGTATTTCGTAGGCCAATTTCGAAACATTAAAATATTTGCCTTAGTGACAGTAGTTTACGTAGGTTTTTTTTACAGATACCAATCCACAAAATATTCCACACATTCTGTCCTTCTTGGGACCCTCAATTCCAGCCTTTTCAAAGATCTGAGCGCTGATCAAAAGTGCTTGTTTGGCTATAACTCTCTTCAGTTTACGTTCATCTCCAGGAATCAAGTTTTTGAAGCCTTTTTCTTTGCTTTGAGTTGTGAACAATTATATTTTCAACAGCCTTCTTTATCATTCAATGATTATAACTGCCTTCTTTATCATTCGATCATTATAACAGCCTTCTGTATCATTCGATCATTATAACAGCCATCTTTATCATTTGATGAGTATAACAGCCTTCTTTATCATTCGATCATTATAACAGCCATCTTTATCGCGCAATGATTTCTGCAAAGCTCCTTTGATATCACCAATGTGGACATTCCGTCACTCAATGTCTTTACTATTTTCTGTTTTTTAGCAGTTGATAGATCTTTCTCTTTACTCATGTTTTAACATATATTATGGACAAAAAGAAAAAATAATCTTTACTAGATTTCAAAGGTCTTAAGCTAATATTAGTTAAATCTGCATATTAACTTCAGTAAGTCCATTTTCATAAATTCCAATTATCTCTAAAACTGACCATTAAAATGGTAAAAAATTTCATTAAATATTCTACTAAGGGTGGAAATGGTGAAGTTTAAATTTGAAAAAATATTGGAACAAAACGTTTTGAGTTATTGGGGTTTATTTGATTTGCATCATAACTTCAGGCAGGTTTATTTTTTAAGTGTACCATTATTAATTGTAATTTATTGAGTACTACAAACCATATTCAAAGAAAGAAATCTAAGTTTTTGTTTTCTTGGAGATGATAATCTAGAACCGACTTGGTCTGACTAACAGAGCCGCCATTGTATGTTAGCATCGAACTATCCCAATCTATTTCGGTTCCTTGTAACTGAACCCGAGTAAATACACTAGCAAAACAGATCAAAGATAAAATCTTTTCTTCCGGAAAAATCATTTTAACACAATGTAAAGCAAGTTTTCTTTTACAATTCTAATTTGAGGCTAACAGAGCCATTTTGAGAAGGAGTCTTCTCTTGTCATGTTGAACGTGATCCGAAAATACGAGCTCCTGCCGAGGCTCTTAGTTTATTCGGTGAGATATTTGCTTGCAAGAAACATAGATCAATTTTTGCGACTATTTTGCGCATGAAGGAATAAAAACTGCAGAAAAATGTTTATCTGATCAATGAGAATTTTATTCAGAAATCGGAAAAACACTTAAACTCAAAAAAAATTCCCGATTATACGTTGAACAAATCCCAGTTTATACGATGTCGATTATTCACTTGGATCATTCGAATTATCCAAGGAAACACAATAATTTCCAGGTAGGAGTTAGATCCTTACATTTGCTCCATGAAAAACATTATCTTCCAGAATATAATATGTAGGTACCTCCATTCAATTTTTCGATACCTAAGGTTTAAAATGAATTTTTTAAAATGAAAAAGCATTCTTAAAGATTTTATTTTAGCTTTAATTGAAAGCTAAGGATTAGATTTATTATTTCCAGTAACTAAAATGGAGTAAAAAATTTCAAAAATTAATTTAAAAAAATACTTTTGTCTTTCCTCTTAATAACAACATAAACATTTTAATGATAAAACTTTATTTTCGTTGAGTTATGGGCCTTTCTTCATCGTGATATGCTTTTTTTTTCTTTTTTTTTTTTTTTTTTTTTTTTTTTTTAGTGGAGGTACTTATAATATGTAATGATTTCTTGAGAATCCTTGTAATTTTGATTTTGCTATTTGGGCTTTAATGAAATATTTTGAAAATAAACAGAACCTCTTCTACCCTATCCGGGACTGACTGACTTGATGGATGCAAGCTTTCATAAAATAAGAAAAACAAGTAAATTTCCGACAGAAAATACCCAACAGAGCATCATTTAAAAGGAACTTCGTGACTATAACAATAAAAATCAGGATAACTTTTCGGATAAATCATTGTATAATTATGATAATTCCTCATCTCGGAAATATCCCAATTGTTATGACTATAACAACCAATAGGGGATAGGGGGTGCGAAAAATCATTGTATAATAATGATAATTCCTAATCTCTGAAAAAATCAAAATATTGCGAGTATAACAACTAAAATGAGGATAACCGTCAGAAAAAAATGATTGTATAAGAACGATAATTCTTCATCTTAGAAATTGGAGAATCGTTGTAACTATAACAAGATGAGGATATTCGTCCGAATAGAAGAAGATATAATAATTATTATTTCTGATTTTAGAAATAAGAGAAGCATTTTGACTGTAACAAGTAAAATGAGAATAACATTTTACAATGGTTTTGCTTTTACTTTATGATAATTTCCCGTGTTGATAATGTCGAATTGTAATTGTTTACCATCTAAACTGGATGCACAGAGTGCGTCGATGGGAGGGGGATGACGGTTTCACACTAATTCATCGCTGTTACAATTTGGGCTGGAATTTTACAGATGGCTCGTTTGATAAAGAAACCTTTACAGCCGAGCAGCGTCGACATAGAAGCAAAGATATTTATTACTAATCGATAAACGTTAAAATCCTAATCGATAAACGTTAGCAGTATGTGAAGTGAAGTTAACAATGATGGGAAGCGTTGTCAAACGGTTCTTGGTCAACGGGGGTTGATGTTCGGCGGAGAGAAATGGTTCAAGACAGAATAGTAGATTTGAATTAGAGAGAGAGAGAACTCTCTAATTCTAGAGAGAGAGAGAGGGGGAGAGAGAGGGGGAGAGAGGGAAGAGAGAGGGGGAGAAAGGGGCGAGAGGGGGAGAGAGGGGGAGATTTAAAAGAAACTAGCCACTAGAATAGTTGTCGCTAATTAATCTAATAAGATGATTTAATGATGAAAAGCCTGAGAGAGAGAGAGAGATAGAGAGTAAATACTAAAGAAGGGAAGAGCGGTTGGGAGAAAAAGAAGTGAGCAAGAAAGACGGAAAGGAAGAACAGAAAAATAGAGGAGAAAACAGAGAAAGAGACACAGGGAGAGAAACAGAAACGCTAACCAAAAGAATCATGGCGATGGGCATGAACCGGTTGGGAAAAATAGAGAGAGAGATAGATAGATAGATAGATAGATAGATAGATAGATAGATAGATAGGGAAAAGACTGAGATAGATAGATAGATAGATAGATAGATAGATAGATAGATAGATAGATAGGTAGATAGATAGATAGATTGCTTTTTGACCAGCACTTAGATTGTTTAATTTAATTAGTGCTCACCTTGCTTCAATGTTTGCTAAAAACCATTTATGTTTGTGGCTCTAATAAAAAGTGGAAAAAGAAATTTCACTGTAACTAAACTAGCAAAATAGGAGCAATTCTTGAATGCTATGAAGGTTATTCATTAGTTGATTGTTTTTTGTTGGATTTTATGTTTCCTTTGCTTATTTAAATTCTCTTTTTCATTTATTCATTTTTGTTGTTGGTCAATTGTTTAAATAACAAAGGCGTCAGTAGTGAATTTGCGCAAGTTGGTCAAAATTCAGCACAGTTACTTACGAATGTGTTGTTTATAAAAAGACAGGTACATCGACGTGATGTAATGGTTAACAAGTCTCTCTGATCAATTATGACTGAATGATGAGTTCGATCATCACTTGTTGCTCAAAACTTTCTGCCTTGTACCACATCTAAGCAACACATATTAGGTTAGTGCAAAAATAATGACGTAATAATGTCGTTTTTTGACGTTAAATAATACGTCATAAAACGACATTATTACGCCATTATTTTTGCACCAACCTAATAGAAAATCATTTCCTTTGCTGGGCAGTGAGGACTTCCGGCTACAGCTAACTCGATTAGTGCAGCGGGAATTCGTGTGGGAAGGTCGTTGGGAATAGGTAGTGAAAGAACCTTTCACCACAATATCGCCAACGATTTGCCTCAGATAAAGCTAAGGAGGTGAAGGCATTAAAATATACTTTGTCCGGGTCCTTTAAAGGTAGTGTTAGATAAGCTAGACGTGGAGTATTCGGCTAGCGAGCGCTATCAAGGCCCAGGTAGTTAACTAAAATATCTAACGAAACAGTGAAGATGGGCACAGAATTGTGCAAGGAGGACATACATCGAGGTTCCGATCGTTACATTTACCGACACCACACCCAACCAAACCCAAAAGATGAGTGTGCCCTTCGGCTGACCAACGAAATGTACGAGGCGTTTCGTCTGCATTTCCACAACCGGTTGATCAAGGAGCATGGCATCGTGAGCAAAGGTTTCACAGCTATTTAACTGACTTTTCTCGACTCTCATCGACTGAAGCTGCTGACTATGAGAGTGAGATCTTGGAGGTTAAAATCCACGAGGCACTGAAGAAGGTGTGCCAAACTTAACGCTGTCGCACATGTTTTTACCTACATCGACAGCAGTGTTCAAAAACTGGTCTGTCCTTATCGGATCTCCAGAGGTGTAACCACGCTGTTAAAAAACGCTAAGCATGGTCGGGGGAAATTAGATGACTACAAGCCAATGAACTCTTTTGAATACAGAGTTAAATATTTTGGCCAAGATCCTGACGGCGCGTTTGAAGTCAGTTGCTGAGGTCCTGTTCTGACCAGAGCCGACTTGCACTGTGAAGTGCCGAACAATTCAGAACAACCCAAATTTGACCTGCACGGTTGTAGAGACTGTAGAAAACGATGAAAAGGCCACACTGATAAATCTGGACCAGTTGAAGGCATTCGAAAGGGTCGACCATCAGTACATGGCAGATGTCCCACAGGTTGTCTGATTCAAACCCGTCATCTGTAAATGGATCGGCTTGCTGTATTGCTTCTCCGATTCTGTGCTTCAGGTGAACGGGATGCATTCGGGGTGGGGGTCATTGCGCTGTCCCGATTGATTCGTCAGGATTGTTCGCTGTCCACCACTTTATGCACCTCCTGCGCAGGCTGAAGGAGGTGAAGGAGCGTGCAGACCAGCCCAATGCGATCTCCCTGGGAAGGCACGAGATCTTCCGCTTACGCCATGAGATATTAATTTTTGTGTCGTGCTACAGCGACATTGAGGCGGTGGATAATGGGGTTGAACGGTACGGGGAAGTCGCAGCGGCCAAGATTAACTGCGAAAAACTTCTGGCCTACAATTGTGCTCTTGGAAGAGCGTTGCTCTTTCAGGCCCCTTTAATTGAACGGATGGACCGGCCCGATTTCTCCGAGGGTGGTTCAGGCCCGACCTTCAGCTGGTGAACAATTGGCCGTGGGTACAGGCAAAGGTAGGAGCGTAGGTCGGCGGTTGTCCGTAAAGAGTAGGGCTGAGGTGTGCGCCTTGAACATCTTTCCTCTTATCCTTTACCAGTGTTTGTCGGCTGATCGGCTGAACTCTTTGCCTTCGGGCGGGGAGGCACCCGAACGAGGCTTCGCCGAAGGGCGAAGTCTCTTTCGGTCAGGTAAACCTACCCTGAACCCGTTTATACGCGTTCAAAGGGCATATTTTTGGCCAAGCCCACGGGCCCGGAGATCCCACGTTAAACCGGCCTTGTGCCACATGATGCCCTCGTGGGGGGTGACTAAATACCGTTCAGTCCGAAGTCGGGAGACCGGCTGATCGGCTGATCGGTTGAACTCTCTGCCATAGGTAGATAGATATTAACAAACTTAGATAGATAGATAGATAGATAGATAGATAGATAGATAGATAGATAGATATTAACGGACTTAGATATTAACAAAGTTAGCTATTAACATAAGTAGATAGATATTTACAAACTTGGATAGATAGATAGATAGATAGATAGATAGATAGATAGATAGATAGATATTAACAGATTTAGATATTAACAAAGTTAGCTATTAACATAGGTAGATAGATATTAACAAACTTGGATAGATAGATAGATAGATAGATAGATAGATAGATAGATAGATAGATATTAACAGACTTAGATATTAACATAGATAGATAGATATTAACAGACTTATATAGATAGATTGATGTGTAATCTTTTGATGCAGATAACTATGAATACACTGAGATATTTCTAGATATATATGAATATGAATGGACCGACCTGACGAGAAAGAATAACAAAGCCTCAGATTTGGGCTTGATTCATTTTGATAGCATTCTAAGTCTCTAAGCGCCGCTTGGGTAATCGATAAAAATCCCCAGATGTAGAACGTACCAACAGCCTCACGTGCCGAGCATTAACTCGAAAACCGTAACGTCCACCACGGCTAAAATATTTTACAGGCAACAATGAAAAACTGAACTGCGGTTCCACCGAACGTCGAACGATGAAATCAATTGCAACCCGCACATGAATCGTATCGATTGATTGCCAATATCCTCTTTGAATATTTCCATAAAGGAGGCCCTTCCGTGATAGTTGCTACCCAGAGGCAAAAGTACATTATCTTAATAATGTAGATATTGTTGTACGCGTAAATAAGCCTTAAACATTTTGTTCATTTCTATCGTATTGGTGAGAGGACAAACGAATTTTCTTTTCATACATTTCACCAATGAATATTTATCTTAATAGTTTCATATCTACCTACATATATATATATATATATATATATATATATATATATATATATATATATATATTAGTTTGGTGCAAAAATAATGACGTAATGATGTCGTTTTTTGACGTTACGTCAAAAAACGACATTATTACGTCATTATTTTTGCACCAACCTAATATATATATATATAGAGAGAGAGAGAGAGAAAGAGAGTGATTTGAAATTAAATCAATTTCAATGAAGAAGCAGACAGAATTAGAGTACCCTCGGACCTTGGACACCTCTGAAGATGCCTAATATGAGTTGAAAAATCATGGCCTTGATTCTGGATATTTCTGCCTCTGCAGCAGCCTTGTTTTCAGAAGGTTATTCGCAGTTTGAGAAAGACAGTAGTTAAATTGATTAGATATAGAACATCTGTCACATATATATATATATATATATATATATATATATATATATATATATATATATATATATAGGGAGCATGTCTTCATTCAAACATGCTTCATTGAATAATATAGACATATTATGTCTATTTTTATAATAATACTTTCTAGTATTCTAATCTGTTTTTATCTCTTTCTCTCTCTCTCTCTCTCTCTATATATATATATATATATATATATATATATATATTTACATTATTCGGACTATTATCCTCATCTTTGTCGCCATATTTATTACAACGTTTCGGCCGTTGTACGTTCCGGCCTTCTTCAGGTGGTTGGAATGTCGAACTTAACCCTTTATTTCGCTCACTGGGGTAGACTATTTTATTAGGTTGGTGCAAAAATAATTTCGTTTTCTAACATATGTTACTATGTGAGAAAACGAAATTATTTTTGCAGCAACCTAATAGTTCCACGTTTCAATGGATGTCAGTTATCACTAATTTCCCCCTGAAAGTTCTCCACTGCCTTAACCGGGTATTGAACTCACACTCTTTGGGTCCTGTCACTGGATCTAACCAACGCCTTTATCCACTGTGCCATGTGTCACATATGCTTTAAATATCACAAGGTCAGTTGAATCCGCAAGATAACAGATTCAACTGACAATCCTGATTTTTAAAGTTAAAAGTTCTACATGTTATTTTTACTTTCATTTTATTTCTTCACAAGTATTTTGAGCACATTTTAATACTACTGTTTCCTGGTCTGCTTCAACTCTGACCATTAACCTTTATATATATATATATATATATATATATATATATATATATATATATATATATATATATATATATATATATATATATATATATATATATATGCGTGTGTCTGTGTGTGTACATATATATGTACATATAAAACAAAATCAAAAGCTGCTGATGGAACCAACGGGCAACTTGCCAAAAAGTAAAACTCTTATCCAGACACAGACTTGAACTAAAACGACAATACTGAAAAATAAAAGCGAAAAAAGTCTAAAGGCCAACTTAACTACTCAATAAAGTAAAGTGACCAAAGCCTAGATTGCTTAAACCGATCAAAAAAAGCTTACCAACGTTAAATCCTATGAAAGGATGGCCCTGGTCATAACCCGAGTTTCACGCTCACGCGATCTTCAGAAATTCGTCTAAAGATTGCATGAAAATCGGGTTTTGTGTATATATATATATATATATATATATATAGAACCTGAGCCATTATTAACCTGAAGATCCGTTAGGTGAGTCCTTGGTTGGTAGGTTCTGGCTCACTAGGACTTAGATTTTGTTCTACTTAGTGTATTGAGCACTTTTTACGTTTTTACTTAATTTACTCAGTCTCTGATTTTTTTTCTTTTGACTTGGCAGTGCAGTGCTGATTGATTATTTTCGACCAACACGGATGCTTTTAGTCTTTTCTTTTTTTTACTGAATTTTTTTCCTTGATATTGGTTTGTTAAATATATTTTTATTTATAAATTGTTTTATCTGTGTTTTCTTTCACACCACCCAAGTATAGGTATTAAAATAATACATTATAAATATATGTATAATTCTTATAACTATACACGTCATTTCTAGTGGCTACACGTGATTGAAGTGCTATGTCCCCCCCCCCTTAAGCAGCGAAGTTAATGACAAGCGGGCTACATTATAAATCCTAGCAAAATTGTATCTCCGACAGAAATCAAGCTTGCATCGCGGAAACTACTTTTTGAGTCCAAGTTCAGTCTGAGAGCCAGCCTGACAGAGCAAGGTTTAACGAAAGTTTAACTCGTTGGAACTTCTACGTGCCTTTATCTGCTAGGGTCCGTTTCATACCTGAGATGAATTTCTCAGTTGACGGAAACCATTATTCATTTTATTGTTTAATAAAATATAAAAATAAGGATAGCAAATGATGCACCTGTAATGAATAAAAAAAGATATATATTTACACACATACACACACACACATACACACGCACACACATATATATTATTCCGTTTTTATCTATTCATCACAATCTATCTCCCCCTTTATCTGTCTATCTACATATCTATCTATTTATCTATGTGATTAGTCCTGGGGTATGATGATAAACTACATCCGGCAGCAAGGCCTCTGATCGGGAAATTCGGATCGTAATACCTGTTAGGGTCCCAGTTATGGGTAAATAGTGAAACCCAAACAAAATAAGCAATATATTTGTATAATAAAATGACCAACAATAAATTTTTATAGGAAAATGACAATCGGCGCAACACTTAAAAAAAAAATAAATGAAAAATACATTTTTATAGAAAAATTACCAACAATACATTTTATTATTTACAAAATATATTTCTAAAAAATATACTTTTGCTCTAAAAATTTAAAATTATATACAAAATAACTGTAGTTAAAGGCATAAAATTACATACAAAATATTTAGATTTCGACATTAAAAGACCCATAGATGTGTTGATATGCCACTAAACAAAATCAACTAAACAAACATCTCTCTCTGTCTCTGTCTCTGTCTCTGTCTCTCTCTCTCTCTCTCTCTCTCTGAGAACACCCTGTGTCTGTCTCCGTATCTCTCAACCAGTTTCAACGTATCTCCACGCATCTCAACGTTTCTCAACAGCAGGTATTCTCTCTGTCAGTATAAGTATACTTTGGACGAGTCCATCTTATGTAAAAAGGGGAGAGCCCCACAACACTGTCTCTTTCAATGTGAATTTGCATATGTGTATGTGTGTAAATGCATACATCCACACGCCCACTTTTGAGTCCCGAATCTCTTACTACACCCTATCGCATCGATAGAGGGAACTATAGTCGTTATAGCTCGGAAAGAAAAGCCAAGCCGATTTTTATCGACCTTGCAAAATGTGCGTGATCGTAAAAATTAATATTTTTTAATTTATCTAATAGAATATCAGAACGATAGTCTGTATTTAGTTTTCTTTCTGGTCTCATAAAAATGGCTACCGCTTCACTGATTAGACACTGAGACAAGATGGAAATGATTAACTAGCCAGACCTCGTCATTACGAAAGACGCCGATAAAGTACCACGAAACTGATATCAAATCAACTTCCAATAACGTCGATATAACTAACGGAAACAAAATCAAATCGATGATAAATAAAAAAACAAAAACAAAATTAAAAGTCGAAAAATCATTAACAAACAGGCTATTAACCGAGAAAATCATTACTTCCATACGAGATTGACGCAACGCAAATCCAAAAATTAAAAAATAGTTTGAAATATTCGTCTTTTATCAAAATAAAATCTAGCTTCTCTCTGCATCTCTGGGATGAGGATGTATCATTATTTACCTTGTTGACATTCGTACCAGTGTCTTCATCTTTGTTGTTACGATCAAGACGCTTCAGTTGTCTTGCCATATGGCCTTCATCAATTGTATAGTGATCCGAGTAACCTACAGAGAATTTCGAGCAAAATGAACTAGTTTCATTCCATCAACGCCGATCAGACAACGAACTACCGCCACTCACTAATGCTTTTAATTTGATTATATAATTAAATTTGAAGTTTTTAGCTTCAGTTTTTGAAACATGGTTATTACTGTGTAGCGAAGAAACCATATTTTAAATCAGTTAATTTATAATATTTATGCTCCGTAAATTTACACTGAGCGCTGTTATGTAAAAATAAAAAATATCAATAAGAACACTGATTATATAGCTTAGTGTTCTTTCTTTTTATTATAATATATATATATATATATATATATATATATATATATATATATATATATATATATGTAGTTTTCAGCCTTGTCATTCTCCAGGAACTTCCTTCCAAACCACTACAACAAATATGTTTCTCCAGAAACTGACCTTCTTGGGGAATTCCTTACACTCTGTGTTCTTTATTTGGTGCTCAACGAAGACAACGGCTTTTGTCTTTTGCTGCCAACAGGGGAGAAGTCTTTAATGTACTTGAAAGCTTCAGACTCCTCATCTAGAACTGTGACATACTATTTCATAAGGCCCAATCTTATGTGCAGTGGAGGAAACAATACTTTCCGGGGGTCGAACAGTGGCTCCCATTTGGTACTGTTCCTCCACACATTGTACTCGGTCCACTGTTGCCAGGTCCCGTTTGTGGTAGAGTGCTTCGGTGTCCCTGCTGTCCCAAAGGCAAAGATAACACGAAAACGTGGTGGAGCCGCCTTGGAGATCCATCAGGAACGCCACCATTTTGAAGTCTCTGATAACCTCCCAACCGTACTCTTCATATTTCAAAGCATCTATCAAGATCTTCAAACTGCTGCATTCGAATGAATGAGGGGGGAAGAGATGGTTACATGTCCCCGTTATGAAGCAGCACGGCTTTGAGGCAACTGGATGTGGATGAAGAGGCGCCACTCGCTGGGGTTAAAGGCGATTCTAATTGCCTCGAACAGGCCGATCACACTGTAGCAGAAGCAAAGCTCATCTTGAGTGGAAAAAGCTTGAAAAATAGTGGTGACGCTTTTTCTGACCTGCGATTGCACACTTTAATTGACGAATTCCACTGCTCAATACCAAAAGTTTGGAATTGGACTCTGTAAGACCAAGCTCTCTGATCAGGTCTTTGAGTTTTTTGGTTGGGGTAGTATGTGCTTCTTTCTCAGCTGTGGCTCTGTAATCTGGATCAATTACTTTATCTTCTTCTGAATTGCTATCCTCTTTCGAAAACGGATGCTCCTGCTTTGTAGGAGTTGTTACGGGGAGTTCAGGTCTGTGTGGCACTCGGATAAAGGATGACAGAAAATCTGGATATATGATAGCAAACGCATTCTTGCCAGCTCGATGGCTGGAAGAGTCCACCATACAGAAAAAGCAATTACTTGAGCAGTTAGTTGGTTCCCCTCAGGTCCGTGGGATTGCAAATTCCATCGCATTATTTCCCTTTCTGTATCATCCTGCAAAAAAGCAAAATAAAAATCTTAGAATAAAAAAACAAATATATTTCAACTAGTGTTACTGAAATATTCTAAACAAATGAAATTTTCGAAATTTCTAAAAGTCGTGCGTTGGAATGGGAAATTCTAACTTTGGGCCCCAATTAATATCCCCCCCCACATAGGTAATCTTTAATAATAAACATTATTTATATTCCGTATTTATATGGTGATCCAGTATAGAAAATATTCAACATACAAAGAAGACATTATTAAATGGACAAAGTCCGACAATTATTTTTAAGACATTTTTATGTTTATATATTCTGTTTATAGATACACATTTTCATTTTTATTTTATTATAAAACAGAGCATTTACTTAAATATTTGTATCTATAAAAAGAATGTATAAACATAAAAATGTCTTAAAATAATTGTCGGACTTTGTCCATTTCATAATGTGTGACGTCATTTGTTTATTTGGATACGCATAGATATGAATGCACGTGAGACAATCATGAGAGACTGTAGTTTTTAGTAAAATTGCTAACTGAACTATCCTCTGTGGCCCAATCGTTTAAGGCACGTCAAGCTATATGACGGTTCCCTATAGGATACAGGTTCGATTCCTGTCAGAGAACGGATATTTTCTATGAAAATTTCTCGGACATTCAGGCAGGTAAATGTTATTAATACTGTTTATTATAAACAGAGCATTTACTTAAATATTTGTATCTATAAAAAGAATGTATAAGCATAAACTTATTTTTAAAATACTAAGGACACTAATGGGCGATTGTTGAAACATATTTAATACATATTTTCAATAAAAGTAAAAAAAAATATTTGAACTTAGAAAAAAAAATCCCACTCTCTAAACAATAAAAACTTTCCATCTTAGCTTCTAACGTTTTTTTGTTTTTTTGTTTTTTCTGCAGAGTTCACGGGTGAAATAAAGAGCCTAGGGTTTGTTTTGATCCCTGAGCAACTCAGCACTGAAATTTAATGGAACATAGATTAGTTTTAGAACATCGATTTCCAGATCATAAAAGTAAAGTTTAAAAGAAATTCTGTCATTCCCTGTGCTTTCTAGACAGAAGCAATTAGGGAATAATAGATATTGACTAAAGACAGGAAAAAAGTCAGAATTTTGGTACACAGTTTTATCAATGTCTATCGATCAATGAGAAATGTAAAAAAAAAATTTTTAAAGCCCAAAAGAAAAATGTATTCTTTTCTAAAAAATTGCTGGCAAATATTTTCACAGGGCTAAGATACATTATATATATATATATATCTTAAAAGAGTGCTCAATACAGAGTAGAGCAAATATAATTATTTATTCGAACCTTATAACATAAATATGTTATAAAATCACTACAAATAAAAAAGTACTTCGAGAACTTACTAATAAAAATATTACCAGCTATAGACACATGACAAATGCATTAGATTACAAACCAACCTTTATTGAATCCATTCTTAAAGAATCTACCAGATGATTATCTAAAACAAACGATATGTACGTAAAAACATTTCCAAATCAACATACTAAAAACTAACAAAAATAATGTCTATTAGTCACACACGAACTTACGAATATATATTATCATCAGATTCCCACCTAAACAAAGGAGAAAAATAATTATACACTTATATAGACATAGCAATATTTACTGTGTTTCATGTAGGCTTGGAATCCGTTAATTTCTTGAAATTTCGGATCGATATGTCGTATCTCCTTCAATTCGGAACGTACACAATTACATGTATATATGAGCCCCTCATATTATATATTACACTTTACTTTCTGACATTCAATAGCAAAATAGTTGCTTGGAAATTGTCTATACTCTCTAATCTTATTTGATATCGTCTAAGACGCCTTAAACTTTCTTCGAGAAATAATTAAAAATATTCACCGGGTCATATATGCAGGTCTCTGTTGGGCGACTGACTTCACAGATACCCGCAACTACTAATATTTGGCTGTGAATAACTGTAGAGCACCAGGTCAGATAACTTTGAAAGGTTTTCAGCACTCTCGCTTGCTTTTCTCGCCAATAATCCTATGGTCGCCATTTCTTGTTTCAATAACACCCCCGGCTACAACCATATTGTAGCTAATAATAATGGTTTTTGATTTTATCATACACTATATATATATATATATATATGTGTGTGTGTGTGTGTTTTCCGTTATCAAAGTTACCCACAGTGTTGGCTAACTTTGATAACACTTTGAATTTATAATTCGATCAATGTTAAATTGCTTATGGCTAACTTTGATAACAATTTAGTAAACTTAGCACAGGAAACCTATTTTTTACAAAATTTTGGAAACCTCTTTTTATCAACATTAAAATATTTTTGTAAATGAAAATGTTATCTACGCAATGATAAATATTTCACGTAGAACCATAGCTAAGCCAATAAATATAGTCTATGATTCAATGAAAATTTCGGTATGTCCGACAAAACATTTCTGCGTAAAAAAATAAAATAAAATAAAATAAAGACAAAAAGGTTTGCTCTTTTTCTAAGCACTTAAAAAAATTTTCAGAATCTTTTGATTTCGCTGGCATTTATAACAATGTTACCCTCGTTATAAAAATTCCCCGATTTGATGATTATACTGTAATATTAAATGTAAATAGGGGATCTTATACGCGGTAATCTGCCTGGAAATGTAAAGAATATGTTAAATGAATTGCTGACAATCTCTTAGAGAAAGACTTTCTTTTCTTAAAATAAAGAGAAATAGAATAAAAAATTGATCGAAGTAGAAATACAAAGGAAAATGACAAAAATTATTTCCAATGTAATGTTTGGTTTTTAAACAAGAACAATGTGCGTGTTAAGAGATCAATTGAAATGATGATTTTAATCAAGGGGGAAATCAATATCGTTTACGTCAAATCGATAATATGTAAGATTAAAATGAAATTAATCAAATTGATGGATCATTTTAATATGACATTCAAACTGGAATTAGAAGGAAACAAGGAAAGTTAATAAAATAAAAAAAGGAGGGGAAAAAGGGAAAGAAAAAATGAGGAAAGAAAGAAGAGAAAATAAGAAAGAAAGAGAGAATAAACAGGAGATTAAGAGAAGAGAAGGAAAGAAAAGAAAGGAACAAGGAAAGAAAAAGAGAAGAAATATGGAATGAAAAGAGAAAAAAATGAAATAAGAAAGAAAGACAAAAAGAAAAAGAAAGTAGAAACGAACAAAGAAAGAACAGGTAAAAGTGTAGAAATAGTAAAGAGAATAAAAGAAAGTACTGAAAAAGAAAGAAAGAAAGAAGAAATGAAAGGAATGAAATAGAAGAAAGAAAGAAAGAAGAAATGAAATAAAATAAAGAAAGAAAAAAGAAAGAAAGAAGAAATGAAAGGAATGAAATAGAAGAAAGAAAGAAAGAAGAAATGAAAGGAATGAAATAGAAGAAAGAAAGAAAGAAGAAATGAAATAAAATAAAGAAAGAAAAAAGAAAGAATGAAGAAATGAAAGGAATGAAATAGAAGAAAGAAAGAAAGAAAGAAGAAATGAAAGGAATGAAATAGAAGAAAGAAAGAAAGAAGAAATGAAATAAAATAAAGAAAGAAAAAAGAAAGAATGAAGAAATGAAAGGAATGAAATAGAAGAAAGAAAGAAAGAATGAAGAAATGAAAGGAAAGAAAGAAAGAAAGACAGAAAGAAAGAAAGAAAGAAAGAAAGAAAGAAAGACTGAAGAAATGAAAGGAATGAAATAGAAGAAAGAAAGAAAGAAAGAAAGAAAGAAAGAATGAATGAATGAATGAATGAATGAATGAATGAAATGAAAATGAAAGGAATGAAATAGAAGAGAGCAATCAAAGAAGAACAAAGTTAAATAAATAAACGGGAAAGAGAAAAAGAAAAGAAAAAGCAGAAAATATTGGAGAAAAATAGCAGGAAAAGAAGGAAAATAAATGCGGAAAGAAAAAAAGAAGAAAAGTGAGAAATGAAGCATAAAGAAGTAAAGAAGAATAAACGAAAAAAATAAAATAAATAAATAGAAAGCAAAGAAGAGGAAAGCGATACCAAAAGAAAGAAAGAAAGAAAGAAAGAAAGAAAGAAAGAAAGAAAGAAAGAAAGTGAAAGTCGATCGAAAAGAAAATCAGTATTGTATGTTCTACAACTAAAAATAATCAATAAAAGATCGCAATTGATGTGTAATAACTTTTTGGTCTTTTTTTCTACCGTTAAATCTTCGATCAAAGATCAATTTTTTCACTGCAGTAATATTTCAATATTTAATCCGGTATTTCGATTCGAAAATATGAAGCAATGAATTTAATAGATTTCGAATAAATATCAGAAATAATTTCTTCACTCCGAATATCAAACACGGTTTCTCTTGCAACAAATAGCAAACAAAATGTCTCTCAACCCTCAATAGAAAACATTGTTTCTCCAAATACGAAAATAGTTTTTTCTTGCTACAACTAGTAGTTCACCATCCCGAATGCCAAAATCTTCTCCCGAAGATCAAAATAAATACTAAACTACAAAATAAGTATTCCTTTCCGATTCGGAAAAAAGTTTCCCACGTACACTTAAAGTTTGTTTGTCTTCCTTCGAAACATAAAAATCTACTCTGTCCTCTGTTATGCTTTTTATTAAGGATTTTCCAAGGAACATTCTCAGAACATTAGTAAACATCTATGCAGATGACACAGTTTATGGGTGCATCTTCAATAAAAAATAGACAAGTTGAACAGATTTCTTCTGCGATCCTAAAAACAGCTCAATGGTTGACAAAAGGGCTTCTGACTTTTGAGCGCATTAAACTCCAGCTAATATCAGATTTACCGATCAAATCCGCGGTTTTCTTCAGTTACGATGAATGGCTGCTCTCTCACTGTGATTTCCTTCTTTGACTGTCGGTTGGAAGTCAAGGTCTATCTATACCCCAAATGTATCTTCATCCACAGATGCTGGAAAAATGGTCGGTTCCTTGTATCGCTCCAAAAAGCACTTGACTATTTATCTTTTATAAGAATCAGTTTAAACCAAAAATGGGGCAATGCTGGAGCGGCCTTAATAGAGTCTAAACTCGTTTACAGGGCCTTGTGGCAAATTATATATTTCCACCGTGCAACCTCTTTCTCACCGACTCAAGACCGCAAGCCTGTCACTACTCTATCGCTATTTCCATGGCAAATGTTCGGGCGAGCTCCATTCCTTAGTGCCAACAATTCAGACGTTCACATCTAAGAGTCACCATGCCACATCCACGGAGTTGAATCACTCTCACACCTTCTGTATTTTAATTGTAAAGAGTAAGTTCCAAAATCCGTTGCTTTGTGGACGCTTCCTCGAACGCTATAATCTTAGCCATTTCAGATCAAGGGTCAATCGTTATCTATCCTCCATATCTTCCTAATTTACACTACATAATCTTATATTCATATCATACAACTCCTTCAGTAGCCCTCTACTTTGTGTGGCTCTTAAACCTTTTAATAGGTGAACACTCGTTAAAAAATGTTCTTAATAAAATTTCATTCCCATTATAACTCAGGATTCCCTACGACCGCTTTTCCTTGTTAAAACTTTGTTGTTATATATATTTACTAAACTTTGCTTAGTCTGACTTGGTTACAAGTGCAGGACACCCAGTGAGCAACAAAATCATGACAGTAAAAAAGATTGCTCGCCATTACTTTACCACGAGGCCGCCGTCAAATTGTTCCGATTGAAAATGTAAAAATAAATTATGATCGATAGTGAATGACTGTATGATGTAATTGAAGAAGAACTCATCGAATTTGTATAAAAAAAAAATGGATGCCAATCCCCTATCACCCTTTAAGCTGGTCACACGCCCACCATCATTGGCTTACTCAGCAAGAAATCCGACTCTCGTCAATTGTGGCGATTTTTTCTCAGCTGATGTCACGCCCAAAGCTACTTTTAAATAAACGTTTCAATAAATTTTCGAGAAAAAAATGTTTAAAAACTTTAGAAGAAAATATAATCTTGTTAAATTCTAAGATGATAAACCAAGTACCATCCTATAGTTGTTGAAATGTAAAAGAAGACAAGACGGAATGCCGTCTTTATGGTTTATTCAGCTCGGAAGTTCGTCAAATAATATCAGCATCTGGGTGCGGGGCTTTCTCCAAACGCAGATACTTTATAATAAAACAGATTCTCAATCTTTTACGACTCGGGAACTTCTTACATATGTTCCTTTCATTCAGTGAAATTGTCTCCACCACCTTTTACTTTCACTGATATAAACAATGTTATCTATACGTGATTTCGTCTTGTGTTCTTTCTGGTTTCAACACCAATAGGATGATACTCGCTTCATCAACTTAGAATTTAACTTTTTTTTTTCTTCTAAACAATTTAAACACTTAAAAAAAATTTGAATTATTTTTTCGAAAATTTATTGAAACGTTTATTTTTTATTGTTTTATTTCATTTTCAGGTAAAAAAAAATAAAAATGCTATTCCATTTTCAAGTGCACTTTAAAAAATTTATAATTTTATTTGTATTTGCAATAGAAATAATCTGTAAAATGTTATAAAGTTTAATGTACCTAGTTTTAAGTATAGCTAAAATAACTAATGTGATTTCAGGCATTACTGTAAATCAGTTGGCAAATGTTTTCCGTGAACTGCAAAATCGTATTACCCTTTGTATTGCTAATGATGGGGGACATGTGGAAACTTAAATAAAATTTCAATAAAACCTTAAAAAATATAGATTTACTTCTTTCTAATCCTTTTTACAAATTATTTCTGTCGCAAATACAAATAAAATTATATTTTTTTTACGTGCACGTGAACTTTATGGACACCCTGTATTAATGAACAAAATATGGCGACATTTTTACAAGACAACCGCTTCCGCCATCCGAAGAAAATAATATGACTTAATCTAAGTAGAAAAGCGAGCAATTAGTGTAATATGTGTGTTATATTGTATATCAGTATGTAACGATCTGTCTCCAAAGAGGATTGAGGTTGTACTTGATAATAGAATGAATGTATGAATATGAAGAATGAAAATTGTGTTTGACGCCATTTTCTTTGGCAGACATAACGAAAAATACAAATGAAGACGGAATTGGCAAAAAAGAAACCAATTACCAACGTCTTCCTTCCCTTCCCACCATTGACAAAGAATACAGACTAAGAATGATTTTCGATTTTTTCTTTTTCAAAAAGAATTGCTAACATTATCTGGATTATTAGAAGGGAAATCGATTCCTGCAATAAATAGAAATTGAATTGGGTCGTATGCTTTTGTACTATACGCACACTCATTTATGTTATTATACATATATATATATATATATATATATATATATATATATATATATATATATATATATATAAACAGGGTATGTGCTGATACAGACGTCGTACTTATACATGTATTTACAATACGTAGAAAATATTTAATATGTTCCTCCTCTTGTGCTGTTAAGCTCTGTGAAACCGTTTTACACATGACGTCACTTGCACAATATCCATATATTTAAATTTGAAAAGTAGCGTTGCTAAATACACCAGTTAATCAAGATAGGCAACAATTTAATTTAACAGAAAATTATAATAAAAAAGGCACACATTGTCATTTCAATCTAATAAAAACATGCTACGATCTCGTTCTCTCTCTCTCTATATATATATACACGCATATATATATATATATATATATATATATATATGAGATGAGGTATTGTAACTGTTTACACTATTTACATTATTCCGAATGTTGTCCTCATCTTTATTGCCATATTCACGGTGTTTCGGTCGTTGTACGCTCCAGCTTTCTTCAGGATCTGTCTACATTTTTGAGGTGAGGTATTTCTATTATTTACACTATTTACATTATTCCGGCTGTGGTCCGCATCTTTATTGTCATATTCACGGCGTTTCGGCCGTTGTACGTTCCAGCCTTCTTCAGGTGATATACATTGGAATTTCGAATCGAACACTTTATTTCGTCCATTGGAGTAGATTGTTCGAGTTACACCTTTTATGGATATCTCAGTTATTTCCTTTTATCAACTCAACTCTCCAAATTTTTCTTCACCTCTGCGGTGGCCAGGTATTGAACTCACAACTCTCTGGAAATGTTAGATGATTCGACAATCGTGCTCCCTACAATATCGAGCAAAATTATAATTGGCGACAAACAGATGTATGGACAGGAAACGGTCAGGTATAAGCATAGTACCCTACAACGTAACAACTAGCCTGGATAGGATAGACAGCAGCTCTGACAAATAGGGATAGAAGACACTAGTTACACTATTCGGACTATTGTCCTCATCTTTGCTGCCATATTTTTCACAACTTTTCGGTCGTTTTACGCTCCGGCCTTCTTCAGGTGGTTGGAATGTCGAACTTAACCCTTTATTTCACTCACTGGGGTAGACTGTTCTAGTTCCACGTGCCATGTCTAATGGATGTCAGTTATTAAACTCCTGTTAATTCACCTCTCCAAGTTCTCCAATGTCTTAACTAGGTATTGAACTCACAACTCTTTGGGTCCTGTCACTGGATCTAACCAACGACTTTAACCACTGTGCCATGTGTCCTTAAACTGGGATAGAAGGGTACAAGAGGATAACAAGACTCAGAAAACAACCACGTTCTGACGACCCTAAGGTAAGCGATTATCAGAAAAAAATACAAAAGATCTGTGATTTTATAGGTTCTGGCTCACTAGGCTTCTTTTTTCTTCTAGTTTTTGTTCTCTTCGTTCTATTGAGCCCTTTTACGTTTTAACTTAAGTAACTCTACAGGTGCTTTTTTTCTTCTTCTTCTTCTTTTGACTCGACATTGAGGTACTGATTGATTATTTTCAACCGGCACACATGTTTTTAGTCTTTTTTTTTTTGAATTTTATTTCCCTGATATCGGTTTGTTCAATATTTTTTATTTACAAATTATATTATCTGGGTTTTTTTCACACCGCCTGAGTATATTAAAATAATGTAAAAATGTAATACATATATATGTGTGTGCGCGCACGCGCGCGCAACAGGAGCTATTGAAAAAATTTAAAAATTCTAGGTTTTTGATTTGTTGATTGATTTTTATGGCTTATCAACCTAAGAATAATCTCTGATAGAATAAAGATAACAACTTGAAAAAGATCACAAGATTTGATTGTATTGGAAAAAAGGTTTGATTTAAATATATTAACCGGATTCTATAAAACTCTTATGGGTAAGGCATCGGTAGGAATTGAGCGCCAAAATAAATCTAGATAAAGATTTACTAAATTCAATTGTACTCAATTTTTTCTATCCCAATTCTTATCGTAACGGTAATTGTGATGACAAGATTAATGTCTTTACCAAAATTCTGCAAAACCGAAACGGTTCACAGAAGTGTTTAGCTAAGGAACTATTCAGCCGAATTTACATTGATTCTTACCAAAATGTCAGAACTCGGATTTCCATCGACGGCGTTTTTGAATGGGTCATATCTGGTTGGAGGTATTTTAATTTATAACCATGTACGTTCCTAATAGAAAATTCTTTGCTTGAGGGTCCTTCAATGTCGTTTCCCCGGACAAATATGTTTCAATACAAGTCAGTACCCGTTGTTGCTTACTTAATTCGCGCCAGAGAAATATTCACTAGGTTCTGAGAGAACACTATCTCTCGATGACAATCTCGGCTGTCATTTTTACGTCTGTGTTTTATTAGGTTGATGCAAAAATAATGTCGTTTTCTGACATAGTAACATATGTGAGAAAACGACATTATTTTTGCACCAACCTAATATTTCATTCTACCTGCAAATATTGATAAATCGAAGGGGGGCACATTTTTCTTGCATAGGGAAATTCATGGATATATCTCAGCTCCGTACAGGCTTTCACGTCAGACATCATTTTACCAGACTGCAGTTCAACTGTTCTCTGTAAAAACAAAAACAAGCGACAAGGTTTAAGTTCTACTGTCAACATGCACGTCTGACATTTTGGGCCAACATAACTGAAGACATTACTTTTGGATTATATACCAATGGATTATTACATATATATATATATATATATATATATATATATATATATATATATATATATACTAACAGAACATATTGGTTTATACCAACGGCTTCCCATACTTAATACTTCTCGTTTTCACTCTCGCGTGGTTATGTGTGACGTCATGAGCTGCGGTGTGATTTTCGTTTCCAGCGTTTCGTATGCACGAGTTTGTCGTTGCTTGGAAATCTTCCATGTAAACAAAAACAGGCAATCATTATTGTTTTGTCCGCGTATTGTTTAATATATTGTAATGTAATTGTCATCTTTGATAATGGCTTATGTAAGCCGAATGCTTAGGTAGGATTAAAAAATATGTATCAATATTGTGATTTTCTTTCTTCGTTTAATGATAATGTTATTAAGCTTATCAGACGATATGAAAAGAATTTACATAAAATAAATAGGCAAAACTCGTTTATATTGTTTAATATATATGTAAAAGTTCTAATGACTTAATAATGGTTTTCCAAAGAGTTAAAGTTGGCTTAACTAAATAAGTTCTTCCAATGCCCATGTAGATAGGTATTGATCACTAGCAAGGATCTGTGTTAAGATGTAACAAGTAGAAGAACTTGCTAAACCACTTGATCGTACCGCTGGCAACACAGTATCACCGGCACTGCTTCACCCATTGATGTTTTTTTCACTGTTTCTTTATTTCTTTATCAATTCGAAAGCCCATCGACGATGAGAATAGAAATCGGGCGTTCAGGTCATTGTTGAGAGGCTGGGAAGGGTCTCATTTCCACCCTCTACGTACAGTCCTCTCGGGATGGATTGCTGCTGGGAATGTTTGATTTGTTTCATTTTTACGGCTTATCAATACGTTGTGGGTTATTTATAGGATTACAGATGGTCACCTAAAATACCTGATATTTGCAAGCCGTCCCCCATCTAAGTACTAACCAGGCTCGGCACTGCTTAACTGTGGTCAAACGAAATCCGGTGTTTTCTATTTACTGGGAGCTGGATCCGGAGTTTGTTCTCTCTATAGATAGCAACTATTTCTAATAGGGCAGTGCTTTTAAAGTTTACAATGCCTACATCCCCAAAAGAGGATACACCTGGAAAAGGTAGCCCGCAATATGGCCCACATTCATTAATTCCTATAGTGAATAACCCGGGCAGCAGAGTTGTACGGCCCACTCAGTTTCTGAAAGAAATGTAAAAAAAAAAAATATGAATAGGCAAATCTCCTAAATGGCGTGTTATCTTCGGAATTGAGAAGTTTAACGTCATCATCACCAGCTCTATGAGCGGGTGGAATTTAGTACCTGACTAGCTACCTCCATGTGTCTCAGTTGCGTGCCAATATCTGAGAATGATCTTCCAATCTACCCAGAGATGCTATCAGCTCATTTTATTTCTGCCCTTTTTATCTCTCCCCTTTTTATCTCTCCCTTTTCTTTTACCACTCCGGTTTTCTTTAATCTCTCCCCTTATACTTATCTCTCCCCTTACATTTATCTCGCCCCTTTCTTTTATCACTCCCCTTTCTTTTATCTCTCCACTTTCTTCTATCTCTCCCCTTTCATTTAGCTCTCCGCTTTCTTTAATCTCTCCCCTTACATTTATCTCCCCCCTTTCTTTTATCACTCCCCTTTCTTTTATCTCTCCCCTTTCTTCTATCTCTCCCCTTTCATTTATCCTTCAGCTTTCTTTAATCTCTTCCCTTAAATTTATCTCTACGTTCTTTTATTTCTCCCCTTTGTTTATTTTTTCTCTCCTTTCTTTTATTTACCCCCTTTCTTTTATCTCTCCCCATTGTTTGCCTAACGTAGCACCTTCTCGCATAGTATTGAAAGATTGTTCATATCACTATAAATTGTAGTGACTGTAGTTATATTGTTAAACATTTTCAGTATTGCGTGCATTACTTATGAATAATTTGGTTATACAAACAAAGAATCTTCAGGTAATGTGTGACAATGCTTCATCAGACCAAATAATGATGATAATGTTATTTGCTACGATTGTAAATAAAGCGTTTGAAATTTAGAGGAACGAAATCGTTTCCAAAAGTGGCTTTAGTTTGACAATTTCTATTTAATGAACATTTAAGTGAGTATTTCTGGCAGTACTAGTATAAATAAAGCAGCTTTTTAGTAAGTAACATAAAAATAAATGTGTTAATAAATAACAATAAAACACGAAAGTGAAACAGGGAAGTTTACGAAAGGGGACTTTTGTTAAACATGAACCGAGTATAGTAGATACGTAGATAGATAGATAGATAGATAGATAGATAGATAGATAGATAGATAGATAATGAACAGACTACGATAGATAGATAGATAGATAGATAGATAGATAGATAGATAGATAGATAGGAAAAGATTGATATATATACATATATATATATATATATATATATATATATATATATATATATATATATATATATATATTGTGTGTATTTAGGCAGCATCTTTTCATTCATACACGTTTCATTAAATAATATAGACAAGTGTTGTCTATTTATTTTATGTAAATTTTTTTCGTAACTTCTGATAAGTTTAATAACATTTTCGTTGAAAGAAGAAAGAAATTCCCAGTAGTGATCCATATTTTTTTAATACAATCTAAGCTTTCGGCTTACTTAAGCCATTATCAAAGATGTCAATTACAACATATTAAACAATATACGGGCTCGACAGTGATGATAGTCTGTCAATGATTACATAGAAGATTTCTAAGCAACGATAAACACGCGCATATAAGACGCTAGAAGCGAAAATCGCACCGCATCTCATGACGTCACACATGACCACACGAGAGTGAATTGTAGAAGCATGAATCAAAAGCCGTTGGTATAAAGCAATGGCTTCTGTTACCAATTATAGACATTTAAGAATATTTGTTGAGAATAATTGATTTTGTTTAGGTTGGGTTTCAACTGTTTGATGTATAATGCTTCAAGGATTTTTAGTTTTTGTCTATTGTTTTCATTTCGTGTATGAATATATATATATATATATATATATATATATATATATATATATATATATATATATATATATATATTAGGTAGGTGCAAAAATAATATCGGTTTTTGACGCATTTTTAACGTCAAAAACCGATATTATTTTTGCAACAACCTAATATATATTTGGGTAATGGTTTGTTCAACTGCAATCCGAAATCACTATACATATATATATATATATATATATATATATATATTAATGGTGGTACTCGTTTGGAAAAACCTTAGGTATTTCGGCTTGCAGACCAATGCTCAAGGAAAAATGAGGAATAAAAAAAGAAAGAAAGAACTAAGAAGATGAAACTGAGGCGAAAACAATCGTCCAGAGTTCAAGCTCAGAGTCCAAAGAAAAAAAATTCAAAAACGAGTAAAAGTAACTACATAAATTGCTCAATACATGAAGTAGAACAAAACTTAATATAAGCCTAAAGAGCCAGAAAAACCTACCTAGGTTTCAACTAAACGGATCGTCAGAGTAAAACTGGCCCCAATATATATTCTATGTGGTTATATGAGTATGTGTGCTTTTGTGCATGTGTGTGTCAGTATGGTGTCACATATACATATGTACAGGTATATATAAATAGTGATATTTATGAATATCTTATATACATGTATTCATATAAAAATGTATCTATTATGTGTATATGTGTCTATATGCATGCACAGGTATAAACTGAAGAAGCCAGAGAGAGCAGACGTTTCTCCGACGATATGCGACCGTCATAATATTTTGCATGTCTTGTCATCTTCACAGATAGATATGAATATATTCTGATAGATAGATAGATAGATAGATAGATAGATAGATAGATAGATAGATATGAACAAACTGGGATAGATAGATATGAACAAACTGAGCTAGCTAGCTACCTAGATAGATAGATAGATAGATAGATAGATAGATAGATAGATAGATAGATAGATAGATAGATAGATAGATAGATATGAACAAATTGAGGAGCGAATATTGTTTGTCTTTTGATATCTATAAAAGCCATTCATGTTGACAATTCATGTAGAGCATCTTCGTACATGACAAAGTATCTACGATTCCATATTTGAATATTTCAATTCATCGTTCTCGGTTGAGTGCTTTGCAAAATAATTCAAAATATGTTCCCTTCGATCTCTTTTTCTGGTTTGCTTTGTTCAGCCTCTCCGTCCCCCCACAAAGCATTCCCCTACCATTCCATTTTGCTATTATTGTAGCCCCTTTAATAAATATACTAACGCTAGTGTTCTGTGTAACGGTTTCTAACAAACGCGAAATTTAAAACAACAACGGACCTTAGTAAAATCATTTCCGGGTCGACGGCGATATTCAAAATCAAATCAATATCAAAAAAAAAACAAAAAAAAAAACAACACTGTTTTTTCAGCCAATGAAAAGAAAGCAAAACAAAGAACGTATTTATCTATTCCACTTTCATGGAGGTCAATGTTTTTAAAAAGACAACGGTAAAAAGTACAGAAGCCGTCATTGGCGGCTTTTCGTTTGACCTACAAAGCGTAAAATCAAGGGAAACCCTGAAACTACCCAACATCAAAGAAAAACTGATTTAATTAATATCTGACGACAATAAGAAGGAAAGTTGTTCAGGTCAACCTTCATTTCATAAACAACTTCTCTATACTACTTTCAAATCAATTCAAAAAGAATGTAATTTCAGGCACTTTAATCCTACAAGTCGAATTTATACAAAAAATGCAAGAGTAAATAGGTTCCCTTGGTTCACACTCCTTCTCCAACTTTTTAAAAGAATAAGAGGTGTATCCCGTGTTTCCTGTTTAGGTTTGTTTGGCATTATCACCTTACTTGTGGTGAAATGACTAAAAAAATTATTTCTTCACATACAAAAGAAAGAAATATTATTAGATGAACACTGCATTTCTTTTTATTTACATTGTTCGGACTTTTGTCCATTTTTTGTTGCCATATTCACGACGTTTCGGCCGTTGTACACCTCGGTTTTCTTCAGGTGATTGGAATTCCGAACCGAACAATCTAGAACAATCCACCCAGTCCACCGAGGTAAATTGTTCTATTTGCACGTGCCATGCCTCTTCCGGGTGCCTCAGTATCAGTTATCTCTCTTCACCTCAAATTTCTGAGTTTTTGTTCACCTCTGCTCTTTTCAGCTATTGAACTCACAACTCTTTGGGTCAAGTCACTGGATTCAGCCGACACGTTTATCTACTGGGCCATGTTTTTTGCGGACATTAGGATTTGGGACTTATAAAGCTAATGTCTCAATAATCATTTTTTTACCAGAGCTCATATAACAATTTTGTTGTTTTTATTGTTTCTCTATATCTCTGTATTACTGGTTTCCATGTTGAATTTATGTCTATGCTTGGCCGGCTTAGGAGATTTTATTTGATATCTGGTCTGGTGCTCCTGCTATATTTTTAAAGATTCTTGATAAAAATCCAAAGCAATGTTATTAGTTCTGACCTGGTATAAAGACTTCAGTCAATTCACCACCCTCTGCCGTTTCTATGAATATTTTCATGTTAATTGTTCTGATGAGCTCTTTGGTATCTAGACTTTATGAATTTAAGCACAGTACTAGATTGGCAGCTAGGTCTCATCATTTTACAGCTGAAATGGTCAGATGTCATATTAAGTTCAATTCTAACAGTTTCTCCTCTCGCACTTCTCCCTTGCGGAACTTTCTTTTGGCTTCTTGCTTCCCAGTCAACTGTTGATTTTCAAAAATTTAAATGCAATGCCAATCGTTATCTTCTGTTTACTTAATTTCTCTGCTTTTATTGTATTCTCTCCTTAATAATGTTTATTTTACTCATATTCTCTAGCACTCAGTAACCTCCATTGCGTCTTAGTGGTTTTATTGCCTTTATTGAGGTGAAATGAATAAAAAAAAATGAAAATCCACTTTAAGAAGTCTGGAACCGATTTGACTCTATATTTACAATATGAATCTCTAGCCTTCTAAAATGATAAAAAAAAATGCGAATATTTTTCGATTCTGACAATTGTTTTATATAAAGAAAGATTTAATGAAATTATTAAAAAAAAAATGGGCCTATCTTTTACGACGGGATATTTCATTTAAGTAGCGTTAGTAACTCTTTCTGTCACTTGACTAATTTTTGTCTTTTTGATTTTCATTCTTTTTCATTCATTTCTTAAAGTTCGCTTTCTTTTAATGAAACCTGTATTTTCTCTTTTTTCTTCTTCCTTGAAAATCTTTCTTTTTTTTTTACATTTCCTTCGTGAATGAATCTTTCATTTTTCTTCCTGACTTTATTTTCCTCTTCTTTTCCTTTTTGCGGGGCTTTATCATTTCTGTTTCTTTTTTTTTTATCCTTACCGCAATTCCTCGTTCCGTGCGTTATTCTCCTTCCTATTCCTTTTCCTCTAACGGCTTTCCTTCTTTTTTCATTCATTCATTTCTCCCTTATTCGCTTTCATTCTTTAATTTTTCTTTTTCAATTTTCACCTTTTTTTTCTTTTTTTTTTCTTTTTTGGTCTCCTTCTTTTATTATGTTTCCCCTTTTTTTTTGTCTTTTTCCCACCTTAAAGCTTCTTTCTTTTCAATTTTTCTTTCTTTCATTCTCGCTTTCATTCATTATTTTTTATTCATTCGATTATCTCATTTTATTCTATTGCCTTCCAAACTGACTTTTTTTTTTATCTTTAATACACATTTTCAATTTTTTCTTTTTTTTTTTCTGGAGTTTATTCGTCCATTTCATTCTTTTTCATTTCTTCTTCATCTTTTCTTTCGTATTCGAGTTTCATTGTTGTTGTTTTTTTTTATTTGCAATAACCTTCAGCTTTTAATTCACCTTCAATCTTTTACTATTGATGAAAAGATTAAAGTTTCTTTTGTCTTTGTCTTCTTCTCGTTCTTCAAGAAAACAAAGCAAATACATTTAGCGAAACGTATGACCAAATATAATCGCCAAATACTAAAACACTCGACAAATTCTACCAGGAGTTGATAAAAGTGTTATAAGCAAAATCAAACCGAATAAAAGAAAACTAATTTGATTCGGACAGTGAAATGATTTCTTTATTTCACGACTGTCACTGTATTTTCCGAATAGCAGACATTGAGAAAGAAATAGGCGATGACTGCTAAGACCATTCTTATTTCACAATGAAAAATCATCTCTTCATCATGGCTTTTGCTTTTGTCGCTTCATTTTTATTAACACAAATTGAACGCTCAAATAAACTTAGAGGAACCCAAAAGCAGCTAATAACCAATTATACAATGATTGCTTCTTGTTTGATGGTTATTCACAATTACTTTGCAAAAATCCATAAGACAGTCTGTTCTTTTGTCATCAGGCAAGTAAATTGGAGTTTTCAAAGAGTGAGAAGGAAAATGAAAATTGAGGCGTATTTGTTTTCCTTCGGATTTGGTTTACACCCACTCTAAACTATTCTTTATTTATTACTTCATCTCGTTCTTCATATATATATATATATATATATATATATATATATATATATATATATATATATATATATATATATATATATATGAATATAATATAAAAGGCTCAAACATAATATTACATGGTTAAAATTTATTACACTGGAATCGTAATCACGATCCAATTCATCAGACTTACAAATTCAAAAAGCTTTTCGTGTCTTTTATATTATATTTTTATCTTGTCCTGGTCATTGAGTTCTACCTGGATTCTATATCTTTTGAATTTATATATATATATATATATATATATTGACCACTAATATTATCAATATCTTTCTCACTCTCTCTCTCTCTCTCTCTATATATATATATATATATATATATATATATATATATAGATAGATAGATAGATAGATAGATAGATATGTTTCCTTATAGACAACTGACAAGTTACTCGATTTATTTTCCATCAGGTTTGCTTTATGCCCACTTCAACTCGTTTTTGGCTTCATTCAAAATCTCTTCCTCTCTCTCTTTATATATATATATATATATATATATATATATATATATATATATATATACATATATATATATATATATATATATATATATATATATATATATATATTTAAAACAGCTATCATGAAAAATAAAAACACAGCTGCAAAATCAAAACTACCAAGAACTAACATTATTTACGAGTTCAAATGTCCCTTAAGAAACTGTGTTCCTAATCAAAGCAAATACATAAATAATTGCATCAGTCACACTACTAAATGCCTAGCTAGGCGACATACATCATAGCTATCCGATCATAGCCCCATTAGGACTCATTTAAATACACGCCAAAACCTGCCAAACCCCATCCGAAACATTAAAGTAGAAAATACAAGTAAAATAGCTTTAATCAAAATCTAACCAGTTCTGTTTTCGGTTAAAATTTATAAAATTATTTTCTTAAAACACTTTTTAAAGGAAAAAATGTTTCTCAAGACCAGTAGCTGTTATCACTCTTTCCAGTATTGTTGGAGGTTTCCTTCCTAACCTTTTGTTCGAAGTGGTGTGGATGGTCAACATCTTGATTATGTCACTATTTCCTCTTTGAGTTACCATCTACTAACCATTTTAGCTGTTGATACTACTGAAAATCCTCAAGTGTTATCGTTTCTGTTATTTGGCACAGTTCTTTGCTTGTGATTCTGTAGCGCCAGTCTCCAAGTGTGGTCTTTGACAGACTTCAATCGCTCAATACCCTCTATAATAATTGATCTTAAATAGCGCTAGTATGCAGTTATCATTTTAGATATTTCTGAACGGGTTTGGCACCAGGCATGACATCCACATCTCGATCTGATTAGGATACTGTTGAAACTTGACTAATGCATGGAATAATAATGCAACACAAAATGTACTTAGAACAAAATGTATTGGAACAAGAAAGTGTACACAATATTTACATATAGTCTTTTGTATATTACTGGGATGACCGTTCCTGGAATGTGTGTTGACTGAGTCGCAGTCGGGCTGAGTCTCTGGTTGAATCTCTCCTTCCCGGTACCAACCATATTGATATGGTCGGTACTCCACTATGCAAATTAGGTGGATCCTACCACAACAGATACTAAAGTACATGACTCTAGATTTCAGGTTAATGATTTGGTTCTGTAGTAATTTGAGGTGTTGGGCAAAACTACCTTTGGCGCAGCCTATTCTATATTCAACTTCCTTAAACTGATCTATACACTATAACAGATTCTTTTCAGCTCACAATTACAATACCACAGAATCTTCCTTGCGTTATAAAAACCACCTGGGTACTTCAGCTAGTAGTTTATATACAATAAATGTCAATGTCCATAGTTTAGAGAAAAAAAAGGCGCAGGTTTTGCTTTTGTTTAGTAATGTAGACGAATTTAATATAACACACCTTTCATCATCCCTATTGCTGGGATCCTAACAGGTGCTACTACCCCACGTCAAAGTGAACCTGGGTACACTCCTCAAAACCTCCTGATCAGAAGCCTAGCTGTCGGATGTAGTTTATCGTCTTACACAGGACACGGATGCAGTTTATCGTCATACCCAGGACGGTATACATTTGCGTTCAAAATATATTTACTTGAAACCATAAAATTGTATTCAAAATATATATAGAAACCAATTAACTAATCTATGAGAGATACGTCGGATAAGAGATTGGTTTTAAGTATCTGGTCATCTGGATTTTTAAAAATGCACTGTTGTACCATTTAATAGAGATATGAGTTTATTTTTACGCAGATCGTTAATGTAAAGCAGAGAAAGAAAAAGAGAGAGAGAGAGAAAAAGCATGACCATAAATGGCGAACGCCTTCATTGATCTCATGGGCTTCAGAAACCTGGCCATTAACAATGACCTACAAGGACCTACCTGTCAAGAAGAACTTGATAATTGAGCAAACTTTTCTATAGGTTCCGTAGCAGGAGAGTTTTGTGTAGCAACCCCCGATGCCACAGCCTGTCAAAAGCCTTTGAGATTTTATCTAAACAGATCATCTTCCTGATGAATTTATTGTTTAGCGCTTCAATGATTTTATGCGTAATGACAGAACATGGAGATATTACTAAGAAGTTTGTGCTCTGTGAGTGTGGAGTGAAAATGAAGTACGGGATGGCCCTTGTTGTCTGGCGTGGAATTCATTGCAAAGTATCTTGCATTATCTGACGAAGATGAAATAAAGCCAGGATCATTTATGTTAGTAGAGGCACTGACGACGCCTTGCCTCTATTGAGACGGCTTCAATGCGCTTTTCTTGCATTCACTTTCATTCTCTTGTTTGTTTGTTTTTTCTTTCTATTTCTGTTTTTCTTTCTTTTTTCCTCATCTGTTCATTTCGTTCTCCTCCTCCTTCACATTCTTTATTCTCCTCTTTCCTTTTCGTTCGCCTCTCTTTCTTCTTCTTCCCCTTAATCGTCTACACTTTCCTTTTCGTTCTCCTCTCTTACTTCTTCTTCCCCTTAATCGTCTACTCTTTCCTTTTCGTTCTCATCTGTTCCTTCAGCTTCCTCCTCTTCGTCGGCACTTAACTTTTTGTTCCCTTCTCTTATTTTCTTGCTCTCTTTACTTTTCGTTCTTTTCCATCCTTCCTTCTTACTCTCTTTCGTCTTCTCTTGTCTTTTCTTTCTCTTCTCTTCCTACTTCTTTCTCTCTTTCGTCTGCTCTTTCCTTTGCGTTCTCTTTTCTCCCTTCTACTTCCTCTCACTCGTCTGCGCTTTCCTTTCCATTCTCTTCTATTTCTCCTCATTTCTCTCTTTCGTCTTCTCTTTCCTTTTCATTCCCTTCACTTCCTTCTTCTTCCTCTCTTTCGTCTTCGCTTTCCTTTTCGTTCTCTTCTTACTTCTTCCTCTCTTTCGTCTGCTCTTACCATTTTTGTTCTCTTCTTATTCTCCTCATTCCTCTATTTCGTCTTCTCTTTCCTTTTCATTCTCTTCTCTTCCTTCTTCCTCTCTTTCGTCCTCGCTTTCCTTTTCGTTCTCTTCTTACTTCTTCCTCTCTTTAGTCTGCTCTTACCATTTTTGTTCTCTTCTTATTCTCCTCATTCCTCTATTTCGTCTTCTCTTTCCTTTTCATTCTCTTCTTACTTCTTCCTCTCTTTAGTCTGCTCTTACCATTTTTGTTCTCTTCTTATTCTCCTCATTCCTCTATTTCGTCTTCTCTTTCCTTTTCATTCTCTTCTCTTCCTTCTTCCTCTCTTTCGTCCTCGCTTTCCTTTTCGTTCTCTTCTTACTTCTTCCTCTCTTTAGTCTGCTCTTACCATTTTTGTTCTCTTCTTATTCTCCTCATTCCTCTATTTCGTCTTCTCTTTCCTTTTCATTCTCTTCTTACTTCTTCCTCTCTTTAGTCTGCTCTTACCATTTTTGTTCTCTTCTTATTCTCCTCATTCCTCTATTTCGTCTTCTCTTTCCTTTTCATTCTCTTCTCTTCCTTCTTCCTCTCTTTCGTCCTCGCTTTCCTTTTCGTTCTCTTCTTACTTCTTCCTCTCTTTAGTCTGCTCTTACCATTTTTGTTCTCTTCTTATTCTCCTCGTTCCTCTATTTCGTCTTCTCTTTCCTTTTCATTCCCTTCACTTCCTTCTTCTTCCTCTCTTTCGTCTTCGCTTTCCTTTTCGTTCTCTTCTTTCTTTTTCCTCTGTTTCGTCTGCTCTTACCTTTTTTGTTTTCTTCTCATTCTCCTCATTCCTCTTTTTCGTCTTCTCTTTCCTTTTCATTCTCTTCTCTTCCTTCTTCCTCTCTTTCGTCCTCGCTTTCCCTTTCGTTCTCTTCTTTCTTCTTCCTCTTTTTCGTCGGCTCTTACCTTTTTTGTTCTCTTCTCATTCTCCTCATTCCTCTATTTCGTCTTCTCTTTCCTTTTCATTCCCTTCACTTCCTTCTTCTTCCTCTCTTTCGTCTTCTCTTTCCTTTTCGTTCTCTTCCTTCTTCTTCCTCTCTTTCGTCCTCGCTTTCCCTTTCGTTGTCTTCTTTCTTTTTCCTCTTTTTCGTCTGCTCTTACCTTTTTTGTTCTCTTCTCATTCTCCTCATTCCTCTATTTCGTCTTCTCTTTTCTTTTCATTCCCTTCACTTCCTTCTTCTTCCTCTCTTTCGTCTTCGCTTTCCTTTTCGTTCTCTTCTTACTTCATCCTCTCTTTCGTCTGCTCTTACCTTTTTTGTTCTCTTCTCATTCTCCTCATTCCACTTTTTCGTCTTCTCTTTCCTTTTCATTCTCTTCTCTTCCTACTTCTTTCTCTCTTTCGTCCTCGCTTTCCTTTTCGTTCTCTTCTTACTTCTTCCTCTCTTTAGTCTGCTCTTACCATTTTTGTTCTCTTCTCATTCTCCTCATTCCTCTATTTCGTCTTCTCTTTCCTTTTCATTCTCTTCTCTTCCTTCTTCCTCTCTTTCGTCCTCGCTTTCCTTTTCGTTCTCTTCTTACTTCTTCCTCTCTTTAGTCTGCTCTTACCATTTTTGTTCTCTTCTCATTCTCCTCATTCCTATATTTCGTCTTCTCTTTCCTTTTCATTCTCTTCTTACTTCTTCCTCTCTTTAGTCTGCTCTTACCATTTTTGTTCTCTTCTTATTCTCCTCATTCCTCTATTTCGTCTTCTCTTTCCTTTTCATTCTCTTCTCTTCCTTCTTCCTCTCTTTCGTCCTCGCTTTCCTTTTCGTTCTCTTCTTACTTCTTCCTCTCTTTAGTCTGCTCTTACCATTTTTGTTCTCTTCTTATTCTCCTCATTCCTCTATTTCGTCTTCTCTTTCCTTTTCATTCTCTTCTTACTTCTTCCTCTCTTTAGTCTGCTCTTACCATTTTTGTTCTCTTCTTATTCTCCTCATTCCTCTATTTCGTCTTCTCTTTCCTTTTCATTCGCTTCTCTTCCTTCTTCCTCTCTTTCGTCCTCGCTTTCCTTTTCGTTCTCTTCTTACTTCTTCCTCTCTTTAGTCTGCTCTTACCATTTTTGTTCTCTTCTTATTCTCCTCGTTCCTCTATTTCGTCTTCTCTTTCCTTTTCATTCCCTTCACTTCCTTCTTCTTCCTCTCTTTCGTCTTCGCTTTCCTTTTCGTTCTCTTCTTTCTTTTTCCTCTGTTTCGTCTGCTCTTACCTTTTTTGTTCTCTTCTCATTCTCCTCATTCCTCTTTTTCGTCTTCTCTTTCCTTTTCATTCTCTTCTCTTCCTTCTTCCTCTCTTTCGTCCTCGCTTTCCCTTTCGTTCTCTTCTTTCTTCTTCCTCTTTTTCGTCGGCTCTTACCTTTTTTGTTCTCTTCTCATTCTCCTCATTCCTCTATTTCGTCTTCTCTTTCCTTTTCATTCCCTTCACTTCCTTCTTCTTCCTCTCTTTCGTCCTCGCTTTCCTTTTCGTTCTCTTCCTTCTTCTTCCTCTCTTTCGTCCTCGCTTTCCCTTTCGTTGTCTTCTTTCTTTTTCCTCTTTTTCGTCTGCTCTTACCTTTTTTGTTCTCTTCTCATTCTCCTCATTCCTCTATTTCGTCTTCTCTTTCCTTTTCATTCCCTTCACTTCCTTCTTCTTCCTCTCTTTCGTCTTCGCTTTCCTTTTCGTTCTCTTCTTACTTCATCCTCTCTTTCGTCTGCTCTTACCTTTTTTGTTCTCTTCTCATTCTCCTCATTCCACTTTTTCGTCTTCTCTTTCCTTTTAATTCTCTTCTCTTCCTACTTCTTTCTCTCTTTCGTCCTCGCTTTCCTTTTCGTTCTCTTCTTACTTCTTCCTCTCTTTAGTCTGCTCTTACCATTTTTGTTCTCTTCTCATTCTCCTCATTCCTCTATTTCGTCTTCTCTTTCCTTTTCATTCTCTTCTCTTCCTTCTTCCTCTCTTTCGTCCTCGCTTTCCTTTTCGTTCTCTTCTTACTTCTTCCTCTCTTTAGTCTGCTCTTTCCTTTTTTGTTCTCTTCTCGTTCTCCTCATTCCTCTATTTCGTCTTCTCTTTCCTTTTCATTCTCTTCTCTTCCTTCTTTTTCCTCCCTTTCGTGTTCGCTTTCCTTTTCGTTCTCTTCTTACTTCTTCCTCTGTTTCGTCTACACTTACCTTTTTTGTTCTCTTCTCATTCTCTTCATTCCTCTATTTCGTCTGCTCTTACCTTTTCATTCTCTTCTCTTCCTTCTTCTTCCTCTCTTTCGTCTTCGCTTTCCTTTTCGTTCTCTTCTTCCTTCTTCCTCTCTTTCGTCTTCGTTTTCCTTTTCGTTATCTTCTTACTTCTTCCTCTTTTTCGTCTGCTCTTACATTTTTGTTCTCTTCTCATTCTCCTCATTCCTCTATTTCGTCTTCTCTTTCCTTTTCATTCTCTTCTCTTCCTTCTTTTTCCTCCCTTTCGTCTTTGCTTTCCTTTTCGGCTCTTCTTCCTTCATCTGCTGTTTCGTCTAGTCTTACCTTTTTTGTGCTCTTCTCATTCTCCTCATTCGTCTATTTCGTCTTCTCTTTCCTTTTCATTCTCTTCTCTTCCTTCTTCTTCCTCTCTTTCGTCTTCCCTTTCCTTTTCCTTCTCTTCTTTCTTCTTCCTCTATTTCGTCTGCTCTTACCTTTTTTGTTCTCTTCTCATTCTCCACATTCCTCTATTTCGTCTTCCCTTTCCTTTTCATTCTTTTCTCTTCCTTCTTCTTCCTCTCTTTCGTCCTCGCTTTCCTTTTCGTTCTCTTCTTTCTTCTCCCTCTCTTTCGTTTGCTCTTGCCTTTTTTGTTCTCTTCTCATTCTCCTCATTACTCTATTTCCTTTTCGTTTTCTTCTTTCTTCTTCCTCTTTTTCGTCTACACTTTCCTTTTTAGTTCTCTTCTCTTTCTCGTTCCTTTCTTTCGTCTTCTCTTTACTTTTCGTTCCCTTCTCTTCCTCTCTTTCTTCTGCTCTTCCATTTTCGTTCTCTTCTATTCTTTCTACTTCTTTCTAATCTTCAATTCCTCAACATCTTCTAGTCCTCCATATCTTCCTTTTTCTTAACACCTCCCCTTGCTCATTTTTTATGTTGCACCAATCAGTCTATTTTCTTTATACGGAATTTGAATCACAAGAAAAAGAAAATATAATAAACCATTGCTTCAGAGTTTTGATATCTTCTGGTCCGAAATGAGATTCCCAATTCCCTATAAAGGAATTTGAAAAAAATAAAATAAATAAAAGCCTGCAAATGTTTCTGAAAATTAGTAAAAAGAAGCACATATTTTTTATTTAATTTTCTTTTTTATTTATTCCACGATGTAGCTACTGAGATGACACTAAACCTATTAGGACCATATCAATGTTGAAACTGGTTTCTACCTGCACAATTATATTCCTCTTCTTCTATATGCCGTCTCCCATCAGAATGTGTACGATCATGGTTGTCCACCACTTCCTAACCATTGTATCTCTTGGCAACATTTGTCTTTTTACCATCACTCACACTCCACTTTCGGCTATCCATTCACATAGTCTGGTTAGTTAGGTGGCCCTCTTGCTTTTGATATGTCTGTGAATGTCAAACTCTCCAAGCCTTTCTTCCTCTTCATGACGCCTAGAAAGTTCATCTGTCTCTTTCTTATATTGAGTATCTCCTTTTTTATTTCCATTTTCCTTAAGACTTCTTTATTGTTTACGCTCTCCTTTCATAGTATTTTCAGCATCTTTCTGTAGAGCTATATTTCTGTTACCTCCAGTTGTCTCTTCCTATATGAGGAAATTGTCCAGCGTTTTCTGACTTATACCTCAGGTAAGGTTGTTTCTATTTTCCTTGCCTGAGGTACAATGCTTCCGACTGAATGAGAAGGTTCACTGCTTGGTTTCTTCTCATTTATTAACACAGTACAATGAGTGGCTCTTGAGCCTGTATTTAGATAAATGATCTCTGTCGATTGATAACGAGGGGAGTGTTTGTTGATATGCGGGTCATGTAACGGTTATCAGCAGGAAGTCTTGGGTGTGACGATAAACTACATCCAGCAGCAATCCTCTGATCGAGAGATTTCGAGGAGCCTAAAATCCCCTCTTAATCGCGGTTGTTCCAAGGTTCAACCTCATCCGGAGTGGTAGCAGCTCTTAGGGTCCCAGTTATTGACAAATAGTGAACTTCACAAACAAATATCAAAACATTATGAAAGTATAAAGATATGATTTTATAGTAAAAAAAATCTGGGTATCATGTACCATGTATTCAATTGTGAAGGCAGAATAACATATATTTTTATTATTCCAAAGTTCCCAAGAAAATTGAATTTCGGCATTAAGTGACCTATGAAGCAGATGATGTACTGTTAAACAAGCATATCACATCAAATCAAATCAACAGCGAATATGCAGTCAGCAAGACAGGTTCAAACTCCGGACTAGTGTTTTGCATTCACTTTCACACTTTCTTGCTTATACTCATGAATCTATCTTTTCTCCATGTGAGGGAAGCGAGTAGACTGATCTCTCTATGTCTGGACGGCAACCACTCTAGGAAAAGGAAAACAACTAAATGAAACCCTCATCTTTCGTGGCAATTCAAAGGTAATAAACTAACAGAAAACTCAAATGAGTCATGGAAGCCTTCATCCTGAGCGGATGTGGTACTAAAAAGAAAAAAAAATACGGAAGCACTTCAACCTAGCTCATGAACCATAACTAATAATCGACAACACTGGCTGCTAAATTTCGCGCTACTGAAAATGTATGAACTCATCTCACACTCGGTACTGGGACCCTCCTCAACGCCCCCCCCCCTGCAAGCAGCACCTCAAAACGAACGCGGGAAATTGTTAAAGGTATTTAAATGGGGAACCGGAAAAAAATATCGACAACTGGTAGAAATCTTCGCTAAAAATACAGCCTTTAGCTTGGAAAAAACTAGTTTTTACGAGACATTTACAAGGTCTCGTGACTTATTTAAAGCTAGATTTATAATGAAAAAGACATTATTTCTCTGTTTATGCAAATTATTTTTATTATTTCCTTGGAATTCTGTTGTATATTCATTTCCATCCCCGTTCCAATCAGAAATCTAAGGTTATTAATGGCTTCATGACATTTACCCTGATTAATTTTGTATCAAACAAAAAAAAAAAAAATAAGATCACATACAATTTACACAGATAAAGCTCTTCGTAATGCGTGAGATGTACTTATGAGTACAATTTTCTATTTCTTTAAGACATGGACTACCAAGAATTCCTTCAATGAGTCTATCTGAACCTTTTCTAATCAATCCGAGGGCTCCAACTACAACTGTAATTATTGATGTTCTCATGTGACATATTTTTAGATTTCCACTTTAAGATCCTTGTTTTTTGAAGATCTTCAAAGATACATTACAATCTTCAGGGACTGCCATGTCAATAAGAAAACAGATTCTAGTGGTCTCTAATCACAATGTCTGGGCGATAAGCTTTGATTGTTTATTATTATTTTATTTTTTTCATTTCATCCCAAGCAAGGCGTTAATGCCACTAAGACGCAAGAGGTTACTGGGAATGAAAGAGATATATAGATATATAAATATAAACTTTAAATATCCAAATGCAAGATAGTGCGAAGATCTATTAAGTTTCAACAAAATTGAATGAACATGGTCAATAAAAAAAAGAAAAATGACGTATGCAGCCAAAAGAAACCATTTTACAATGCAAATCTTATTTTTAAATCAATTTGAAAAAGACAAACCATCATTTTTCGTAACTATCGTTAAAATTAGCTAATATCTCCTTAAAACATTACCGGGGAAAGTCGTACAAATAATCCGTAATCCGAATTACTAACACACGGCTTGTATGTGAATAAACAGAAAACTAAATACACCAGAAGTGAAAGAGAAGTGTGATAAGGATGTCTTTTCTCACCTTAGTTAACCTACACAGTGATATGAATCTAAGAGAATTTGAAGGTTTAATCATGGGACCTTAAGTAACGTTTCAGACCTATGAATGACTTGTACATTTTATGACACCCTCTTCACGTATGATCACTTTTCCTAAAGAACTCGATTTATTTAACTTGCACAAGAATACGATTCTAAGAGAATTAAAAGATATAGCATAATTTATTATTGGTGAATGCACTCTTAACGACAAAAGCTATTTTTATCAATGCCATACCTGATACGCGCTTAGGCAATCATGCATCTTTCGATACTTAACTGACGAGGCAGATTTTGTTTTTCCGCAGTAGGTTGCTTTCTGCTGTAGACCAGTTGTCATCCAAGGTTATAGAAGCCGGTCTGTCACGCTAGTTAGGGGAAGAAGGGGACTCATACCTTTTCTAAAGGTTATTAACACGTAAGTGAATGTAATGGATTCAACTGGAATTCGAACTTGGCTCTCCTATTTTTCAATCCGAGCCGCTATCCATTACTCCACCGTGCCTCCTCAACAAACGCTACGCAGGTAAAACTCTGCTAGTGGCAGATTCAAAAGAAAAACCAAAAGAACCATTATAGAATCGTATAAATAAAAACGATAAAAAAAGAACTAGGCGGAAGGTGTAAAGCATAGTGGCAAGCAAAATGGGCAGTACAAGGTGTGAATTACACATCGGGAATGCCAAAATCAAACAGAAGCGGAAATTCAACTGTGTCGTGTAATAAGAGCAAGTGTGACACAGAAATTTGAAAGTAGATAGCAACAGTGAAAGTCGCTTTTCGAGATATGACTAAAGCATATAAATAGCATTAGAAGTCAAGGACGTCGTGCTGTATAGCTGTAAAAATGTCTACATTCCGCCATGATAATGAAAGCTGAATGAGTAAACCGATATGTTGCCGATTCTACCAACGGAGAAATGAGTTTAAAATTATTGGCTGCCACGAGACAAACAATGACACCCACAACCACAATGCTTTCATCTTTCATAACGAATAAATTAAATTGTCTTAGTAATTATAATATACCTGAACTGTCAACATAACTGCCAGTAAGTAGCACATATAAATACAACTTATTATAAATTGACATGTTTTTTGTTTTTTTTTAATTTTAAGTAATTGGTTGATAATTTTAAATAGTTTACTGCGCAATTTACACATTAACAAATAGTTTAAAAGCACAATATAGCATTCCATGCAGTCGGCTATATTCAAAGTAATTATTTATGTTCACTAGGTATTTGCTGCAATCTGCCAATAATTGCTTCTGCATTCAATTCATCTATCAATTCCTTTTCAATGGAAAGCAACGTTTATGATTCTAAATTATTCTCAGACATCAAAATTCTCTACCTTGTAGGAAGATAGAAGGCAATTATCGCTTTTTGGTTGAGATAAGTCACATGGGTCACGTAACGAACGGCTTAGAGACATCGCCTCATAGAGCGACGAAAGTGGCAGTCAATTTTCAGTTCTGTTTACAGCAACTGAATCGAAATGTTGCTTTCTTTAGCACCACCCATCAATCCATTTTACCAGTCCATGGTGTCATTACCCTTTAGAAATATCTATATGTTTCCCAAATATAGAAAGAAACTCCAGCTCGCTGTCCACAATTTGGGAAACTCCAAGACTCGCTGTTCTCCGTATCTGGACATAGTAGAATCCGGTTCGTTTGTGCCTAGAATCCTAAACATGGATTCTACAGATACAGGAGTATTTCCATATTATATGTAAGGCACTTGCTTTTTCTTTCTCCCTACACTCTGCTATGCTGTGCATATATATTTGGGACATGTGTATATATGTATATATATAGTTTTGTCTTAGTAGTATAAATGTCTCTCTGAGAACAAAGCACGTTTGTGATTATTTTTCTTTTCAACCAATCCGTCCCGCCCGTTAAAGGAGGTGTTATTATATCACGGACATAATAATGCCCATAACGTGGGCAATACATACGGGAGAATAAATCTTTCTTCCATCGCTCACTCCCGTTACAAACTTGTCTTTATGATCTTTACCTCTCGCGTTGGATTAATGTTTTCACATTAACTGATAATGTGCAGATGACTTTATAAAGTTCTTATTCCTTTTTCTTTTTCTTTTTATTACTAAGACAGTTGTTTGATTCTTTATTACACTTTTATTTGACATAGTTGACCCACTCGATCAGAGGCAAGATGACCTCCTAGCCAGTCCGCGACTGGATTCCATCGAAAGAGCACGTGACTAACGTGTTAAGAAGAAGAGAAACTTCAAAGAAATAATCGCCGAATTTGATTAACAGCAAAAGCTACGCAGGTAACATTCTACTGATGGCAGGATGCAAAAACGGAAACAATTATAAGACAGTATTTTCAAGGAACGTACTAAGAAAGGATTTTAATATGTGACTCAAATGATACCAGAATAGACTTTTGCACTGGAGTGGAATTCGAGCCAAGTTCGAATTCCAGTTTAGTTTATTAGATTCACTGACGCACAAATAACCTTGGGAAAGGTATGAATCCATCTCTTCTCCCCCAGCTATGGGTTGAATAGCAAGACAGAATGGTTTCTTTAGCCTTGGTTGGCAACCAGTCTACCGCAGAAAGAAATGGCACCCCTTTGCAGGAAAAAACCTGCCTCGAAAGATACATGATCGCCCAAGCATGTATCGCGTATATCACTTAACTGACTGATTCATCGTCCCTCACTGAATCCAGGTGCAGGTTTGCACTGAGGGATGGCCTCCTGACTGTTGTTTGTAGATCCACCTAATCGAACCAGCTACGCCTGAGAAATACATGCGTGGGAAATAATGGCATGAAGCATAGACATACAAACACCCACACGAGAGTAGACATTCCCTGTAGGTTTCAGGTTCGGAGAAGCTTCTAAAGCCACAGTGGCCAAAGATGACTGATGACACCAGGAATTAAATAAACAGTAATGTCCCGTACGAGAGGTCTCTCGTGTTTTAATATTTGTAACGTACGACAATAGCATTACAGACAAAGCATTGGTTGTGAGCAAAATGGACACACATTTTTACACATAGGGGACGTCAAGCTCAATCAATTACTGAAATTCAGCAGTTGACAGAAAATATGACAAAAATTTGAAGGTGCCTAGCATCAGTGAAAAGTACTTTGTAAGATACCAAGAGATTGAAAAATAATATTAGAAAACAAGAAAAGTTTGTTGGGTGAATATATAATAACAGCTCGAGGTAGGCAACATCGTGACAAATGTGCCTTCGGGCAAACCGAAACGTTGAGAATTCCATCAATAGATCATGTGACAAATGAGGAAGTTTAGAAGAGAACATGTGCTACAAAGAACCTGTTTATAACAATTGGAAAGTTTCGGTTGTAATTTTAGGATACATAATGAGGAAAGAAGACTTGGAGAATTTGACACTTACAATGCATATCGAAGCCAAGAAAAACAAAGGAAGACAGCGAGCAAAGTAACTGAATTGTTTGTGTAAATGGAGAGTGGAAAACATACGGCAAAGATAAAAAATGAGAAAGGAACTCGTGGAGAGCCATGATGACATATGCCCTGATTTTGATTTGTGCATGCCATCTCCACTTCATCTTTATCTCTTTCTCATTCGCTTTATATCCTTCTCTGTTTTTATCTCTCTCTCTTTTTTACTTACTCTCTCACATTCTCTCTCTTTCTCTCTAATTCTTACTTTCCTCCGTTTTGATCTCTGTTTTCAATCTTTCGCCCTTCTCTCTCTCTCTCTCTCTCTCTCTCTCTCTCTCTCTCTCTTTCTCTAGTTTTTACTTTTCTCGTTTTGATCTCCCTTTTCTATCTTTCTCTCATTCTTTTTCTCTCATTCTTTTTCTCTCATTTTCTCTTCATATTCTTTTTCTCGCTCTCTCACTCTCTCTCTCTCTCTCTCTCTCTCTTCACATTCTCTTTTTCTCTCTTTTATGTTGCTCTCTCTCTCTCTCTCTCTCTCACTCCATCTATCTATCAATCTATCTTTATCTATCCTTTCTTTTTTGTTACTCCTTGACTGCTGTAGATGTTTCTCACCAAGTGATCAAATATCTGATTTGGTGAGGAGGGAGTTTGAGAAAGTCTTCTTGATAGGGCCGAAAACTTTTCAGCATTCGTTGCGTTCCATTAAAAAGAAAAGACAATTTTTATTAAGTCCTTTATTTCTTTGCTGAGATGATTATAAAGTGAATTCTTTTGCAAATGAATATCAAATTTTGACTCATTTATCCTAATTTTCAATTGCTTTTCATCGCAACTACTCAGATCGTTACTCTACGATCTACAATTAACAGAGCATATAGTAAATAAAGAACAAGATTTCGGCAAAATTCAAAATCCTTTTACTTTGGGAGGCCTGTCATACATTACTCATTCATCCGTCTTCCTCACCAAACTTCGTGACACTTACAATCTTTCTCGCCAAGCTACGTGGTATTTATATGCTTCCTCACCAAGCTACGGGACACTTATACTCTTCTTCACCAAGCTACGCGACACTTGCACTTTCCTCCTCACTTTCTTCTTTGCCTCTTTATTCTCATATATGCCCGTGAAGAAATCACATATCTTTTCATATTAACAAACAGTTTCAGCGCAAATTCTTTAATGCAAGAACTCATACACGTTGGGAAAAATTTAGTTGTAAAAACACGAAAATAAAAATATTCTATATTTTTATATTTAAAAATTTTACTCGCGTTTTTCTTACTTGTGGATTGATTCAAATCTGGAACTGATATAACTATGTAATAATAATAATAATAATAATAATAATAATAATAATAATAATAATAATAATAATAATACGATAGTTTAGTTTTACGTCGTTTTATCAATTTTATGTAACTGTGTAGAGTAAGTATCCATGGATAAACTGAAAATGGCAAAAAATGCCAAACAAACAGAATTGACAAATTTTGCAATAAACAATAACACGAAAAATAAAAAAACAGGTCAAGAATATATGCATGACAAATCAACAGTAATAAGGCAAAAAGTTCACAAACTATGAATTAATGTTTGACACACAAGAGCGAATTCAAATTAACAAAGGTTGCGTTCAAGATATGACAGACCAGGAGTAGGTCAGATGAAACCGAGAACTGGGATTTTTATTGGCTAGGAAGAAATCCCAGCATACATTTGTGTGGTTCTACCAATAAATTGGGGAGGAGAAGTATTTCTCCTCCCCAAGAGAAGTCAGTCTCTATCAAGAGTGGAATCAAAAAATTGAATAGTTAATAATCGGATGTAAAACGCCCTTTATCTTTGTGAAAAAAAAATGAAACGTGCGATGAAGTAAAGAAATGGCAGCAGACCATAAACCAATCAAGCAACTCTTCTTTGCACCTGCTTCCTTAGGCAGCGCTACGAATATGGATCTACAAAAGTCTTCCGGTATCTCACCACTGTTGTATATTTCATTTATTATTTATTGAATTTTGTCATTGCTGAAATCGTCTAAGGTTGAGCGCATTTCTATTACAATCCCCTCTGATCCAGCTGCTTTGTTGTTTTTCATCTTGTCAAGCGAGAATTTTACTTCATACTTTAATATTCTCTAGGGTATTAGCTCCATCTTTACATTTTTCTTTTACTGTTATGATTCATTGCTCCCTCCTTTGATTTTATACAATCTGTTGATGAGCATATGTTTGTCCTGTTAATTCTTTTATTCTTTTGTACATACTTGATTTAAATGTGATATTTATCCTTCCTATTTCCGCACTCTTTTCATTGAGCCGTTCCTCTTTAGCTTGCCTACATTTATTTCTCATTTCTGTGTCTTATTTTCTGTAATCTCTACCATCCCTTAGCGTTGTGTGTTGACTTTTTTCGACATTTAAAGCAAATTATTGATTGAAGCTCTCTGTAAACATCTCCAACTGCTAAACTTTACGAACAGAGACATTTCTATGCGATTTAATCGAATCTAATCTGTTCATTGATATCGGCTGGGTTCAGTGATTTCGTTTAAGTTTTGTAAGGTTACTTAGCAATGGAAATAAACATCTTGGCAATTATGAAAATGTTTCTTGCATCTTTGATGAGTGATTCGCGAAATTTGATTAAAAAGCGAATCTTAATGAAAAATGTGTTCCTCCGGATTTCTAATCAAACTGATGTCCATTTGGACAATTGTCTGCCGTCTCTTGAGTATAGGATTGTTGTATTAAGGCGTCAAATCAATCAGACTGTATCGCAATGGCTTTTATCTCTTCTTCCGTAATCAGATGTCATCATCTCCACTAGACTGGGTAAATTTGAGTCAACTACATAAGAGGCATGATTGCATGTCTACTCGTCTCACTTGACCATTAACACAGATAGATAGATAGATAGATAGATAGATAGATAGATAGATAGATAGATAGATAGATAGATAGATAATGAACAGGTTGAGATGGCTATCTCTCTATCTATCTACCTACCTACCTACCTAGATAGATAGATAGATAGATAGATAGATAGATAGATAGATAGATAGATAGATAGATAGATTAAATTAAAACCTTTTAAATATTTTAAACTATTGCCAGCTTTACTAAAGATTAAATGATAGTACATCTCTCGCCAGAAATTGAAGCCTGTCTCAAATCTTGTCTTTCCACTGGGAACACAGAATTGTAGTTTTCGTTTGTGTTAGTACGCTGCTGAAGTTAGTTTCATAAATTAAAAGAAAAGCGTAGAAATTAATCTCATAATTAATTTGTCTTGAAAAGCTCATCCACTTTCTATCGTCTGGTTACAATTAATGTTTCAATTAATATATAATTTAGCAGATCTTCGCATCCATCGCTTCACACCTCGTTAACAAGTCTGTACGAAATGTTATATACATTTTAATCTTGGAATTAATATTCTCCGTTAAAACAGTTTTAATGAAACCAAAAACCATATCGGAATTGTGAATTCCTGAACCAAAATATGACATGAAAGAAAATGAACATGAAAATAACCTTTTTTAAAAAATACTTTTATTGTTTAGAATTAAAGTTAACTATTGATATGATAAATAGACATTTTTATCTATATCTATAATTCTCAAAATGTGTGTGTATGTATGTATGCGTGTGATGGGATATTGTTTATGCGTTTCTACAGTCTTCATCCTATTTCGATTATTTTTTTGTTTGATAGATAATTCTTCATTGCCTGTTTTGAGTCTAAATTGGCTGAAAAATATTACAACCTTGAAGGTGAAAAATCGAAAATCTTTAATCTTTTTTTTGGGGGGGGGGCTGCCATTAAACTTAAACTGCTCCAATTGAACGGCAAAAATTCCCAGTAATGAAACACCCGGTCGAAGGCGGGTTATACTGCTAGTAACACTTTAAACGTGAATGGAATAGACGCTCCATTTATTTATTAAACAACTTTTTTATTGATTTTCGTCAAATGTCCTGAATTTTTTAGGTATCTTATTAAAGGAAAAATATGCATTCTCTGTCAGGATTCGAACCTATGTCCCTCTTAGCAGAGGGAAACCGTTACTAGATCCGACGTGGCCGAGTCGGTTAAAGCACAAACTGATGGCATCCCTGTATTAGTCATTAAGAAGAATGCTCCCGAACTGGCTCCTGTTCTCTCTAAATTGTATAATAAATGTCTCGCTGCTTCTTGATTCTCTGTCTGCTGGAAATCCTCATCTGGTATTCCAGTCTTCAAGAACTCAGGCAGACAGTCCGACACTTCCAAGTATCAACCTATTAGATCTCTACTTGTTAGAGGCCCTTATCAATGCTGAATTGGTTAAGTATCTCATATTGCACAGCCTTTTTTAAAGAAACTTTATGGTTTTCGTTTCTTCAGCTCAATTGCTGATGTACTGACAATAATTACAGAAAGAGTCTACCATGCTCAAGATAAAAGAGGCGAAGCTTTAGATATCTCGAAAGCCTTTGACAAGGTTTGGCATACAGGTCTTCTCCACAAACTGAAAACGTTACGGTGTCTCCGTACAAATCTTTGAACTGATTCAGTCTTTCCTATCAAATTGTGAAATGAAAGTTATCCTAAACGGCTACTCTTCTAGATCCACTGTAGGTGTCGCCCAAGGCTTTATCCTTACTCCTACTTTGTGTTTAATTGTTATTAATGACCTTCCTGATTGCATCAACTCTCAACTTGGTATCTACGCAGATGATACAACCATTTACTCCTGTCTTGATAGGTCAAATTAACAACTGCTCTCGAAAACGACCTTCAGTCTGTTCTTAAATGGAGTAAAAGATGGCTTGTTAATCTCTAAAATTAAACTGCTCTCTATTAATTATCTGAGAGAAAAGTCTCTGGCTGATGCTAACCTCCAAGTAAGAGACTCGTTGCGCGTCTTCAGGCTGACCTTCTCATGCTGGCATAAAGTGGAAAGACTATATTAAACCCATTCCTAGGGTCGGCTGCTAAGAATTTTAGTTCGTTGTTTCGTGATAGAAGATTTTCTCCCCTGAATCTATATTACATACTTATCAGTTTACCATTCGTCCATACTTAGAATATTGCTGCCACAGATAGCTCGGTGCTCCTGCAATTTGTCTAAAGCTTTTTGATATAATCCAAAGAAGAATCTTCAATATTATTCCTCTTGACCTGGCATCTCGATTTCAGTTATCGTCCCGCCGCCATAAGGTTGCATCTTTGTAACTTTTCTATAAATATCTTCATGGTAATTGTTCTCACTTTGACTTTTATTTTTGATATAAAATTCAGTTGGGTTAGATGTAGCCGTGAATTCTATGCTAACAATTTCTTCACTTTTCACTTGTGGAACATGATTTCAACTCCAAGATGTCCAGCCAACTTTAATCATTAAAAGTTTAACTGGAATGTCAATCGCTATCTACTTTCCTCCCGATTAATCTTTTTGTTACCGTTCATTATTAATGTTGAGGTTTCTAATTCTTCCACACTCAGTAACCTTTTGTGTCTTAGTGGCTTTACTAGTTTGCTTGAGGCGAAATTGTCAACTATAAATGTGGCCGATTATTTTTGGTTTGTTCCTTGGGATTAAAACCTTTTACATTTTAACTAAATCCAAGAAGAAATGAAGCTGATTTATTTGTATTCTGTATTATAATCTTATTATTTTTATATTGTTCGACATTAACCATAAAAGAGCAAAGATTGAACGACGGAGCGACTCTGCAAGGTTTTGAACTTGATACCGTGTTTGTGTGGATCTGTTTATTACTTGGTGAAAACGTGAGACTCTCGCCTGGGACGACGAGAACAGGAACGAGATTTCCATGTTCAAATGGACTTGCCTTATTTGCTGTTATAATTGGGAGACTGGACAAAAATAAAAATAAATTAAATACTCGTAACTTCTAGAGACTACTGACAAATGATTGTTATTCAGTTGTTCATCGTTCGAATCGAATCAACTTCGACGAGAATTATGGAACAAATATCCGCTCACGTAAATTCATAGTAGACAGAAAACGAACATTCAACTCATCCTTAACGGCATGCAACAGAGGTGTGAAGAGAGCCTGCTTAGCAGTCGGGTAGCTAGTTATTTGGCATTGGAATCGACTGGTAGAGGGTTCGAATATAAGGAAAAATTGAGATATTAAATGGTAAATATGAAAGTGAACAGACCATTTATTTTTAAAATGGTCGCAACGAAATGATCATATTCCCAGCAAGCGTTGTGTGAAAAATGATATAAGTTTTCAAGCTAATGTTATTCGGTAAAACAGACACACGCACACACACACACACACACATATATATATATATATATATATATATATATATATATATATATATATATATATATATATATATATATATATATATAAATAAAGATCAGTAAGATATATAATCCGGTGTTCCTATTGATATTTTTTATTTTTACCAAACAGTGCTCAATGTAAATTAACAGAGCATAAATATTATAAATTAACTGATTTAACTGATTTAAATACCATATTTTTCGTCAGTCAGTCAATTTATAATATATATATATATATATATATATATATATATATATATATATATATATATATATATACCCAAGTATAGGATCGGTGTATATGGAATAAATTCCAGTAACCAAAAATACTATTCTTAAAAGAGTGCTCAATACAAATTAGAGCAAGTATATATATATATATATATATATATATATATGTACACACACAGATATACACACACACAGAGACACACACGCACAGAGATACACACACACACACACACACATATATATATATATATATATATATATATATATATATATATAATTATGTATTTGGGCAACAAACCTTCTTTTATACTACTTTCATTAAAGATGAGAATTAAGCGTTTTATTTAATTTTTCTTCGGTTCGTACAAAAGTATTTCTCTTTTCTGGGCACATAAGATTGTAGTTGACAGAAAAGCAAGAAATCGGAAGGGATTTTCTATTAGGATAGAACAGATGGTTTCATCTTTTTTGTTCAACAGTAAAACCCGTGAGACCTAGCAGTCAATGTAGTAGTACGCTTAAATTAGTAGAGTGGAGAAATCAAGGTGGAAAGCTCATCAGGTCAAATGCTATGAAAATATTTTTAGAATGTACAGAGGGATGCCACTACACGTCGGCAAGAAAATGACTGAAGTCGAGATGTCAGGCCAGGATCGATTACATTACAGACCGTTCTTTGTGTTTTCTCAAGAAGCTGAAGATATTTAGTAGGAGCAGCAAAGAATTACTATTGAAACTATATGGAATACATAAAGTTTGTAATAAATAAGAATAAAAACGGATTTGAAATTGGTTAAAGATCTGATTTCTATAACAAGACAAATAAAGTAAATTTTACCGTCCAAGGAAAAGATAATATACAGCATCAAGCTTGTAGAATAAGTAGCCATAGTCAAATGCACAATAAATAGCAGAACTGGCAATAACAAGAGAAAAAAAAAGAAAGAAAGCGTTCAAAAACAAGATAAGGCAAGCAATATATATATATATATATATATATATAATTATTTATTTAAAAATATGATTCCAACACGCTACATAAGAGGTCTCATGTTTCAAAACAAGAGCCGAAAACTTCAAAATAATATTTGAATTAACTTGAGTTAAAGTAGGCTCTGTTCCATCTTCAAGCGAAATTTTTTGGGAATGACTTATTTCTGAAGTTTATATATATATATATATATATATATATATATATATATATATATATATATATATATATATATACGCAAAACAAATCAACAGTAATATGGCAAAAAGTTCATAAACTAAGAATTGGCGTCGACATACAAAAGCATGTTTGGACAAGTAAACGTAGCATTCTGACTTCAAGACAAGACAGATCGGGACTGCTTCAGGTGAAACTTCAAACCGGCATATTTTATTGATTAAGAAAAAAGTCCCACCATGCATTTGTCTGTCAATAAAATGGAACGAGATGTTTTATTGTTATTCCTACTTGGATTGAAACTAACACACCTTCTGAATGACTGCTGAAAAGAAAAACACACTTTTACCAATACTTGATTAATCACTAACATTCCTTATAGTCTTCAGTATCGAACTTTGCACACACCTTCCTTGTGTCTCTAAACTCTACAATACACGCTACATTCCTACCTGAAGTCGATATCTCATCAATTATGCCGCCAAAACTGTTAAAAAGGGCGGGAAAATTACTATCCAGTGTTTCCAACTCCAATTTACAAGTAATTACCAGACTACGCTCAGTGATTTTGTTTTTGTTTTTAGAAAATGCTTTCTTTCAATTCGTTTGTTTGTGGTTATCGATTTACCGGGATCGATCGAGCTAACGATCGATGGATCGATTAGTCAATAGAACAAATTGGTATTACGAATCTGGTGTAGGTTTGCAACATAGTCGGTTTTTCCTCCCGACAAAGTCCATTGATTTTTTTTTCTCGGGTTTGTCGGTGCAACAACGAAAATGGACGGTGGAGGTTTATGTCATTCATCATCTGCTAGTTTTCCCACAAATCACTTCATCTCAACACTGAGAGTTTGTTTGACAGTTGCTAGCCTCGTAGTACCAATTTGATTATATTTGAGCGTCGACATTGGACCAGAGGATATATGTGGACATCGACAAAAAATTGACGACAGAGTAGAAGAAGGTGGAATCTTTTAGTCATATTGCTTATTTCGATGTCGCACACCTTTGAAAGTTTCAGAACATGATCTATCCATTTATCTACCGATCATTGTGTATAGATTATCTATCTATCTATCTATCTATCTATCTATCTATCTGAGTGTGTCCATATCTGTCTATCAGTCTGTTCATGTATATATATATATATATATGAAAAGTGTGTGTGTGTATATATATATATATGTGTGTGTGTGTGTGTGTGTGTATGTGTGTGTGTGTGTGTATATGTGTGTGTGTGTGCGTGCAGTATATTATGTATATATTATTTATATATTGTATGCGAGGTACTTATTGGAAACCACTCAATATCAGTGATGGAGCTAACATATTTAGTTGGATTGATGTGAGTTTGTGACCCTGGGTTTCACGCTTTTGCGATCGTCAGACAAACACTGACAATTGCAAAAGCGTGAGACCCAGGGTCACAAACTCACATCAATCAACTATATATATATATATATAAAAGTGAACATAGAAGTCAACACTTAGAGGCGACAGTCTGTTTCACTTTTATATTTACACACGCTCTATCTCTGATATTGAGCACTTTATTCCATAAATATAGCACACCTTAAGACTATATTTCTTTATATATATATATATATATATATATATATATATATATATATATGAGTGTGTTCATATCTATCTATTTATCTATTACCGTCTATTCATATCTATCTGTTGCAGGCAATTCATAGCTATCTCAGTGTTTTCTGTTTCTATCTGCCTATCTATCTGTCCATCCACCTATCTATTTATCAATCTCAGTCCCTTCATATCTATTACAGGCTGTTCCTATATATCTATTTCATTATTTATATCTATGTATTTATTTATCACAGTCTATTCATATCTATCACAGTCGATCCATATCTATCTCTCTACTTACGTGTATTCATACCTATCTCAGCCTGTTAATATCTGCTATTTATTTTTCTACACACACGCATAAACACGCCCCCTCATCACACACACACACACACACACACACACATATATATATATATATATATATATATATATATATATATATATATATATATATATATATCCTTATGAAGATATTACTTTAAATAGTATAGGACTCTATAGAGATGATGGTCTCATGATTGTAAAATCTCTACGGGAAGTAAAGTGAATAAACATAAGAAATTATTAAATCTTTAAATCTTAATGTTAAAATTAATTCTAATATCAAAGTTGATTTCCTAGATGTAACTTTAAATCTAGTTCTTAATAATTTTCAACCTTATATGAAAGACAATACCAACCCAATCTATATCCACCCTAACTCTAAATACCCACCGCCTGTACTCCAACATATCCCATCATCCGTTGAACGTCGTATTAACCAACACTCCTCTAACAAAGATGTACTCGAGAGACATAAAATGGTGTCTAATAATGTAGTTAGTGATAGTGGATACGGATCTTTCTAAAATTAAGTTTGTAAAACATTATAGTTGCTCTAGGAAGAAGCATAGAAGCAAAAAGATCATCTGGTATACACCTCCATTCAATAAATTAGTTCGTACCAAGTTGGAGCACAAGTTTGTTTATTTTTGTTTTTTTTTTAACTTAATCGATGAACATTATCCTAATCGTAATCCATTAAGTAAAATTTTCATTCGGAATACTCTAAAACTTAAATATAGTTGTACTAACAATCTAGAAAAAATAATTAAATCACACAACCATAAAACACAAAAATTATATAACAATAATAACTGTAATGCTGGTACCTATTCTAATTTGTCCCGTGTAACTAACGTATGTAATTGTAGGAATTCTGACCAAAGTTCTTTATATAACAAGTACTTAACGGAATCCATTGTATATATCTGTTCTATTTCACCAATTGAAAATCAGTGTTGTTAAGTTGTATATGGGTAGCACTAAAATGCTTTTAAAATCCATTAGTATAACCATCTCTCATCTTCTACTAATGCTAACAGAGACAATATGACTTCATTTTCTATGTATTTTTGGAAATTGAAAGATGAAAACAAAACACCTAAAGTTAAATTGAAGATACTCAAACAAGCCAGAATTTGTAAATCTTTATATAAGGCTTGTTTTCTATGTTTACATGAGAAAATGGAGATGATTAATTTTTTGAATAGTGATCAATTGTTAAATCAGAGATTTGAAACTACCGTGAATTGTAGGCACATTAAGGATTTAACCTTACAATCTTGCTAAAGTTTGTAACTTAATAATCACTTCTCTTATGTTATATTACCTTCATACAAATATTTTAATGTTATCCTTAGTGGTTTATTTTAAATTAAGGTGATAAATAGGTTCGTACACGTAAATTACTGGTAATAATGTTTGTCGTAGATAGGTTTATACTTATATTACTGGCTATAATGTTTGGTAATAGTTTTAAATTTATAAGATTCATATAAATATTCTAAATTTTATATGTATTTTTTATTTATTTATAAAGTTAATTAGTTACTTTGTGCGTCGAATGTTTTTATTTTTTAAAGTGTCTTTTATTTACATACTATGTTTAATTTTGTTAAAAAAATATGTTGCTTTTTCAAAACGCCAAACAGCCTAAACCGCGACATTGTATCTAAAATATTTTCTATCGAGTTGCAATAATTTTCCGGTTAAATTTTAAAATTTCTCTATGACATCTATGTCAATGTTAACGTTTTTCATTCGCTAAATTGTTATCAACAACTTCTGTTTTCGTTTCTTCTTTTCTTTTTTCTTTTCCTTTTCTTTTTTTCTTTTCCTTTTCTTTTTTTCTTTTCCTTTTCTTTTTTTCTTTTCCTTTTCTTTGTAAGTAAATTTTCTATATTACTTCGCTTCTTCTTTCTCTTCTTTCCTTTTCTTTTTCTTTGGAGAAGGAATGATTTCGTGTGCTTTTCTTTTCTTAACTCTTTCTCTTTCTTTTTTCTTTTATTGTCTTCATGCATCTTTTTTTCTGCTTTAACCTGCATATTTCTTTCTTTTTCTTTAATGGAAACTCTTCGTATGTCTTCCTAATCTTTTTTTTTTTAAATGTAAGTAATGTTTCATTAATAGCATTTTAAAATGAAATCGTTTTTTTAACCATCTTTGATCACCACCTGATGAGATGCTTGTATTAGGCATCGAAACAAATATGCATTTTTGTAGTGGTAACGTCTATGTTTGTAAGTGATAACTTATTATGAATAACTATTGCTCTTCTCTTTGTATTGAGCCCTCTTTTAAATTAATGTTATGAACGTTTGAATTTATATTCTTTTCGTTTCTCTCTCTCTCTCTCTCTCTCTCTCTATATATATATATATATATATATATATATATATATATATATATATATATATATATTCTTTATGAATATGTTGCGTAATAGGTTGGTACGATTCCATGTTGGTTTAAATGTATCTCTGCGAAGAAATGCAGCGCCACTCGTCTTGATAGCCGGTTTATTTTCGTCATGATCGCAGTTTCCTATGGAGCATCTAAATTCCCACATAATCTTTGTCTGGTGTAGTTTTGATTTCGTTGTTGAGGTGTTATTCCTGATAATGATTGTCCTATGTTTTTACTTTTCTAGTAGTAGAAAACTGAATTTAATATTTTTACTTTCTTCAAAGCTTTGATAATCCTCTTTAAAGTAAATGTATCCTGTTGGTAATTTTCGTGCCATTGATTATGATTAAATCTATTAATATTCCTGCTATTGTTTCTGTGAATTGTGTTATTATTGCTTCATTTTGAAAGAAACAATTTTATTTCATTATCTATAATCACGAAAACTGCTTTGGTTTGAAGGCACACTGCTGATCAGTGTGATTTCTCATCATCAGTGACTTTGTAAATAACTCTTATCAGTCCTCTCCAAACCTGCATTTTCTTTGCTTACTCACAAAAGTACTTTAGGTCCTCCAAGCTCTTCAAAGAATTTAAGGGAAATGGTGGAATTTCTCTGATAATTCAATCAATGTCTTGTATGTATTCCTGTTATGATGCAAGCCACGCCTTTTCGTCTACACTGAGCTGAGAAAGGAAAGCCACGGAATGATGGGATTTTATTGATAGGTTTTCCAGTGTGTATACTATGGTTGCTCGTCCAGTGTCTACGGGTTTTATTCTTACATTTGTCCACCATGACAAAACCATTTCAATAATATTTTCTCTCTGTATTGCACGCCACCCTTTTCGTCTGGATTGAGTTTAGAATTAAAACCCGGTTTAGTCACCGACTGTCCAACCCAGAAAGCAGGTTTAGTCACCGACTGTCCAACCCAAAAAGCAGGTTTAGTCACCGACTGTCCAACCCAGAAAGCAGGTTTAGTCACCGACTGTCCAACCCAGAAAGCAGGTTTAGTCACCGACTGTCCAACCCAGAAAGTAGGTTTAGTCACCGACTGTCCAACCCAGAAAGCAGGTTTAGTCACCGACTGTCCAACCCAGAAAGCAGGTTTAGTCACCGACTGTCCAACCCAGAAAGCAGGTTTAGTCACCGACTGTCCAACCCAGAAAGTAGGTTTAGTCACCGACATTCCGATAACAATAATGTACCGGCTGAAATGTTACCAGTAACAAGCTGTATATTGTACAAAGATTTTAAGTGTTTCCACTTATTGTATGGATTTTTTTTCTTTTATCATTTTAACTGATATTTTTTGGTTTTGTCTCCCCAATGCCATTGTCGTCATCATCATCTTTATAAATGTTTCGACTAGAAAGTCCACTACAAATGTATGTGACTTCTCTTCAGAAATTTTCTAAATAACTCTTATCAGTCCTCTCCAAGACTACGTCCTCTGCTTACTCACGAAAGTGTTGCAGGTCATCCAAGCTCATCAAAGATTTTAAGGGAAATGATGGAAATTCGCTGAAACTTTTAGAAATTGTAACTTTGTAAATGACTCTTATCAGTCCTCTCTAAATCTCCCTCTCTTACGCTAACTCACGAAAATGCTGCAAGTCTTCAAACTCTTGCGTGAAATGACGGAAATTTATTGTTAGTTCTTTTAATGTTGTGGTTCAGCATCCAAAAATGTTGTCATCGGTTTTATCTCTTGTATACAAGAATTTATTGTTTGCTGATCGCTTCCTTTATGATTATGGTTTTGATGACTAAGACGATCGGTTCTTGCATGGTAGTGCCGATGGCATTGACTGCATAATAATGTTGTTGGAGGACGAGATTGATTTTGTCGAGCCTTGCTCTTTTGTCGTTAGACTTTTTACTTTTCTCTTCTGGCATCTTCATAGTTCTTGGTTCCGATGGTGATGGAACAACGATCTCGAGGTTGTGTTTCAAACGATTTAGGCAGAAGTTCAATAATTTTCAGTGTTCTTTTGAGTTGGTCGTTGCATCTTCCAAGGGGGCAACCTCGTAGTCCCTGAAGTGAACTCGCTGAATAAAACATAGGATGAAAACCCTGACTCTTCCATTCTTGCTGCATGTCTTAACTATCGGAGACGATGTTTCATGATCAGCGATTCGATGCTTTGTCGGTTCTCCTCTGATGGTCGCTCCTCGTTGTGGTGAAAGAGCCTGATTCTAAGAGTGATGCCATCGGGAGTTCTAAACTTCTGTTAGTGCCACTCTTGGTGGCAAGGTCGAAGACAAGGACGCAGATTAAGCGCAACCAACTCCTATGACCCCCTAATGGTACAACAAGCGGATGATGATTGCAACAGATCTCAACAGTTGAGCCAACGGATAAAGAGGGCTACGCATGAAGGATATGTTACAGAAGGCTCCACTCGAAATTATAACCGAGTCAGCGACCATTCTTTGTAGTTTCATAATTGGATTCCACATGCCTCAATCCTTTTATGCAGCAGAGGAAGGTCTGCTCATCATAGCTGCAGAATAAAACAGAAGTGCACTCTGCGGATGTTGGACAAATACAAATGTACCTGAGAAGAAGTCTGCAACAAGGACTGACTAGCCACCCTAGTAGACAGGCACTCAGATACGAGAGGCCAGCCGCCACGCCACAGTTTGTGAAGCCGTTACATTTTGATAGTTAACAATGGATTCAAATATGGCTTCGATAGAACATTTAAAAGATGTAGACATAAGAATGTAAGGAAAATATTCAAACGAACAAGATCTCTGGGAAGCAAACACCTGCTGCAAGTAATGTTAAAGTTGGAACGGTAGAAAAGTTAAGAAAATCAATGTTTGAAAAGTGAAGAAGGTTATAGAATGTCAACGAGCCTATACTGGTGTGAGGAAGGTTATAGAATGTCAATGAGCTTATACTGGTGTGTAAAATAATCGAATAATTTATTCAGGCAGATGGGACATTGTGTGAATCAGTTTTTTTATAAACTTCACACACTCAAATCAGTTTGGCAATGCCTTTTTAATAAAGATATACATTATAAGCTACTTACCTGGCTCAGAAGTTAAAGGTAATCGGCTATACCGTTCTTCCCGAGCGAGGCCCTTCAATTGCACTCCGGTTGGGTTGACCTTTGCGGTCGACCCAGATGTGAGCGACTAAGGTACTCTATTTCGTAGTAATGCGCCTTTTCTAAAAATACTTTTATGGTAATTGTTCTGATGAACTTGCCTCTATGATAAATATTCATTGGGGTTTCATTTTTAAAAGTACTTATTTCATCCCCATCCAAGCACTGACAAATTGTATATATGGCACCAAGTTAGGACTTCATAGGGTCTTGGAGTTATTATGGTGGCTATAGTAAGAAAGATAAATAAAAATGTCTTGTTTTGGTGTAAGTAATACTGTGGTATATTTGAGTCAGTAATCGTGGCTAAGTTTAAGATATGATAGATTGTAGAGCAACCTTCCCTTATGCCCCTTGTTGGCCTCATGCCTTGTCTACCCCGCTATTTAAATCCATATTAAAGGCATTTAATTTCTTGGTTTATTGAGGTTTGTGCGTGTCTTGCGTTGAAGCGTTCTCATCTGATTTTAATTGTTATAAAACTCTTAGAAATTCTCCATATTTTTTTATGTAAATTGTTGTCCGTCACGTTCATTTTGAACTATTATGAAGAATAAATTTTTTCTGCCGAGTGCCGACAACTGAAATGGATAATTGAAAGCATTCGTTATATTTTAAGCTATTAAATTAAACTAATTAGGTTATCTGATAATATATGTATATATTTACGTCACAACTCAAGTCCCGTTCTGGGTATGACGATAAACTACATCCGCATCCTGGGTAAGACGATAAACTACGTCCAACAACAAGGCTTCTGATAAGAAGATTTTGAGGAGCGTGGAACCACCTCTTAATTGCTGGGGTTCCCAGGTCCACCCTGACTCAGGGTTAGGGTCCTAGATATGGGCAAATAGTTAACTCCGAAACTGAGGTAAAAAGTATAATAAAAGTGTAAAAATAGGTTTTAATACTAAAAATACTTTGTAAAAAATAAATTACCAGAAATAAATTTTTGACGAAAAAAAAAACTATTACCAGCAATATATTTTTGAAAAAAAATATTACCAACAAAACATTTTTTAAATAATACTACCAGCTATACATTTTTGAGGAAAAAAATTTTACCAGAAATAGATTTTTGGCAAAACAAAATATTACCAGGAAAAAAATGTTGTCCGCATTTAGGTTGATATACCGTAAAACAAAACAAACCAAATCAGAAAATATCAGTAATTGAAAAATGGTTCAAATATATATATATGTATACATACACACCTATTTTTTACCAAATTATCGCTATGAATCTATTTCAAAATTTTGTTGGCATTAAATAACCAACTGAGGTTTTGATATGCCATAAAACCAACCAACTCTCAATCACAACACGAGTCCCATAATTAAAATCACTAGGGAATAGCAGCAGTGTGTGTGTCTAGGGCAAGATACCCTGACGGAGCCCATCTTCCTTCACACTTGTTTTGAATGGAGAGTTCTTATTCACATAGACTAGTTACAACCTCAAGGCAAAAGATATCAGTCTACCCTACTATTTAATCCATAGCTGGGGAAGATTTATTTATACCTCTTCAAAGAACATTAGAAACAGAATCGAACGGGGTGGGGATTAAACTTAGCATGCCGAATTAACTTTTTGTACTGATAATCCTTAACTTTTTGTACTGATAATCCTTAACTTTTTGTACTGATAATCCTTAACTTTTTGTACTGATAATCCTTACACTGTCAGCAAATCCATGTATACGTTAAGTGACACCAAAAATCTTCTGTACAAAAAATGGTAGTGAAATTCTATAAGCGTCTTTAAAATTGACCGAGTTCTTTATTATTCACACAGTCAAATTTAGTACGTCGTTTCGAAACGTTAGGAAAACCAAGAATTTTGTCAAATGATTTCTACATGAATTAAGGTGGAGTGAACATTTGTCAGCGTTTAAATATGTCTCCTTCTTTTCTGAGCTTAATATTACACGACAGAAAAAGAAGAAATGGAATTTTTGACCAAACAACCACTGGCAATGAAAATTAGATCAAATACAAGAATCTAAAACGCGTCGTAGAATTTAGATTTATATCGAAACAGAAAGTTGCAGTCAATATCTCAAAGCAATAGAAAATTATTCACCATTATAATTTCTTTGCTTAACTAAGTAAATTTCCCAACACACAAGAACGGACGCCTACTGCTTAGAAAACTCGTTTCAAGTTATTTGATTTTCCTTTTTCTACGGCTTATCAACCCTTTTCAGGTTATTTAAATCCAGAAAATATTTCTAAATTATAAGATTTTTTTTCTTTTGGTTTAGTCATGCTAATTAACCCATAGCTGGCGGAGAAGAGGTGAATTCATACCCAATAAGAGTTTGATAAAGAAACAAGAACTTATAAAGTGGATATAAAGTGGGGGGTCAATTCTATATTACAGTCAATATATAAACTGATCCCTCATTTTGTGGTCATAGTAGTTTCTACACATTTATATTCCAGAGAATGTAAAATAAATCCAAAAGACATGCCTGTGTAGCTAATCAGCATTTCATTGATTAATTGATTCGTTTTCTACGGCTTATCGACAAACAAGAAATTACAAGTGAATATAAAGTGGGAGGTCATTTCTACATTACAATCAATGTATAAGCTGATCTCTCACTTTGTGGCCACGTTTGTTTCTATACATTTATATCCCAGAGAATGTAAATAAATCTAAAAAACATGCCGTTGTAGCTAATCAGTATTTCATTGATTGATTCGTTTTATACAGGTTATCAAACCTTTGCAGGTTGCTTAAATCCAGAAAATATTTTTAGATTGTAAGATTTTTTTTTTTTTTTGTGATTACTAATTAATTCTTACTAATTAACCCAGATGTATATTTACACTATTTGCATTGTTCGGACTGTTCTCATAATCTTTATTACCATATTCATGACGTTTCGGCCGTTATACACACCGACCTTCTTTAGTTCTAATTCCACGTAACATGCCTGTTTTTGGATATCTCAGTTTTTGTTTATTTCCTTTTAGTAACATAACTCTCCAATGTTTTTTTTTTCCATCTACTGTGGCCAGATATCGAACTTGCGACTCTTTTGGGCAACTCACTTATTGGATTACTTCAATGAACGCCTTTATCCACTAAAAATGTATATCACCTGGAGAAGGCGGGAGCGTAAAACGGCCGAAGCACCGTGAATATAGCAATAAAGATGAACACAACAGTCCGAGTGATATAAATAGTGTAAATTAACTTTTAATTCCATTCTATATCGGGGTAGAAAAGACGGGCGACCAATTGTATCTTCTGCCGAAATAGTCTATTATCCACACGAAATAAAATGATTTTTTTATTGTTCATTATATTGCTCTGTACAAATAAAATACATCGAGCTCTCTTATTGTGAATCAATTTTAATATTTTTATATTACTAAGAACCACTTGGATTATACACCCACGAAATTTATTTTACTTTTACGATATATATATATATATATATATATATATATATATATATATATATATATACATATATATATATATATAATATTATTTGATAATTGGTAGGGATAATTCCAAGGAGAGCAAATATAATAATGAAAGCTGAATCCTTAGAAACCCATAGTTTATTTCATGTGATCAAGAGCTCATCTCTTCAGACCAAAAATTTCACAACAATAAACGGATTTTAAATTTATCCAGACACAAGAGAAAAAAAAGAAAAGGAAAAAAGAAGAAAAAGGGTGAAAAAAAGGGAAGTTTCAAAATTAAGAGGAAAGAGAGATTTCAAGAGGTATAGCACGTGGAACTAGAACAATCTATTCCGGTAGACAAAATAAAGGTTTCGGTTCAGAATTCCAAAATATATCACCTGAAGAAGGCCGGAGCGTACAACAGCCGAAATGTTGTGAATATGTCAATAATGATGAAGACAACACTCCGAACAGTGTAAATAATGTGAGTAGTTAAAATACTTCATCTCAGAAATATAGACATATCCTGAAGACTGGAACATCCAACGACAGAATCGTCGTTAATATGGCAATGAAGATAAGGACAACAGTCCGAACAATGTAAACATGGTAAATAGTGACATCCATCATCTTAGAAATATAGACAGATCCTGAAGAAGGCCAGAGCGTACAACGGCTGAAACGTCGTGAATATGACAATAAAGATGAGGATAGCAGTCCTAACAATATAAATAGTTACAATGCCCCATCTCAGAATTATTGACGGATTCCGTAGAAGACCGGAGCGTACAAGGGCCAAAGCGTTTTGATTATGGCAATAAAGATGAGGACAAGCGTCTGAACAATATAAATAATATGAATCGATGATATCTGTTTATTAGTTTGACATCGGAATTCAGTCGGAATTCGAAATAAAAGAACAAAACTGAAAAGCTCCAAGCTAGATAAACAGACATTAAATACACAAATGTTTCATTTAGTGTAAGTTGAAGACAGCTATCTACATGACTAAAAACGGGGAAAGAGTTGTCAATAAAAGCTTTATCAATTTTGTCTTCAACTTTCTTCCTATATATTGTAGCGATCTCTACTAACGTTTGTTGGAATTTATAAAATGTTTTTCTTAAAGCAATTATTCAGGAAAACAGGTTTCTCAAATGCAGCAGTTGGTATCCCTCTTGCCAGTATTGATGGGAGTTTCCTTAGGAACCTTTCAAGTAGTGTGAAATCTCAACATCCTAATTATGTCATTGTATTCTGTTCGAGTTACATGTCAGATCCATTTTTGCTCTTGCTGCTGTTGAATGTCCTCAAGTGATGTGCTATCATTTTGTTGGAGATTCTGTAACGCCAGTTCACAAACTTTGAAGGAGTGTGATCTTCCTCGAGACCCATAGGTATCACACGCTCAAAGCTATTTTTAGTAATTGATTTTTAGTGGTTATATACAGTTGACAGTTTAGATATTTCTGAACGAGTTTGGTGACATGTATGTTATCCATATGAAAATCTCGATTCGACGAGGCTATTTAAGAAAATGATTCGAGTTTTCAAGTTGATCTTTTGGTTTTGTAGCAACTTGCTGTGTTGGGCGAAACTACCTCTGTTACCCTTATTCTATATTCAACTTCATTTTTTTTTCTCTACTTAATTTGTTAGAACTGATCTATAAGCCGTGGTATCTGAAATGTTTAGTATTTAGTATTATGTTGGTGCAAAAATAATGTCGTTTTCTCACATATGTTACTATGTGAGAAAACGACATTATTTTTGCACCAACCTAATAATTCCACATCCTTAATTTTTTATGATTGATTCAGGGTCGGTGCCATCATTGCTTTCATTCCAATTCCAGATCATAGTTTCTGTTTTGGAAAGGTTTATGTTGAGTTCCATTTCTTGGAACACTTGCTCATATCTTCTTAATTAAACGAGTGAGTCGTCCTCGCAGTTATTAGGTTGGTGCAAAAATAATGTCGTTTCCTCACATATGTTACTATGTGAGAAAACGACATTATTTTTGCACCAACCTAATATAAACAATATAATTAAATAATATCTTCATCGGACACATTTGATAAAGAACTGAGAAACATAAAAATAAAAAAACTTTATCAACAATGATTTCCCCAGCCATGTTGTCAACGAGCAAGTATAATTTCCCCAACCATGTTGTCAACGAGCAAGTATAATTTCCCCAACCATGTTGTCAACGAGCAAGTATAATTTCCCCAACCATGTTGTCAACGAGCAAGTATAACTTCCCCAGACATGTTGTCAACGAGCAAGTATAATTTCCCCAACCATGTTGTCAACGAGCAAGTATAATTTCCCCAACCATGTTGTCAACGAGCAAGTATAATTTCCCCAGCCATGTTGTCAACGAGCAAGTATAATTTCCCCAGCCATGTTGTCAACGAGCAAGTATAATTTCCCCAGCCATGTTGTCAACGAGCAAGTATAATTTTCCCAGCCATGTTGTCAACGAGCAAGTATAATTTCCCCAACCATGTTGTCAACGAGCAAGTATAATTTCCCCAACCATGTTGTCAACGAGCAAGTATAATTTTCCCAGCCATGTTGTCAACGAGCAAGTATAACTTCCCCAGCCATATTGTCAACGAGCAAGTATAACTTCCCCAACCATGTTGTCAACGAGCAAGTATAACTTCCCCAACCATGTTGTCAACGAGCAAGTATAATTTTCCCAGCCATGTTGTCAACGACCAAGTATAATTTCCCCAACCATGTTGTCAACGAGTAAGTATAATTTCCCCAGCCATGTTGTCAACGAGCAAGTATAACTTCCCCAGCCATATTGTCAACGAGCAAGTATAATTTCCCCAACCATGTTGTCAACGAGCAAGTGAAACTTCCCCAGCCATGTTGACAACGAGCAAGTATAATTTCCCCAACCATGTTGTCAACGAGCAAGTATAATTTCCCCAACCATGTTGTCAACGAGCAAGTATAATTTTCCCAGCCATGTTGTCAACGAGCAAGTATAATTTCCCCAACCATGTTGTCAACGAGCAAGTATAATTTCCCCAACAATGTTGTCAACGAGCAAGTATAACTTCCCCAGCCATATTGTCAACGAGCAAGTATAATTTCCCCAACCATGTTGTCAACGAGCAAGTATAACTTCCCCAGTCATGTTGTCAACGAGCAAGTATAATTTCCCCAACCATGTTGTCAACGAGCAAGTATAATTTCCCCAACCATGTTGTCAATGAGCAAGTATAACTTCCCCAGCCATGTTGTCAACGAGCAAGTATAATTTCCCCAACCATATTGTCAACGAGCAAGTATAACTTCCCCAGCCATGTTGTCAACGAGCAAGTATAATTTCCCCAACCATGTTGTCAACGTGCAAGTATAATTTCCCCAAACATGTTGTCAACGAGCAAGTATAACTTCCCCAAACATGTTGTCAACGAGCAAGTATAATTTCCCCAACCATGTTGTCAACGAGCAAGTACAATTTCCCCAACCATGTTGTCAACGAGCAAGTATAACTTCCCCAGCCATATTGTCAACGAGCAAGTATAATTTCCCCAACCATGTTGTCAACGAGCAAGTATAACTTCCCCAGCCATGTTGTCAACTAGCAAGTATAATTTTCCCAGCCATGTTGTCAACGAGCAAGTATAATTTCCCCAACCATGTTGTCAACGAGCAAGTATAATTTCCCCAACCATGTTGTCAACGAGCAAGTATAATTTTCCCAGCCATGTTGTCAACGAGCAAGTATAATTTCCCCAACCATGTTGTCAACGAGCAAGTATAATTTGCCCAGCCATGTTGTCAACGAGCAAGTATAATTTCCCCAACCATGTTGTTAACGAGTAAGTATAATTTCCCCAACCATGTTGTCAACGAGCAAGTATAATTTTCCCAGCCATGTTGTCAACGAGCAAGTATAACTTCCCCAGCCATGTTGTCAACGAGCAAGTATAATTTCCCCAACCATGTTGTCAACGACAAGTATAATTTTCCCAGCCATGTTGTCAACGAGCAAGTATAATTTCCCCAACCATGTTGTCAACGAGCAAGTATAACTTCCCCAGCCATGTTGTCAACGAGCAAGTATAATTTCCCCAACCATGTTGTCAACGAGCAAGTATAATTTCCCCAACCATGTTGTCAACGAGCAAGTATAACTTCCCCAGCCATGTTGTCAACGAGCAAGTATAATTTCCCCAACCATGTTGTCAACGAGCAAGTATAATTTTCCCAGCCATGTTGTCAACGATCAAGTATAATTTCCCCAACCATGTTGTCAACGAGCAAGTATAATTTCCCCAACCATGTTGTCAACGAGCAAGTATAACTTCCCCAGCCATATTGTCAACGAGCAAGTATAATTTCCCCAACCATGTTGTCAACGAGCAAGTATAACTTCCCCAGCCATATTGTCAACGAGCAAGTATAATTTCCCCAACCATGTTGTCAACGAGCAAGTATAACTTCCCCAGCCATGTTGTCAACGAGCAAGTATAATTTCCCCAACCATGTTGTCAACGAGCAAGTATAATTTCCCCAACCATGTTGTCAACGAGCAAGTATAACTTCCCCAGCCATGTTGTCAACGAGCAAGTATAATTTCCCCAACCATGTTGTCAACGAGCAAGTATAATTTCCCCAACCATGTTATCAACGATCAAGTATAATTTCCCCAACCATGTTGTCAACGAGCAAGTATAACTTCCCCAGCCATATTGTCAACGAGCAAGTATAATTTCCCCAACCATGTTGTCAACGAGCAAGTATAACTTCCCCAGCCATGTTGTCAACGAGCAAGTATAATTTCCCCAACCATGTTGTCAACGAGCAAGTATAATTTCCCCAACCATGTTGTCAACGAGCAAGTATAACTTCCCCAGCCATATTGTCAACGAGCAAGTATAATTTCCCCAACCATGTTGTCAACGAGCAAGTATAACTTCCCCAGCCATGTTGTCAACGAGCAAGTATAATTTCCCCAACCATGTTGTCAACGAGCAAGTATAATTTCCCCAACCATGTTGTCAACGTGCAAGTATAATTTCCCCAGCCATGTTGTCAACGAGCAAGTATAATTTCCCCAACCATGTTGTCAACGAGCAAGTATAATTTCCCCAGCCATGTTGTCAACGAGCAAGTATAATTTCCCCAGCCATGTTGTCAACGAGCAAGTATAATTTTCCCAGCCATGTTGTCAACGAGCAAGTATAATTTCCCCAACCATGTTGTCAACGAGCAAGTATAATTTCCCCAACCATGTTGTCAACGAGCAAGTATAATTTCCCCAACCATGTTGTCAACGAGCAAGTATAATTTCCCCAACCATGTTGTCAACGAGCAAGTATAATTTTCCCAGCCTTTTTTTCAACGAGCAAGTATAATTTCCCCAACCATGTTGTCAACGAGCAAGTATAATTTTCCCAGCCATGTTGTCAACGAGCAAGTATAATTTCCCCAACCATGTTGTCAACGAGCAAGTATAACTTCCCCAGCCATATTGTCAACGAGCAAGTATAATTTCCCCATCCATGTTGTCAACGAGCAAGTATAACTTCCCCAGCCATATTGTCAACGAGCAAGTACAATTTCCCCAACCATGTTGTCAACGAGCAAGTATAATTTCCCCAGCCATGTTGTCAACGAGCAAGTATAATTAGATTTAAACAATTGATGAAAAAATGACAAAAACAATCAATTTGCTATAAAACAAAAATAAATATTAATCAGTTCTTCTGTCTTGACCAGTTGTACGTTAATCTATAAAGAAGATGAAAAAGACAGAAATATAATCCGCTGATAAATATCATTTAATCATCTCAAGAAATACCAGAGATTTATTATTTGTTATAAATACTTTCAAACATGTCCACTAATCATTAACAACTCAGAACCTTTTTAAAAAAAGTCAACTATGTAAATATGACTTGTTTTTAAATTATCATGTTCTTGCATCTCTAGCAAACATGGACCTTCATGCCCAGAAAAAAAAAAACTCTTTCAAAAGGAAACCGCAATTATTTTAACTATCTTCGCTCCTCTTCATTGTTTATTGTTTTAAAAAAGCAATGATTAGATTCTTAATAAAACTAAAACATATGAAAGTGTATTTATACAATTTCTTTGTTCTTGAAAATTTACAACAAAATATTAAACACTATTTATTAAATTTTTATTTACAATAATTTTATATTTAAAATATTCTAAAAATTAACAGAATGAAAAACTAATACAATGCAACAGTTAATATATAACAATTTATAAACAAATAAAAAATATTTTTTATTAATAAATTTAGAATCGTTTACTAAATTATTAAAATATATGAACAAACTATAAGTAAACCTTTTTTTACCCGTCCTCGGGTATGACGATAAACTACATCCGCGTCCTGGGTATGACGATAAACTACACCCGACAGCAAGGCCTCTGATCAGGAGGTTTTGAGGAGCGTGGAACCACCTCTTAATTGCTGGTGTTCCCAGGTCCACCTTGACCCGGGGTGGTAGCACTTGTTAGGGTCCCAGCTATGGGCAAATAGTTACTTCACCCCAAACTGTGGTCAAAACACTATCAAAAATGTAAAAATTGGTTTTAATACCAGAAATACTTTTCAAAAAATTATTACCAGCAAATACAATTTTGAAGGAAAAAATAATTACCAGCAATAAATATTTGGAAAAAATATTACCATCTATACATTTTGAAAAACAAATATTCAGAAATAGATTTTTGAAGGAAAAAATATTACCAACAATAAAAATTTTGTCGGCATTAAATAACCAATCGAGGTTGATATGCCATAAACCAAACCAAACCTTTTTTACCATTTTATAAAGTTCGGCTCAATTGGCAATTTGCCGATTTTTTACTAACCGTTCCAATAAATAGTACAACAGATAAAAAGTGTCAATAAATAGTTCTATATTTCGATTATCAATAAACAAAATATAACATTAAATTCTTATATTGACCAATCACGTACTACACTCTCTCGTGTAATACAGTTAATATTCATAAAATAAAACAAATATTAATAGATGATGCCAACTTACAATATAGCCCTGACTGCGTGGAAAAGCTAAAACCGATTGATACTATTATTGTTGAAAAGAAACAACCTGTATTAAATAAAATACAGGAGGTGGTATTTTAAAAGGTGCCTAAAATATCTAATGTGCGTTTAAAACAATAAAAACATGTGAAAATATTTCATACATTCTTTTCCGGTGGAGTCGAGCTCTGCAAAATGGTTTCACACATTGCTCCAACTTATACGATACGCCTATATTCGATTTAATTCGAACTTTGGCGCACAAAATATGTTTGATTCTAATATAATAATGCGTTTGAAAATTAAACCCATTTACTGAACTTCTTCCAATGACTAAAAAGTTATGCGTTTTACATTTATATTTTTCAGATCGATTCTATGCATGGAATAAAATCAGGCGAAAACACTTATTTGCGTCAACATTTGGAAATTTATCAACTTAGATACGATTAAAAAATAAAAAATAAATAACGAATTAACACTTGTGAAGTGTTTTATTTTTTATTTTTTACAACTATTTAAAATGTCAATTGCTGTAATTGATAAGGTATGGTTGACACTTTGAAGAGAGAGATTGGTTGTGTTGTCCATGCATTGTTCTCCCGCTTTTGACGACGGCCGCCATATTGCGGAAGATGAACATTTGGAAAACGTTAAGATAGTTGCTCTATTTCTTTTTTCTCTAAAAGAAAATGGAGTAAAAAATACGAGGATTTCACTGGTGTTTCTTTTGCAGGAAATTTAATCTGTCTCAGTTTCAAACCGGTATTTGTTAATATGAACAGAAAACACATAAAACAGTTTAAATCGTATAAATTACAGCTTGTTGTCTGCGACTGTCGCGTACGATTAGATATTCGTATTTGATTTCACTTTTAAATGTTCGACTGTTGCTATTGGTCTGTTGAAAATTTTCCTTGTCCGAAATGACAAATTACATCATAATACTCAGAAGCTGCATTTGTTTTTATTTTTTAAAGAAATATAGCCCTTATTACAGAAATATAGTCTTTTAAAGAAATATAAAGCCTTTTACAGAAATATAGAGCCTTTTAAAGAAATATAGAGCTTTTTAAAGAAACATAGAGCTTTTACTGAAATATAGAGCCTTTTAAAGAAATATAGAGCCTTTTACTGAAATAATAGAGCCTCTTAGAAATATAGACCCTTTTAAAGAAATATAGAGCATTTTACTGAAATATAGAGCCTTTTACTGAAATATAGACCCTTTTAAAGAAATAAAGAGCCTTTTAAAGAAATATAGACCCTTTTTAAAAAAATATAGAGACTTTTACTGAAATATAGGCCCTTTTAAAAAAATATAGAGCCTTTTAGAGAACTATAGAGCCTTTTACTGAAATATAGACCCTTTTAAAGAAATATAGAGCCTTTTACTGAAATATAGAGCCTCTTAAAGAAATATAGAGCCTTTTACTGAAATATAGAGCCTTTTAAAGAAATATAGACCCTTTTAAAGAAATATAGAGCCTTTTACTGAAATATAGAGCCTTTTAAAGAAACATAGAGCCTTTTAAAGAAATATAGACCCTTTTAAAAAAAATATACAGCCTTTTACTGAAATATAGAGCCTTTTAAAGAAATATAGACCCTTTTAAAGAAATATAGACCCTTTTACTGAAATATAGAGCCTTTTCAAGAAATACAGACCCTTTTACTGAAATATAGAGCCTCTTAAAGAAATATAGAACCTTTTACTGAAATATACCTTTTAAAGAAATATAAAGCCTTTTACAGCACTGGAATTAATTGGATATTGATGGAATTAATTAATATTAAAATACCGGAACAAATGTTCCTGGCAATGAAGAATTTAACTTATTTGCGTCGGGGTGTGTTTCTGCTTTTGCTTTATCGCGTCGAGTGAGATAAGTCTGTCAAAACATATGTAAAAGTTATAACGATCGACGCGTCATATATGACCGGGTTTTAAATCACAGCGGAGTCGTCGCCATTTCCGGTTTCGTCTCACCACATCATGGATCAGGTGATACCATATGGAATGCATCCATAGCATCACAAGTGCATCCTGGGATAGATAGCCTGGCGGATCTCATCCACCTTCATGATGGTTTTAAATTTAGAGTGTCCCATACTCTAGACTGATTGCTAAAATAAGGCAGGACTGGAAATACGATTCGGTTTTAAAACAAAGGATTGATAAAACGTAAAAATCAAATCACTCAATCAAAACCCCAAGGCAAGAGAGACTAGTCAACCTTTTTATTTAACGCATAGAGGGATGAAGACGGATTCATGCCTTTTTCAAGAGCAATAGTGTGAGCTTGAAGAAACGGGAATCGAGCTGGAATTGAACTCAGGGCGCGGTTTTCCTTTTTTTTTGGCACTAATAACTTTTACCCTACTCAGATCATCTTCATATTTCTTGCTTACACTAAAAATGAATTTCGGACAAAAACTCAAGAAAGTATATTAAAATGAAAACACTGCCAAAAAAAATGCCTCCTGTGCAAAGAGAAATATGACAGCACCTTGCATCGAATTGTCTCAAAAGAAATACAAATGAACAGGATTGGGTGGGGAGAGGGTGTCCAACACAGAACGATGAAACCGACTCAGGCTTCGTAATGTGATTTCACTCTATTATATGAAGAAACCGGAATTTTCGTTAGAGAATAGGAGCGAAAATGCAAGAGGAATTTTCATAAAAATCAGAATCCAAGACTTTTAATCCTTGAGAAGAAGGAAGAGAAAAATTAGTAAATAGAGAATTTAGTTCTTCGAACGAGCGACATTGAAAATCAGAAAAAAAATGGAAAAAACCGCTAAAGTATAATTGACTTCTTAAAAGTGGAAGGGTAATCGAAAGAATGGCGTTTCTTTGACGGCAAACTGAGGGTTGTATTCGGTAATAAACAGTTGCTTGAAATGTAATTGCGGGTTTAAACCTCTGTATATTATTCTTTCTATACATTTCAATCTGCAATATATATATATATATATATATATATATATATATATATATATATATATATATATATATATATATAAGTGGACTGAAGTCAACACCAGCGACAACCTGTTTTATGCTTAAACGCGATCAACATGGTCTGAAGATTGCGTGTAAGCACGAAACAGACTGTTACCGCTGGGTGTTGACTTCAATGTCCACTTTTATATTTACATACGCTCTATCTTTGATATTGAGCACTTTAATCCATACCGTAAAACTATATTTTAACACACACACACACACACACACACACACATATATATATATATATATATATGCTCCTGAAAAATTTATTTCGGTTGAGCTCTCTTGGGAGGAAGTGTGAGTTTGTAAGCAGTGACTATTACGGCTAATAATGCAAGACTCTTCGGTAAATCGAATCGAGTTCTCTCAGTCACTGTGTGTTTATCTAAAAATAAATACGCTTAAATTCGACTTCATCCTTGCTGTGCGCCAACGGCTTAGGGGTAAAATCTACGACTGACGCCAATTCAGTCGGGTTTCGATCATAGCTACACTGGTGAGCTGTGATACAGTGAAACAGTCTGTCTGTGGATATATATATATACACATTACATGAATCATTCACACAAAAACAGATATAGAAGTTAATGATATAAATGGCGAGAATACATCTTCGCAAACAAATTTAACAAAGTACATTAAACCCGAACCTGTAGATGAATGTTAGGATCCCTGTTTATAAATTCCAGTTGCATAAGGTCTTTTGTTAGTTTTTTACAAGCTTTCATCTGTTCCTACAGACATCATCAGGTATGGAAATAGATTTGTTTTTGTTTTTTACTTCTCGGTAATAACAGTATTTGCGCGTAAGTTAATATCGTAAACCCAACTAGAATTGAAACTGAGCTCTCTAATTTCAAGTTATATCCGTTATCCATTACACCACCGCACATTCAAACCAGCTAAACTTTGGTGACCGGTATTTCAAGGTGATACCGCCGTAAGGCGTACATACCACTTGATTCTTGACCTCTTTAGGCCAAATTTCGGCCATCATCTTTCTGTTCATTCTCATTCTTCTTCTCTTCTCTTCATATCACACGTCGTATTCAGAATTACGATTTCTATTGTAGTCCTCTACCCTGAGTAGCTCTATGTACGAAATTGCTATCGATAATGGACAATATGGGCAATTTTTGCAATCCCTTACTCCTACCAAACGGGAAAAATGAACGCTGGACAAACTAAACAAAAATTAATTATATTTTCCTTTTCTCACACTTCTAACGAAAGAACATTTAAAAGAAATTTTGCTGCCCAAATATAAGTTAATATATATATATATATATCACTATAAAGATATGACACTCACACGCGACTTAGTCTATCCCCTCCAAATATCTAGCTTATATATTTTGAAATATATCCCGTATTAATTAATTGATTAATTTGTTTCGTTCTTTTTTATTCAACAAAATACAATGCCCAAGAGCCACTCGAAATAGAGGCTTACTAAATACGATTGTTGAATGAAAGCAAAAGTAGAATAATTCAACTCCTACAAGACCGTGTAGACACTTTTGAACTCTATCAAGATTGGAAAATGAGGAAATGTCATCTCCGGTTCAGATATGACAGAGGTACTTCATTTTTGGCCTGATCTGGCTCGTGTAAAACAGGGGGGGTTAGGTACTTTCTGGAGACATACAAGTTAAATGTTTGAGAACTTTGGCAGAATTCGAACATAGGAGACTGCGTTTTATTAGCCGCACCGACTAAACAAAAAATCATGTCTGCATTTGTCAGTCGGCAGGATTAGGGTTAGGGTTAGGGTTAGGGTTATGTTTAGGGTTAGGATTAAGGTTATGTTTAGGGTTAGGGTTAAGGTTAGGGTTAGGGTTAGGGTTAAGGTTAGGGTTAGGCTTAGGGTTAGGGTTAGAGTTAGGCTTAGGGTTAGGGTTAAGGTTAGGGTTAGGGTTAGTGTTAGAGTTAGGGTTATGTTTAGGGTTAGGATTAAGGTTAGGGTTAGGGTTAAGTTTAGGGTTAGGGTTAAGGTTAGGGTTATGGTTAGTGTTAGGGTTAAGGTTAGGGTTAGGGTTAGAGTTAGGCTTAGGGTTAAGGTTAGGCTTGTAATACGACAGATGAAAGTTTACATCCTACCTATTTTTCCTTAGCCGGTGACCATTTAGTCGGGCAGAAAACTTTTGTTTCCAATTATTTTCAATTTGTTTGAGGCTAGTGGTTCTTTTTCTCAGCATCAAACTTAATCGGTGACTAATTTGAGAGACATAATGTGTTTTGATTCCCCATTCGCTACACTGGCCAAACAAACGACAGGAGCGAAGATCATGGCTCAATTCGATTCTTGAGACACACAACGGGGTCTCCTGTAGGGCTGGCTCGGCAATTCTGTATTCATGTTTCTCACGGCTATTGAACAAGCTTTCTTCTGAATTAAATTTCACTTCGACAGAAGTAAATTGGTCACTAAAATGTCTACAATTGTGTGTGGTTCGTGCGCGCCTTCACAATACGCCTTCTTAGCGATCGTTATAGAGGGTAACATAGTTTTCGCAGTTGGTAGGAATTTGAACACGGCAGTCCGATCTCAATCCTCAACAGAGAGACACGAGAGGTCGAGTGGCGTTGTTTTCTTTTCTTTTTTTGTTAATTATACAAAATATTCCTTTGATTCTATTTCCCTGTTTCGTCTGATCGTTTTATCTCTTTTCTCTTCTTTTTTGTGGCCGGCTGCATAATTAATTATAAATGTATCTTATTTGTTTTTTCGGTGTTTTTCTCTTCTTTATTATTTGTTTTCTTTTTTCAATTTTTGTTTTGTTTTATGGTGGGCCGTGTATTTAATTCTCAATGTATCTTATTTGTTTTTTCCGTGCTTTTCTTTTTCGTTTTTGTTTTTCGTTTTGTTTTTGTTTTTTTGGTTTGTAGTGGGCTGCATACGTAATTGTAAATGTATCTTATTTGTTTTTTCTGTGTTTTCGTTTTCTTTTTGTCGTTTTTAGTTTGTTTTTTTGTTTTTTGTTGTTTTTTTTTTTGTTTTTTGTTGTTTGTTTTTTTTTTGTTTGTTTTTTTTTTGTGGTGGGCTGCATTAATAGTAAATGTATCTCATTTGTTTTTTCAATGATTTTTTTTTTATTCTTTTCGTTTTGTTTTTTCGTTTCTCATTTGCTTTATCCTTCTTATTTTTCTTTTTTTTTACTGTTTTGTGCAAAAGTTAGAAATATTACGATTGCAAATCTACCAGTAGTTGCCACCAGCCTGAATGTCATTGTCACTTTCGGCTTCATATATTTGATTGATCTCCAGCTGAACACAAAGGATATTCTCCTTCAAGACTATAACGGAGATTGCATATATTTGCATCTTGCGTTGACAATGTGACGAAGTATAGTCGTAACCTACTGGTATCGTGAGGTACAACTGGAGTACCCTTCCTTAGTAATAATGATACCATAAACCTGAATCCCTGCTTCAACCCAGAGTCATCATCTGTTTGGTTTTTATTGAAGGCACTGCTATTTTTGTTACAGCATTTGTTGAGGGGTCATATTACACGTTTCTTAGTATAAGCCGTGGGGCTCAATTTTTCCAACGTCTAAACCTTATTTCTACAAAGGGAAGAACATCGTCCTCGATCCTCGCCTGCTGAAACATTCTTTTAGTGACTGTGAACTAGCTAACTTGACAATCTGGGTGTTTGTGATGACGTACTCTCATTAAGAATTTTGAAAACAGCGATGAAACAATGCTAATGTATGGGCCCCGAATAGGCGTAGATGGCACTTTAGATGGGAACAAACCCGGCACTTTGTAGAAGGTTGAAAGGTACCATGGCTTTACAGACTTAGTTTTGTATCTTTCACGTCGTTCATAATCTTTCTTGTTGATAGTAAAACAGGATTTCACCGAGTCGAAGGAGGATATGAAGTACTGGTTTACTATCGGATTCCTCAAGCCGATGGCGACAAACAGATGTGTCGATTCAGATTTGTAGAAGTCTACAGTCTTTGGAAGGTTGAATTCTATGCCGAAGAGTTTGAAAAGCAGGATGTCACCTGCCGAAATGCCACGTTGGTGTAAACGCTAGAGCTGATTCATCTGCGAACAGGAACTTGTATTTACCATTCGGATGTTCGGAGTTTCCACATCATTCGAAAGAATATTGAAAACTATGTACACTGTGTGATTCATGTCAGGAAATACCAATGGTCTGATCGAATTCAATGTTCATTAGGAGCCTTTGAGCTTAAAAGAATTGATCTGTGGTGACTCATTTTGTGTACCGAATCCACCTTAAGAGAATCCAAATAAGTGTTGTACTCAATGGGATCTCAGAACGATAAAAGACTTAAGTTCCTTGTTTGAACTAGAGGATGTCAACCAAGCCACCGAATGCAAAATCGGACCTCAAAGGGTGTCGGCGGGGTGTGGGGGGGCAACATAAATAGGAAGTTGAACTTTGGATTTAAACAAACACACAAGACAAACCGGTTATATAAACCTCCTGCCTCTGAGGGGAGAGCATAGATTCCCTCAATCCATCACAGGAAGATCAAACGTTCGATGAAATATCCAAAATACTATAACCATTATTGAATGGCGTGAATAAATGAAAGTGAAAAGAGAATTATAATTAAAACTTTAGTCTCGTATTTTTGTCAAATATTGCTAACATAATATTATTTGGATTTCAGTGTGGGTAACGATATTAAGGGAGAAGGAAATTTCGAAGTGGACTCACACGTTTCATAGTTGTTGTGACACCCCAGTAACAATACATTTTTTTTTTTAAATATTCTTGGCTTTCCTAATAAGAGTAGAGCAAAAATGCAAGCTAGTTTAATGCCGTCTTCCTTGCTGGTATCAGATACGCCATATTTTAATATGTGCCGGTATTCTTTTTTTTTTTAATCTTGGCCCTAAATCAGCGCCGATCAAACTAACGAGGCCGGTACTCACGTCTACACTCGTTTGCCACCCCTCCACCCACATTTGAGACGACGAAGCGCCATAAAAACCAGTCACAGATATTAATTCTCTGACAAATATTATCGGCATTAATATTACTGATCCGAGGTTAGAATATTGCTTCTTGATATTGAAGAGGCGAGACGTTTTGTGAGATGAACAAGAAAAGCAAAAAGATCAGCTTTTTATCGATTGAGCTGCACATTTACACACACTAGCACAAATTGCGACAGAGCAAAGCAGATGTCGCAAATCGCTGTCATCTACGAAGTAGGGGTGATGAAAAGTTTTCTTTCCGACAAGGAGAGGATTCTCAATAAAATTCAGATGATTGGCCGTTTGATTAACTTAATTCGGTGTCTCCTTTACTTATCAGCACACCTACACATAACACATATATAGCTCTCCTACACACCTACACACCTACACACACACACACACACACACACACACACATACATATATATATATATATACATAATTATAAAAGTGAATATAGAAGTCAACACTTAGAGGCGACAGTCTGTTTCATGTTATATACAATCGTCAGGCCACGTGCGTTGTTATTTTTCTCGGTTATTAATATATATACGGGTTAGTGGTGCATTGTGGGTAGTCTATTATGGCGGTTATTTTACCGGAAGTCGTTTATTTATTTATTTGGGTTAAATTGTTTTGCTTGTTTTAATTATTTTTATTTTTGTTTCTTATTTTTTTTTTTTTTTTTTAATCGGTGTTTTTATTAACGTAGTAAAAATTGTTTATATCACTTATTTAATAGTTTTGTTTTGGTTTGAGAATTTAATTAAAGCTATTTATTCGATTTGGGGGTTGATTGTTGTAGTTTGTTCTAACTATTATTTTGGCAGGAACAGTTTTTAATTTGTGTTTATTTGGGCAGATCATCTTTATTTGTTTTTTCTAACGGTAATTTTATTGGGATTGGTTTGTTTATTTATTTACTTGGATGAATTTAGGTCAATTTATTTTGCTTGTATATTTTCTCTTTTCGGTTTTTCCACAGGCTTTCGACAATTCCTCCAATGAATCCATATTTAACAAAGCTAAGAAAGACTATGAAACAGCCCTAAAAGATAGCGGATTCCCAGCAACACTCACATACTCATCACAAAAACAAAAAAGGCCAACAGGAGGAGAAATATCATATGGTTCAACCCGCCGTACAGCAAAAACGTAAAAACAAACGTAGGAAAAATATTTTTCAAACTCTTATACAAACACTTCCCGGAATCAAGCACTCTACACAAAATATTCAACAAAAACACAGTAAAAATCAGCTATACCTGTACCGAGAACATGGCACAAATAATAAAAAAAAGCACAACAGGAAAATTATCAACAAACCACACGAACAAATTAAACCCACGTGCAGCTGCAGAATAAAGAATGAATGTCTCTTAAACGGAAATTGTTTACAAAACAACGTAATATGCCAAGCCTCGATAAAATCACCAGATAATGAAGAAAAAGTATACATAGGAGTAACTGAAGGGCCCTCGAAACAAAGACGTTATACACACAAAACATCTTTCACAAATAGTAAATATGCGAACAGTACAATGCTTTCTAAGTATATCTGGGGAATTAAAAACAAAACGCACATCACACCAAAAATATCTTGGAAAACAAGGAAAAGATCATCAGCCTGCAACAATCAATCAAAAACTTGCAAACTTTGCTTGGAGGAAAAAATAGCTATCATTACTTTCCCAGACCAAAATAAATTATTAAATAAAAGATCCGAGCTCATCTCAAAATGCAGACATGAAAACAAATTTTTACTACGTTACTTAAAAAATTGAAAACGGAAAAATAAAATAAAAACAAATAAATAAACAAGTAAACAAAATAACAATAAAAATAAGCAAAATTAATTAATCCAAATTACCAAATCACATCTGTTAGAATAGACGAAATAGAATAATAATAATAATAATAATAATAATAATAATAATAATAATAATAATAACAACAACAAAAACAAAACAAAAAAACCACGAACCCAAATAAATAAAGTAAATAATAAACAAAGTAGCAAATCATTATGAACAAAATATTAGTAGGACTAAAAATAGAACCAAAAAATCGGACGAAAAAAATACCTATAACTATTATATAGCGATAAAAAAAATGAAAAATAAAAATAAAAAAATAATAATAAAAATAAAAAATAAATAAATAAATACTACGTTACTTAAAAACCGAAAAACCGAAAAGAGAAAATATACAAGTAAAATAAATTGACCTAAATTCATCCAAATAAATAAATAAATAAACCAATCCCAATAAAGTTACCGTTAGAAAAAAACAAATAAAGATAATCAACCCAAATAAACACAAATTAAAAACTGTTCCTGCCAAAATAATAGTTAGAACAAACTACAACAATCAACCCAAAATCGAATAAATACCTTTAATTAAATTCTCAAACCAAAACAAAACTATTAAATAAGTGATATAAACAATTTTTACTACGTTAATAAAAACACCGATTAAAAAAAATAATTAAAAAAATAAATAAATAAATAAATTAAATAAGAAACAAAAAATAAAAATAAATAAAAACAAGCAAAATAATTTAACCCAAATAATTAAATAAACGACTTCCGGTAAAATAACCGCCATAATAGACTATCCACAATGCACGACTGACCCGTATATATATAAATAACCGAGAAAAATAACAGCACAGGTGGCCTGACTATTGCATATAGCATGAAACAGACTGTCGCCTCTAAGTGTTGACTTCTATGGTCACTTTTATATTTATATTTACACACGCTCTATCTCTGATATTGAGCACTTTATTCCATAAATATAGCACACCTTAAGACTATATTTCTTTATATATATATATATATATATATATATATATATATATAAATATGTAATGAAAAACAAACCACTTTAATGTGCCATTACGATAATTTATTTCACCTAAATCCTTTTTTAAGGATTCAGGATCATCAGGTAAATCTTCCAACAACGAATTGAGAAAAAAAATGGGATTAGAAATTGGTGGGTAGTGAAATTTTTGTAATTTAATAGAGGGGGTTGAGAGTGGTAGTTAACCAGACAATATAAAGTATAGGGAGGGGTTAATTTTATATCTCTCTTAAGTATGTTTTATATTGGAGTAGGAGGAGTGACAGAAAACTTGACCTCTTTAGATGGTTAATAAAACGGAAATGAATTGTAGAAAATGTATACAAGTGAGTCTTACGGTAAAGAGAGAGATAGGGGGGAGTGGGAAAGAGAGATGGAGTTGTTATAATTTTGTTTTAACAAAATTATGTAAAAGATAGTTTACAATGTTTGATAGAAAATTCGATGTCTGAAAAAAAATTTTGTTATTGACTTAAATGTTTAATTTTTTAAGTAAATAGTTTCAGGACTAAATATAACTATTATTGTAATAAACATATTTATCTAGGACATAAAGAAATATTTAAAATCTTAATAGTTTATTCACCCGACTAATTGTATTTCCAGAATATATAAAAAAAAAAAAAAAAATATATATATATATATATATATATATATATATATATATATATATATATATATATATATATATATATATCTTATAGTAACTCGTCGAGCCTAGAAGAATCCTCAACAGAATGCAAGAAGCACTGGACGGCCGTTTCGTCCTATCTGGGACTCATCAGCAGTGCGCATCCACTACCGAGACTCAAACCCGGACAACACAAACGTCATACCAACTGTACCACCGTCCTCGGTGACGAAGAAGACACAAACTAGACTCGATATAGTGCCGCTACTCACTTAGTTCCGCAGCAATACTCATCCAAGTATTCAGATAACCAAGGAACAGTTCCCCAAGAACCACGACTGCTTTTTGACCCTTAGCCGCTCCATCGCAGAGCATTAGCTGGATCTAGCAAGGTTATACAGGTGATTAATTTGTGGATTTAGGCTAATCTTATAGTAATTCGTCAAGCCTAGAAAAATCCTCAGCAGAATACAGAAAGCACTGGGCGGCTGTTTCGTCGTATCTGGGACTCATCAGCATTGCGCATCCACTACCGAGAATGCTTTCTGCATTCTGTTGAGGATTCTTCTAGGCGCTATATCGAGTCTACATTGTGTCTTCTTCGTCAACCGAGTTCCGTGGTACAGTTGGTATGACATTTGCATTGTATCTAAACGGTCCGGGTTCGATTCTGCGCACTACTGATGAGTCCCAGATAGGACGAAACGGCTGTCCAGCGCTTTCTGCATTCTGTTGATTATTCTCGACGAATTACTATAAAATTAGCCTAAATCCCCAAATTAATCGCTTTTATATATATATATATAGTACTAAAACTCTGTGAAATGTGCTTGCTTGTGTGTTTGCCACTGTGCACACGAAGTCATATATATAGAGAGTGGGGGAAAGAAAGATGTAAATTTATTATTGTGGGGGAAAAGGAAATGGTGTGTATACATGAATTGATAGTGAGACCAAAAGATAAAAAAACGCTGTCTCTTTCCACCTCTCTCTCTTTTTCCACCTCCCTCTTTCCTCTCCTCTCTCTCTCTCTCTCTCTGTTTCCACTCCTCTCTTTCTACCTCTCTCTTTCCACCTCTCTCTCTGTTTCCACACCTCTCTCTTTCTACCTCTCTCTTTCCACCTCTCTCTCTCTCTCTGTTTCTACCCCTCTCTCTTTCTACCTCTCTCTTTCCACCTCTCTCTCTGTTTCCACCCCTCTCTCTTTCTACCTCTCTCTTTCCACCTCTCTGTTTCCACCCCTCTCTCTTTCTACCTCTCTCTTTCCACCTCTCTCTCTCTCTCTTTCCACCTCTCTCTCTCTCTCTGTTTCTACCCCTCTCTCTTTCTACCTCTCTCTTTCCACCTCTCTCTCTGTTTCCACCCCTCTCTCTTTCTACCTCTCTCTTTCCACCTCTCTGTTTCCACCCCTCTCTCTTTCTACCTTTCTCTTTCCACCTCTCTCTCTGTTGCGTACGTGCTTATTTATATTTCAGCATTCTTTAAATAAACAATATTTTAAATATTTAAAACATATATTTTGCCATACTTAAAAATATTTTCAAGGGAATATGATTTAAAAATATGTTTTGTTTATAAAGTATTTTTATTTCAATTTTTTTCAAACGGACAATTTTTTAATGCTGAAATCAACTTCAGTGTTTTATAATATGGACCTTCATTGACTCAACGAATCACGGGTAGTATAATACTAAATGTCTGCGAATCGGGTGGATGTCGGCTGTTGGGGGCATAATTGATTTAAGTTTCTTTCCACCTCTCTCGTTACACCTTTCTCTTTCCACCGTTCTCTTTCAATTCTCTGTATTTCCATCTCACTCTTTTTCCACTTCTCTGTATTTCCATCTCTCTCTTTTTCCACTTCTCTTTCTTTCCACTTTTCTATCTTTCCACCTCTCTGTCTTTCCACCTCTCTTTTTCAAATCTCCCTTTTCACCTTTCTCTTTCTAACTCTCTCTTCCCACACCTCATTCTTTTCACTTCTCTCTTAACACCTCTCTCTTTCCACCTTTCTCTTTCCAACTGTCTGTCTTTCCACCTCTCTCTTTCTACTTCACTGTCTTTTCCCCTCTCTCTTTCCAGCTCTCACTGTCCGCCTCTCTCTTTCCAACTCTCCCTCTTTCCACCTCTCTGTATTTGCGTACATGCTTATTGAGATTTCAGCTTTCTTTATAAAAACAATATTTTAAATATGAAAAAAATGTTTTTTGCGATATTTAAAAAATATTTTCAAGGGAATATGATTTAAGTATAACTTTTGACATACTAAAAATATTTCTGACTTAGTCTGATTTTAAAATATTTCAAGTGAATAAGATTTAAAAATGCGAATTGTTTATACAGTAAGTATTTTAGTTTCAACTTTCTTCAAACACAATTTCTTTAATGTTGAAATCAACTTCAATGCTTTATAAACTGAAGCGCCAGTCTAGTCAAGTATATATATATATATATATATATATATATATATATATATACACTATATATGGCACCCCTCCATAATATCAATATATTATATAAAACATCCCTACATATAAAAAATCCATTACATATCGCAGCCTTCCATACAAAAATCCAATATAAATAGCAAACCTGACTATAAAAAGACTTTATATATAACACCGGTACATATAAACATCCATTTTATGTAGCACTCCTCCATATAATATTATATTATATATAAAATCCCTACATATAACAATATATATATGTGTGTGTGTGTATGTGTGTGTGTTATTTGAAAATTGTCATTCGTTTCAAGATGACTTATTATTTGTTGGTGACTGACGAATTCCTTAGGCCAAAGAATAAAGAAAATAAAGAAAAAGAAAGCTGAAAATTAAATGACAAATCGAAAGAACCTTCTATTGTTCCAGAACTATAGCGGACCATCTGACCGATCCAACTATCACCTCTAATCTAGATCCGCACAAAGCATGTGGACCCAATGGTATCCCTGTAATAGTCATTAAGAAGTGTGCTCCTAAACTAGCTCTTATTCTCTCTAAACTGTATAATAAATGCCTAGCTGCCTCCTGCTTGCTGGAAGTTATTGTCTATTGTTCCAGAACTATAGTGGACCATCTGATCCATCCAACTATCATCTGTAATCTAGATCCGCACAAAGCATGTGGACCCAATGGTATCCCTGTAATAGTCATTAAGAAGTGTGCTCCTAAACTAGCTCTTATTCTCTCTAAACTGTATAATAAATGCCTAGCTGCCTCCTGCTTGCTGGAAGTTATTGTATGTTCCTGTTTTTAAGAACTCTGGCAGGAGATTGGTTCAACAAGAACTATCTTACAAAACCACATTCGCTCTTCAAAGATACCTGGAACTACAGAAAACTGGATAATTATTTGTTACAAAGAACATGAAAGTAATAAGAAACTTTATTCAGTAATAAAGGAAGCCAACAATTTCAAAATAGAATTTCAAGTGAGCGAAGAAGTGCAAATAAAGCATAAATACACCTAAAATACAGCGGCAAAGAACCAGAGAGGAACCAGTTTGGGACCAAAAAATCCGTCACTGGAACAAACTCTTCCAACAACGAATAGACACCTGGTCATTAAACTCTTATTTCCAACCTTGGATCCAGTAATTCAATGCGAAATCAATTAATAAAAAGAAAGCAAACGAAATGGACTTATGAAGAATATCAAAAGTCATGCCATCCTTTTTCACTACACCCCCAAATCCACAAAAGAATATCATGGATCAGACATACCAAATATGAATAACTACGGGTAGAAACTAGAATAAGTCCCCATCTCAAGCCAAACATGCTTGCCAATGTCCACAGGGACATCATACGAAACAAAAGACTCTCAAATGCAGATATAAGACAGAATACAATAACGTCTTATTCAAACAATAAAGAGATGAAACTAAAAAATAAATAAAATGACGGAGGCTGAGGTAAAAACTAAAATAAATGAGATACAAAATAATAATCTCCCAGGAAATAAAACTTTTGAATTTACCTGTGACACAAAAATATCTGGAGTTCTCTAGATTATGTCACTGAAGATGAATCGAATGACATTAGGGTAGAAAAATTACAAAGGTGAAATCAGATGAGTAACTCTCATACAAATGTCAGTCAGAGACCAGCTCTCAAAAATTTATATGACAAATTCCAATAAGGACATTGTGTAAATATACAACGATGCATTGGAAAAACCGGTCGGAAACAAATAAGAGGCTAAGGTCTAAATCCAACTTGAACTAACCCTAAAAACTACAAAAATCGGATTGGAAGCAAACCTCAAAAAAACTATGACTCTCTCTTAGAAATAGTAAAACAACACACCCACTTAATCAACAAAGAATCTGCTCTCTTCAAGAAACAGCTTAATATATCTGAAATTCTGCCAACCAAATACGAAGCGAATACCTTCTACTCCAAATGAGTAAAACAAAGCAAAACAACTTCGCCAAATGAAATTACAACAAAACAAAAAACTCGTAGGACAAGGCGTTGCATCGTAAATACCTAAAAAGAACGAAAGAAGCAGATGTGGACCAACAGAAAACATATTAGTGGCTGAGGAGCACTGGACTGAAAGCTGAGACAGAAGGCCTAATTATTGCAGCTCAGGACCAAAGCCTCGCAACCAAATCCTATCAGTGTAACATAATCCAGGATGGAACTAACCTGAAATGCAGGATCCGCGAAAAATATGATGAAGCTGTGGACCAAATTATCTCAGAATGTCCGGAACTTGCAAAAAATGAATATACCCACAGACATAACAAGATAGCGAGATATGTGCACTGGTAGATATGCAAGAAGCACAAAATCGAAACCACTAAGAGATAGTATGGCCACCACCTAGACACAGTTACCCAAAATAACTATGTAACTATCCTCTGGGACATGCCAATTCAAACTGACAGGGAAATAAAAGCCAACAGATCTGATATTATAAAAATGCTTATTGACATAGCAATACAATCTAAGAGAAACACGTCCATGAAAATTATCGAGAAATTGTCCAAATACAAGGAGCTAGAGATCGAGATTAAAGGAGGAATAAAGACTGAAATTGTACGAATAGTAATTGGAGCTCTGGGCCTCGGGAGAAAAGGAATGGACACTTTTAATAACATTGTCCCAGGTAACATCAACATACAAGTTGCCCAGAAGATCTATCTATCTATCTGTTCCTTTTCTGTCTCTTCTCTCTCCCTCTCTCTCACTATCTCTCTCTCTCTCTCTCTCTCTCTCTCTCTCTGGTCATTGTCTGTCTGTCTGTCTGTCTCACTATCTATCTATCTATCTATTCATTATCGCCCTTTCTCTCTCTCTCTCCCTCCTCTCTCTCTCTCTCTCTCTCTCTCTCTCTGTTCTTTTCCTATCTATTTATCTATTTATCCATCTATTTGTTCATTATTTCCTATACTTTCTCTCTCTCTCTCCAGCCCCGTTCAGTATCTATTTATCTCTCTATCGCAGTCTGTTCTTCACTATATATAAAATACTCGCTATATGGCTCTTCATCTATTCAACTACCTCAAGATATATTCCTCTCTCCTTCTTAACCAATTCTCAGCCATTCCGTTATGTTCTTTTCTTCCTCCCTTTTTATTTTCTCTTTTATTGTCTTTCTCCTCTTCGCAATAATTCTTCTAGTTGTCATACTGTTTTTGAAATTCTTTTCTATGCTATTCCCGCGAACAATACGAGTTGGCAAAGCGCCATCTGTCGGCCAACAGTCAATTTAGCTGAAAAACTTGAAAAAAATCGATTCTTCCTCACGTATAAAATGATTCCAACCGCAGTAGATATTTTTCGGCGGCGTCCACAACATACAACGGCTTCTCATGCAATCCTTCTACAAGTTCCTTTGATATCTCTCACTCTCTCTCTCTCTCTCTCTCTCTTCTCTCCTCATCTCTCTCTTTCACTCTCACTCTCTCTCCACCTCTCTCTCCATCTCGCTCTCCATCGATCTCCCTCTTTCGTTCTGCCTTTGTATCTCACGCTTCTCTCTGTCATTCCTTTTTCTCTCTCTCTTCCTCTAAGTCTGCCTCTCTTTCTCTCTTACTTTGCTCTCTTCTGTCCACTTCTTTTTGTTCATATTTCTCTTCCTCTCTCTTTGTTTTCTTCTTTTCGTTCTCTATCTCTTTCTCTCTCACGCTTTGTTCACTTCTTTTTACTCTCTCTCCTTTTCTCTCTCACTTCATAGATTTTATTAATTCCTTTTCTCTATGAATTTTACTGGTGTTTCTTCTTATTGTCTTTCCCTCTCTCCCTCTCCCCCTCTCTCTCCTAATCTATCTATTATTGCAAAAATAATGACGGTTTTTGACGTATTTTTTAACGTCAAAAACCGTCATTATTTTTGCATCAACCTAATATCTGTCTTTACATTTTTGCGTGTATTTAGCTACTTAACCTAGTCTGTTAATATCTATCTATCTATCTATCTATCTATCACAGTGTCCTAATATGTATCTATCATAATCTTTATATATCTATATACCTATCTGTCTATATCAGTTTGTTCGCATCATTCTATTAGGTCAGAACAAAAGTACGTAGCCTATTTTAAGTGTTAAATAATTAGTTACACTTGCATGTATTCAATATTTCGCATAGGGCATTTTGTTTTACTGCTTTTCGCATTCTTTGAGGCGGCTACATGATTCCATCTTCGCAGAATATGGCATCATTTTGGGTGATGAACTGGTCTAAATCGTTTTTACATGTTTCCACCGAATTGAAGCTCTTTCTGTTCAAATAATTTTGGTAATCCTAAGCCAAGCTTAACCAATTTCTGTCGGATCTGCAAAGCGACGAGATGTCTGGCGTTGTCCTGATGGAAAACTAAACTTTTCCGATTGCCCAATTCGGTACGCTTTTCATCGATTGCTCCTTTTCATCGATTGATCTCTTGAGAACATTACTAGTCTAATTCTACCAGATATACAGCATCAAGTGACCTCCACCTGGCATTCCCGCTTCGCTTACTTACATTCCGCCATAATGTAGCTTCCCTGTGCCTTTCCTATAAATATTTTCATCGTAATTGTTCTTCATAATCTTACCTCTGTTTTATGAATTTAATCGTACTACCAGATTGGTGTCAAGGTCTCATCATCTTAATGTTGAAATCGATATATATAACCGTAAGTTCTATGCTAACAATTTCTTCTATCGCACTTCTTACTTGTGGAACTCTCTTCTTGCCTCTTGCTTTTCAGTATTTGATTTTCAAAAATTTAAATACAATGTAAGTCGTTGTCTGCTTGATTACTCTTCTATTGTTCCTTGAGAATGTTTCTCTTTTATTCTTTCACACTCAGTAACCGTTTGCGTCTTAGTGGCTTTACTGCCTTTCACTGGGTGATAGGATTAAAAGAAAAAGAACACATTTTCCTGATTTCTTTTGATGGTTTTAAACTTTTATTCGGATTTTCAGTTTTAATATATTTGCTTTTTGAAATTGCTGCAATTTTTCCTATAATGATGGCTTCAAAAATTTTCTTTCGTTTGGGGAAACGTTCGAATATATGCAGTATTTTTTAACTTTTTTTTCAGTTTTTTGAGTCGACGGCTGCGTCTACAACACAAGTTTATTGTCATTCTAAAGTTTTAAACATTAATCGTATAACGTTATGCCAATTAAGCGACATCAAATGTTTTCTAAAGCCATAGATTTTTCTTCTTTAAGAAAGAAAACCGCGATTAACATGAGGTTTTCTTGGGTTTTTTGTTTTTTATTTATTTATTTTTGTTTTTGTTTTTTGTTTGTTTTTTTTTCCATTTTCAGTTTGAGTTATTTACCAAAATTAGTTTTGCTACAAAGACGAAAGCGGGGATCGCCACTAGGAATCGAACTTACTACTGAGACGCAAATGTTCCACAAGACCAACTTCCCAACCAAACTATTGCACCACACCGTACAGCCGAAGTAATTACGATGAGTCATAAATAATTTCTGTTTTTTATCAACATGATTCTTTACAAAAAAGTCTAATTACATTTTAATCGATTATATATTCACCATTATTTGCAACGAATCACAGAAAGATGTGTAATGTAATCTGACCAGGCATCTTGATTGCACTCACTTTCCCACCGACGAGACGTGGCTTCTCTCTGTCTTTTCTACAAATATTTTCATGGCAACAGCTCTGACGAGCTTTATGCTCTGATGTTCTGACTATATAGATTTAAGAGTGCTACTAGATTGGCATTTAGGTCCCACCCTTTTATTGTTGAAATAACTAAAGACAACCGCCACTTCTACTCCAACAGCTTTTCTCGCACGTCTCGCTTATGGAACACACTTCCGTTCTCTAGCTTCTTTTGTAACTACAATCTTTAAAAAAAATGCAATGTCAATCGCCATCTTCTGTTTTCTTGAATTCCGTTCATTTTGTCCCTACCTCAATCCTCCATCTATTCTCAGTCTTCTCTTTCACTTTCACTTTCACTCCCTGTAATTACCTGAGTACTAGTAACATTCAATAACGTACTAGTAGCATTTCCCGCCTTGTCTGGAGAGGGAGATGATTAAAAAAAACAAAACCTTATCACTTACCAAACAGCTCTTCGATATCATTTACATAAAATGCCGCAGATTTTCATGTAAAAACAAAAACTTTTCGACAAACCCTTGAATCTGGTTTTCATCAAAGAAAGTTTTCCCTATGAAAACGTTTTGCAGTGACCGACCAAATGTAATAATCGGTTCATCCAATGTCAGATGAATATGACGAAGAAAAAAGAAGAGCAGCCAAGTTGCAGGACTTTTCCCCGCGTGTTATTCTTGCTGAATAACACGCAAGTCATGGAAGTAAACACCATTTTCTTGCTGCCACTGTCATTAAATTCTATTGATTTTACTCCAAAATGTATTCTTAACTGCTACCAATGATTAGGTGTTAGACTCTGAAATATCCCACCTGACAATTGGCTCCTAAAAACGGAATTTACTTATGACTTATCTTAATAAATTAATGTTTCAAGATAATAATCCAGGTGTTTCAATAATCATGAGGTATCCATCTTTTCATACTTCACCAATTACTATGTAGAAGCTTTATTCTTTTTTCTTTTATACATCAACTTCTTCGCGGGTGAGTTCCCTCCCTTTGCCGCTGAACAAAGATTTTGTCATTAATTGAATTAATCTTTACTGTTTATTTCGCTGGGAAATATTTTCCGAAATGCCATGCTTCATGCTTCTCTCCGAATTTATTTATTCGTCTCCAAATCAATAACGATCTTTCCTTTGTATTGATTAAGCAATTACAAACAATAAGTTTAGATAATATTGTTGACTTTAAGAATGATTCTATTGATCTAATATGATCTTCAAACCTAATTCCAATGACCACAAATGTTTATAACTATAAATGCTCGATCTCCAATACTGAACATTCTTCCTTCATAAAAATATCGAATTTTAAACTGATATATATATATATATATGTGTGTGTGTGTGTGTGGATAGATAGATAGATAGATAGATAGATAGATAGATAGATAGATAGATAGATAGATAGATAGATGCCTACCCTCTGGATTTCGAAGAAGCGGATAAAACCTGAAAGTTGCCTGCCTTTTTCAAAACATATTTCCTTGCACATTTCAGGCCAGACGCGGAGGGGAGGGGGGCTGTTACTTCCGGAAGTGCTTTAATAATTATAATCATAATAACAATAACGTAATTAATCAATTACCGAATAAATTATCTTTAAAATCTTAGCCCTTTCGGGCTGTTGGTAAATCTTAGGGCGGACGGCAACTAAACCAAACCCTCCACCAGGCTTTTTTTAGCGATAAGGCTGGATAGTCACCAAGCAGGTTTAAAAACAAAAGCTGTCAAAGGGTCAACAGCCATCTAGCACAATAATACAGACTACGCTCCATAGCTATGAATGTAGCCAGTGCAGTAATAACACGGTGTCTCTTGGTGAAGGTCTTCTTTTATTGACGTCAACGGTCAGATTGGACGGTTTCCCTCGATGGTATTAATGGCTACGTAACCAAGACGAGTCACCGAGTGTTGTGGGGTATTAGTTGTAGTTTGGCGTAGAAAAGGATGGCCAAGGCCAGGTGTATTTGCCAGAGAGACGCTACGCACGAATGAATACCTCGCCTTCTTTTCAATCCACCGTATCACGCACACACATATGACTCACACATACGTGTCCCATTTCAGTTACAATAAGGATTTGAGTAATGCCCAAATAAGCCACAACACTAACACGTTCTATTTCACAGCCTCTATGTTGATAATTTCTGTATCAGTGCTTTTTAGATGATTACTTGGGCTAATGCTAATTATTATATTAGCCGTTTTCTTATATCGAAGGCGGTAATTGACCGAGCAGAAATTTATTTCTATTAAAACTGTTTTATCGGGAAAATAGCTGTTCAATTAATCTTTCTTCTATTTTCCAGGGGGTGGATTCCTTCTTAAACTTTATTTGAAATAGTGTAGAACGTTATCTTAAATAGGAGTAGATAAGTTCGTCTATTGTCAAGTTCACACTCCTCCCTGGTCTTTATTTAGTCAAGAGATTTATCCTTTGTTTCTGGTTTAGGATTAGGTTTCCGGTTCCTTCTAAAGTCTGCTTCGGCTCTATACGCCTAATGCTAGTCCTTTTTTACGCTAATACAACTCCACAAAGTATCTCTCTACCTTGTGTGGCTCTTGTGTATTTATTATATACAGTACCTATGAACACTAATGAGTATGCCTCAATCCTCATAAATACGTTGGACACTATTGTAAGTGGGAGGGGGGTAATATGCTGTCTAAGTAGTCCAGCACTAGCAGTGGTTTCCCTACTTCACGCCACTGGCGAGTATTTTATTTTGTTGATGTTATAAAGATTACTATTTCATTTCCAACCTCCGTTTTGCTTATTCGTCATTCAGTAACCCTTTCTAGGTCACAACAGTATTGGGCGAATATTAGTAAAAAAAAAAAAAAATAATTATGTCATGATTTCCTCATCAAGTTCCATGTGATATCCATTTTAGTTGTTGCTGTTGTTGAAAGTCTTCCAGTGATGTGGTTTCTGTCATTTTATATAATTCTTTGTGATGCTATAACAACAGACAACAATAATTGTCCTCGCAAAGACCTATACAACATTGATCAGAGAATACGGTTTACATATTTCTTATTGGTTTGGACGCCATGACAATTTATATGAAAGTCTCGATCTGACTGGGATGTTGAAGAACATGACACGACTTTTCAGGTTAAGGTTTTGTTTTTGTTTTTTGTTTTTTGTTTTTCTGTAGTAGTCGACGGCGTTGAATTGTTAAAATACACGGACTGAATTCGTAATGGCCTCGGACAAGAGTCGAACTCGTATCTCATTCCTCTGGGTCATCGCAGATTATTAGACTACCATGAAATTCATGTTAATAAAGTGGCTTTGGGATTTAGTAAGCGAAGTCAACTACACACCAAAAAGGAGTGGGGACATTCTTTCTTCAACCCCAAATTATCAAACAGCCGTCTGTTTTGACTTGGAATATTTGAGATAGAGGAAGAGAGAAAAAAGACTGATAGACAGATTAATAGACTGGCAGATAGATAGATAGATAGATAGATAGATAGATAGATAGATCAAGGCCAAATATGGATAGAAATCCAACAGAATAAGATAAAGAACAAATAGGAAACTTTTATCAATTTAACATGTTTCCCTCTTATTAAAGCTTCATCAGAGCATGACATATAGAGAAAAAGAAGAATGAAATTCTGATACTTTGGTGTTGTTTGATGTTCATTGGCTAACCACATGCATTCGACTTGTTAAACGAACGTTGGTATAACTTATGGCGTTCTGATTCCTGAGACAACGCGTCCATAGTAGAGTAGAGAATAGCCGTATAGTAATAGAGGATAGAATAGCAATAGCGATCCGAATAGTAATAGAGAAAAGACTAGGAATGGCAATCATTCATAGATAGATAGATAGATAGATAGATAGATAGATAGATAGATAGATAGATAGGTTAAGCAGTCTAACAAACTGACAGAACACGATTTTCTTTAGGTATTTTCCTCCTCTCCTGTTTTACCGAAGATAAAATAAATTAATTTCAACTTATTAAATTAATGATCTATATGTATATTTAAAAAATAACAAAACTAATTTTACAATTGTAACTCAACCTGATAGCGATCATCTGCACCGTATACGTATACACACACACACACACACATATATATATATATATATATATATATATATATATATATATATATATATATATATATATATATATTATAAAAAGCTCGATTCTTCGTGCTGGGTGGATGTGTATTTACTGAACTGGTAGATATCACATGTGCCAGTTGCGTTGGCGTCATTATCTTTCTGACAAATCGCCTTGCTTGGCGTCTGCAGTCGGTGCAAACTGTAAAAAAAACAATGGCGCATGATGAAAGCACGGGCGATTGTTATCTGACGAGAGGAAGAATGAAAGGATCACAAAAGAGAATAAAACATTTAGAATTAAAATCGATGCGAAAATGAGAAATCTATATCTGGGTTAAGAAAAAGTCGTTAGAAAACTTAGATGCATGAATAGACATAAAAAGAATATTTCGATAAAATTTTCACATATATATATATGTGTGTGTGTGTGTTTAGTTACTTTTTTGCTATATAATTCTGTGGGCAGGTGGAGGAAATATATTTTAGAATGTTTATACAGAATATCAATAGATACCAGCAGAGTGAAATGTATACAAAATTAGATACACTCACAGATAGATAGATAGATAGATAGATAGATAGATAGATAGATAGATAGATAGATATAAACAGACTAAAATAGATATGAACAGATAAACAAATAGCTAGATACATATGAACAGATTGAAATATTGTTATATAGGAATAAAGTGTCGCTGCCGACACTTCAGCTTGAACATAGATTGCCAGTGAGCAAACACAAGCGATCCCATTATTGAATTAAGTGGATCACATGACCATAGAGGAAACGCATAGGAAGAAAGAAGCGTCTAAATGATTGTCATCTCTAGTCTATCCTTTATTACTATATAGCTATTCTCTACTCTATTTACTATACTAATACTATTTCTCTATTCAGATCACAATACAGTGATTAATATTCGAGCGAATATTATCGAGCAAGTACTATTAGTGCGGGATTATTCGAATGCATCTGACACCAACATTGTTCAATGGCGTACAATAGTTATATCTGCGATTACAAAGTCTCTACTACAACGAACATTACGGGAGTGACAACGAGTATTTGTTGGCATTACAAAAGTGGCTAAGAGTGTTCGTTGACATCACAAAACATAGATAGATAGATAGATAGATAGATAGATAGATAGATAGATAGATAGATAGATAGATAGATACGAACAGAGATAGACAGACAGGCAGACAGACCCTGTCTGAAGTCATTAAGCTAATCATATAAACTTCAATAATTCAAATTTGCTTTGAAAAAGATGTCAGATTTTAAACAATCAATTTAGAGGCTAAAGCAAAGTTATTGAAATTACTTGTAGAATTCTAAAAACGGCTGTCAAGAAGTTATTAGGCAAAACCCAAATAATCACATTTGACTTTAATAAAAAGGTAATAAAATCATCAAAACTTGATCAACACATATAATAGAAAAAATAACACAAGTTTTTGAATCCTTTACATTTTAATATATTGACCTTTCTTCTCAATAACAGCCATTAATCTATTATCCATTGATTCTGTTAATTTCTTTTAGTTCATCAGGTTTAATTTCCGACATGTTAGTTTTAATTGCTTTCTATTGGTCTGTTTTTCTGTTATATTTTTTGCCGCCTTTATATAATTTCATCTTCACAATTGGCCATAGATTTTCGATCGGATTCGGATCAGGACTTGACGCTGGCCATTCCATTATCTTCTCTTCTGTAAATCTTTTATGCTCAAAGAATTCACGAGTAAGAATAGATACATGAGAAGGAGCATTGTCACTTTGAAACTGCGAGACTGGAACTTGTACAATGCAAAGAAAATCTTTTTCATAAAATCGCAATAGTTAGCACTATTCAATTTAACTCCTTTTATCGACTTTGAATGGTCCAATAATGGTTTAGTCGACAATTCCAACCTATACCTACGTCTGAATAGGGCCATCAGTTCTATCAAATGTCAATCGGGATTCATCTGTGAAAATTACGTTCAAAAAGGCAATTGTCATGTATTTCGTAGGCCAATTTCGAAACATTAAAATATTTGCCTTAGTGACAGTAGTTTACGTAGGGTTTTTTTACAGATCCCAATCCACAAAATATTCCACAAATTTTGTCCTTCTTGGGACCCTCAATTCCAGCCTTTTCAAAGATCTGAGCGCTTGTCAAAAGTGCTTGTTTCGCTATATCTCGTTTACGTTCATCTCGAGGAAAGCAAGTTCTTAAAGTCAATTTCTTTGTTTCGAGTTCTGAACTTTCTTATATTTTCAACAGCCTTCATTTGATGATCTCTGCAAAGCTCCTTTGATATCTCCAATGTTGACATTCCATCACTCAATAACTTTGTTATTTTCTGGTTTTTAGCATTTGTTAAATCCTTCCCTTTAACAATGTTTCAACATATAGACAAAAAGAAAAATAGTTTTATTAGATTTCAGAGGTCTTACGCTAAGATTACTTTCATCTGCATATTAACTTCAATCAGTCCATTTTCATAAATTCCAAATATCTCAAAAATTAACCATTAATTGCTGCTGAAGACATTAAGTTTAGTAGTCCCAGAAAATCATACACAGATGTCCTTAAAGACACATGACACAGTGGATAAACGCGTTGGTTACAGGACCCACAGAGTTGTGAGTTCAATACTTGGTTAAGGCGGTGGAGAACTTGGAGAGGGGAATTAACAGGAGATAACTGATAACTGAGATCCATTAGACATGGCACGTGAAAATAGAACAGTCTATCCCAGCGAGCGAAAAAAGGATTCAGTTCGACATTCCAACCATCTGAAGAAGGCCGGAGTGTACAACGTCCGAAACGTTGTAATAAATATGGCAAAAAAGATGATGACAATAGTCCGAATAATGTAAATAGTGTACATAGTACCTCATTAATTAAATGCGTTACTAAGGGTAGAACTGGATGAGTTTAAATTTGACAAATATTAGTTCGAAAATGTTTTAGTGTTATTGAGGTTTTTTTTATTTACATACCTTCAGACAGGCAGTACATACGAACTAATACATAAATACATACATATATATATATATATATATATATATATATATATATATATATATATATATTTGTTAGAGTTCATATATACTGCCATTCTGAAGGTATTATGCAAATCAAAAAACCTCAATAACAGAAAGATTGCTGTTTATATATATATATATATATATATATATATATATATATATATATATATATATATATATAAAAGTGAACATAGAAGTCAACACTTAGAGGCGACAGTCTGTTTCATGCTATATGCAATCGTCAGGCCACGTATGCTGTTATTTTTCTCGGCTATTTATACATATACGGGTCAGTGGTGCATTGTGGGTAGTCTATTATGGCGGTTATTTTACCGGAAGTCGTTTATTTATTTATTTGGGTTAAATTATTTCGCTTGTTTTTTCTAACGGTAACTTTATCGGGATTGGTTAGTTTATTTATCTACCTGGATGAATTTCTAAGTGTTGACTTCTATGTTCCCTTTTATATTTATACACGCTCTATCTCTGATATTGAGCACTTTATCCGATAAATATAGCACACCTTAAGACTATATCTCTTCATATATATATATATATATATATATATATATATATATATATATATATATATATATATATGCAGCAATCTTTCTTTTAAACATCTTTCGTTAAATATGACAGACAAGGAAAATATAATTAATTTTTTGTCCGGCGTTCTTACATATTTCCGTTTAGCGGTAGTAAGAGAGTGCAAAAATGTCCATCTTGATCATTGTCGCAAGCGTTTTCGGACACTTCTTTAGCCATTTCAAGTAGGGTTCTTTTACGTGTTGTTAATTTCTATTTATGTTGGACTGTTTAAGATATATTTTATTTTTGAGTTGTTTTCAATAAAACTAGTAGGAGCGATTATCCCGAAACTTTGGGTGTTGATCGCGGCTGGAATTCAAGTCTTTCTAAAATTTTTAAAAACTTTCAACAGACCATTCTCATTGTTACATAAGGTGAGGTTGATAGTGGGGGAGAGATGTTTAATCTACAGGGACTGTCTTATAGCGAGATGTTTCCGGTAATGTGACTTATATAGAATTTTACCGTTGTCAGCCAGAATATTACTTAACGGTTCTTGTAAAATGCTTTTTGTAGAACTTTGATCAGATAAGTAACATCTGAGGCGTCCACTCAAGGAGGTGGTATTATGTTAGATATAGGTAATTGATTTTTGACAAGAAACACAGTCCTGTAATGGGCAGTGAATTTTATAGACTATATTGGTCATCGCTAGTTTAGATTTCATGGGGTTATTTTGATTCGTGACCACAAGGTTTGCAGTTTTCCATTTTCTGTAATATAAGTTTTACTTGTTTTCCGCGAATTACGGCAGAAATATGGTGTTTAATGATTCTTCGTATGGCGAATTCTTCCTATTTATAATTATTGGGCATCTAATTGCATTAAAATATGCTTATGTTCTGCCTATGGTATTTTTATTACTGGTGTCATGTATTTTTTGTAAGAATAATTTTATGTTTATCGATGATGTATTTTGGAAAACTATTGTTGGTCGCTGTTTGTCGTATGTGTTTTAGTTCTCTTAGAAATATTATCTGCGAAGAAGAATGCTCTATTCAGGAAGATGTTTTTATCACCGCTTTATATATATATATATATATATATATATATATATATATATAATTATTTATTTAAAAATATGATTCCAACGCTACATAAGAGTTCTCATGTTTCAAAACAAGAATCGAAAACTTCAATATAATTATTTGAATTAAATGGAATTAAAGTACTAAGCTCTGTTCCATCTTCAAGGTAAATTTTGGGGGGAATAACTTATTCCTGAAATTTACGCGTTTTATAAGCATATTCATTATTGAAATAAAAATTACTATGTTACCATAGAACTTTGGATTATTTACCTAACGAGTTCTTTCCTATTTTCTATATATTTTTACACACACACATATATATATATATATATATATATATATATATATATATATATATATATATATATATATATATATATATATCTTTCCGGGCATTGGCCACCATAGTTTAGAAGATAAGGTGGGGTTTTATACGGTTATGTGGCAAATACTTCTCTACAGACGTCAGGGAATAGGATTCTGTTATTAACCATGACATCGTATGTAAATTTTAGCGTTGCGTTTTTTCAAATCTCGTCCTGAAATATCTAACAAAGGAAAAATGTCATCAATGTGCTTTGTGTAGATTTCTAGTTTGTTAGTTGTTTCAAACAAAATGTTTTCAATATGAGACATGTAAAAGTTTGAGAAATAAAAGGATCTAATGGGTTTCCCATGCTTATTTCATTAATTTGAATGTAGGTGTTGCTATTGTGCTTATTTGTAGATGCAGTCACTAATTATGTTGATTGTTTCTTGAACAGGAATGTTGATAAAAAGATTTTCAACATTGAGCAAAGCTAGTGTCCTAACCATGGGATTTGTTTCTTTTAAGATATGGAGGAATTCATCTGTTGATGGGATCCTGTAATTGTTGCGTGTCTATGGGGAAATCATGCCACTATATCATTTGAGGTTTTATGAAAGAGAAAAAGAAAGGTAACAGAACAGACACATTCCTGAATATCTCTTGACGTCGAATGATTTTCCTAAACGATTTGATTTCTTGGAAAAAAATGGCATTTGTCTTTGTCAATTGTATTTCTTATTTAATAGCACCAAGAAGTCTTCTAAGGTGACTGGATATAAGAATTGTCTTGTATCTTCTTTTTTAGTACATCTTTGAGGTGTTGTCTAAAGTAAATTAGACTGACAATTTACTTTTGTCTTACCTCATATGAAGTCATAGAAAAGCCTAACGAAGAACCCAATCCGACTGGTTAAAAGTCAAACAGGAAGTGGCTGTTGCATGATGGTTATTTCTGTTTACTTAATGGCGTGGCCCAGGTTTATTCTGCAGCTGACATTCACGGAACATGGAAGACGCAAAGAAATCAATATTATGTAAATTTAAAAAAAAAACAAAAATGTTTAATTCCAAGGCCGCCATTCTGAAAATTGTCAAGTGCCTCCGATCGAGTGATGGCCAGTGATTCAATCTCCATTATAATTAGTCGTATAGATGAGATGCTATGACGTTTTCTTGAATTAATCGAAGAGACTCTACAATTTTAATGGCATGACGGGATTAATTCTTTTCGAGATGATGATGATGAAGCTCCCTTAATAATTAATGTTACTAAATTTTAAAGAGATATGAAGAAAAAGGTTTATAAACTTTATAACTCTCCCTCCATCACTCACTCTCTCTCACTCTCTCTAGCCGCATATATGTATATATATATATATATATATATATATATATATATATATATATATACAGAAAAAAAGAACAGTGAGATATAAAATCCGGTGTTCTTATTGATATTTTTTATTTTTATTTTTACAAAACAGTTCTCAATGTAAATTTACTGAGCATAAATATTATAATTTAACTGATTGAAAATATGATTTCTTCGCTACACAGTAATAACCATATTTCAAAAACTGAAGCTAAAAACTTCACATTTAATTATATAATTAAATTAAAAGCATTAGTTCTGTTTCATCTTCAAGCCAATTTTGGAATTCCAATATTCGCTTGAAGATGGATGAAAGGGAGCTAATGCTTTTAATTTAATTATATAATTAAATGTGAAGTTTTTAGCTTCAGTTTTTGAAACATGGTTATTACTGTGTAACGAACAATCATACTTATAATCTAAGTTATAATATATATATATATATATATATATATATATATATATATATATATATATATATATATAAACGAAAAACGAGAACCGTTGGTGTAATCAACTGACAACTTGCCAAAAGATGTAAATCGCCTTAAAACAAGACAAAATCTCGAAGAAGGACAGCAATAAGATAAAATTAGAAAAGAAAATGACGTAAAGGCAAACACCTAACTACTTAGTAAAGTGATCAATGCCTACATTACGTAGAGAGAGCTAAAAAGATTGAAGACGTTAATTCCTATGAAAGGATGGCCCTGGGGAGGAGATCGCCAGGGCGTAATAGATAGATAGATAGATAGATAGATAGATAGATAGATAGATTATAAATCTAAGTTATAAATATATATATACATTATTATAAAAAGTTGTAATTATATATATATACGTGTGCGTGTGTTTGTGTGTTTGTGTGTGAAATAGGATAGAGAATCCCGACAATTTTTTTAATAAATTTGACAAATGAAAAATCGTTTCATTGAAACTTGATTTGATGACGCGAAATAAATAAATATATGTATGTATTTGTGTTTATGCTTAAATAATAAATTACTAGTACCCTGATAAAGTTCCTCAGGGGATGAAACACTCTGGTAAAGCACATTTTTCATCTTGTCTTTCTTTTATATATATATATATATATATATATATATATATATATATGTGTGTGTGTGTGTGTGTGTGTGTGTGTGTGTGTATGTGTGCGCGCGTGCTTGTGTGTGTGTGTGCGTGCGTTTGGTTTAGCTGTTCAACTATTTGTACGCGACTGTGGTTGCTTTTTCTTCAATTTCTGGGAACCAGATAGCACTTGCGTGATTAGAGTCATACATACACACCACTCTGTGATCTCTCAACATTAGACAACCTTTACCAAGTCATGATTATTGGACATTGCATGTGCTGCATACAATCCGATGGTAAGTTAGTGGCGGTCGTTAATGCCTGAAACTTAAGATACAGAAACACACACCTACACAAACACACACACACCTACACATATATATATATACAGGATACGATGGATAAATTGTCTTGTGTATTACGCAAAAATGAAAATAACACTGACATCTCCTTTAAACAGATATATTTACCAAAATTACACAAAAATATCTCGAAATACTAAAGAGAAAATTTATTCCATAAAATTGTTACCAGTTTCAGCCACGGCCTCCAGACGATTCTGAAATCTCCTACATCTCTTCTTGGATGGTTTCATTGTTTAAGTTGGTAAATGCTGATATAATTCTTGCCTTCAGTTCATCTTTGGTCTTACAAGGAGTTTTCTTGGTCTTTCGTTCAACTGCGCCACACACATAATAACCAAGAGGCTTGCAGTCTGGAAGGTGATCAGATGTAAAGAGTAATGAGTGGTCGCAGAAATTGTTTGACAGCCATGACTGGATTCTCCTGCCTGTGTGAAATTGTGCAGAATCCTGGTCCCAGACATAGGTTCTACCAGCAGCCACCCTCTTGACCCAGGGCAGCACTACCTCCTCAAGGCAATTGATGTAGACCTCCGTGTTGAGTCTGAAGCTCTCACCAACAAATTACGGAATTTTTTTTTTCTTATCAGAACGATCAGAGTGAGTTTTCAGAGCTGCTGTACCTTCGTAATCACATTAGACTCATTGGACTCTTTCTGAATCCTCTGCACTAACTTCAGATTGACACCTAAACTCTCTGAACTGTTTGTATTGGAGCTTATTGCGTGAATGCCAAGCAATACAGCATGCCGTTTCCAAATTTCTGGCAGAGTGAATTGCATCATGGTGCTCTTTTTCTCAAAGACAGTGCCCAACTAAGACTAATATACTGTGCAGTCGAGAAAATCAAAAAACAAACAACGCGCATGCGCGAAATTAAAAATATAAAATTGTGATAATTTACCCATCGCACCCTGTAAATATATATATATATATATATATATATATATATATATATATGAATAATATATAGAAAATAGGAAAAGAACTCGTTAGGTAAATAATCCAAATTCTTTCGTAATTTTTGTTATTATTTTTAGAAAATAGTGCTCGATACAAAAGTAGAGCATAAATATAACATTTATTTAAAATATGATTCCAACACGCTACATAAGAGTTCTCATGCTTTAAAACAAAAGCCGAAAACTTCAATATAATTATTTGAATTAAATTGAATTAAAGTACCAAGCTCTCGAAATTATTTTTGGAATAACTTATTTCTGAAATTTACGCGTTTTATAAGCATATTCATTATTGAAATCAAAATTTCTATGGTAACCGCTAGAGCAATTGTTTAAAGAAAAGGGGCGTAAGGTGTTAATAATTTGTATCAATATCTCAGTTACATTCAAAGACGTCAAGTCAGGGTAAGGTTGGGGTGTCTAAATTTAAAGCGGAAGATGACATCGTCTAGTCTGGTTAAGTGTCTATGGAGATTTTTTTTTTTCTTATTTTATTCTGAAAGGGTTTTGTGTATATAAAAACTGTCGTAAGTCCCTAACATTTGTTTTTTGACGACTTCATAAAGGGTTATCTTTTTTGTATGGCATTTAAACTATTTATTAGGACTATGGAATTTAAAAATTATTTTATTGTTTGTTTGTTTTTATGCTAATTATTCAATGCAAAAATTTGATGATGTCGGCAAAAAACCGTTGACTCATGTCTATTGTTTAATAGATTTTTATTATTTAGAAACTTAATAATGTGCAGTTTTTCATTATTAAGTTTCTAAATAATAAAAATCTATTAAACAATAGGCATGAGTTAACGGTTTTTTGCCGACATCATCAAATTGTGCACCTTTGTAAAGTACCTGAAAACCATACCGCGGGTTGACCCAAGACTTGTGAGTGAAATTGGGTATACGGCCGATAGATGTGGCCGATAGATGTGGCAGCACGAAGTCACAAGTCATCGTGGCCGAGGGCTTGAGAGTGCTGACCTTGTTCAATTTGTTGATCAGGCTACATAACACGCTCTTTCTCAGAAACTGTAACTAAGGTCTGCTCAGCGTAGTTACGGTATAAACGGTATAAACCACAGGTGGGCTCTGTGGGTGTTGAATAAACACAAAATGCACCTGAGCAAGCTTCTGCAATAGGGATTGGCTAGCCGTCCCAGTAGACGGGAATCTTCGAATACGAGTGGCCAGCTATACACATACATGTACACATATACATGCCTATCGATATATATCTGCGCATACATACACACACATATACATATCATAGAGACTATATATACCTTTACACACTTATATAAATGTGCGTCTTCCTACCTTTGCTTGAACGTTAATATATATATATATATATATATATATATATATATATATATATATATATATATATGTTCGTATTAAATCGTGTAAATGTAAATTTAGTAAGGGATAGCATTTAATGATTTTTTTTCGTTTTGGTGCTTACTGACTGAGGATTTTCAAACTGCGTTTGAAAGAGTTGGTATTGTGACTTATACAAAGTTAAAACTTAATTGTTTTATATTCTATGGGACCTCGAGATGAACAGCAGGGGTACCAGATCATATGTAGCAACAGTATTCAATGCAAGAACGAAAAGTAGATTTGTTGATTTGAAAGCTGGACTCAGGCGAGAAAAAAACCTTCTGGCGCGACACAGAGAACCCACTTTCCTTGCAGTAGATGCATCTATTGGTTCAATATAGTTGTTCCACCTCAGGTCAATGGAAAAAGTTAAACCAAGAAGTCGTAGTGAGGAGCTCTGGTGGAGTTAAGCATCAACCATGCTGATAGGAGGCAAAAGAGGTTTCTCTATGGTGGGTAAATGAGAGCAGTTTCGTTTTGGTGGCATGTAGAAGCCATTTTCTGACCCAGTCAACCACAGATTGGAGGCTATTTTCGAGACCAATGGCCAGGTTAACTTTGTCAGCAATGCTGGATTTACTATTGAGACAGGAGTAAATGTCGTCTGCGTAGATGCCTAATTTGGAACTGATGACATCAGGAAGATCGATGATGAAGATCAGAAACAGTGTAGAAAGCAAGATAGAGTCTTACTGAACACCAGCGTTCGCATGAAAGGAATTGGAGGAGAAACCGTTTAGGACGACCTTCATTTCACGTTTTGACAGGAATGATTGTATTAAGTCAAATAATCCTTATCCCTGAAGTTTACGAAGAAAGCCAGCATGCCAGATCCCATCAAACGCATTAGAGATATCTAGAGCCACAGCTCAAGTTTATCCGTTATTGCCAAGTGCTTGGTACACAAATTCAGTTATAGCCGTGAGCACGTCATCGGTAGACCGCGCAAAGCGGCAACCATATTGTTTATCAGAGTAGATTATGAGATGTAAGGGGCTTAACCACTTCCATGTTGATTAAGGCTACGAAGACTTTGCCAAAGAGTGGTAGGAGACTGATAGGATGGTAGATGGGTAAGAAGGATCCTGAGAGTTTTTAAAAACAGGGACAACAGATGAGGACTTGCAACAGGCTGGAAAGCAAGAGTCAGTGAGGCAATAGTTATATAGTTTGGAGAGAACTTGAGCTAGTTCAGCGGCACATTTCTTCAGGACAACGGCAGGTACTCCGTTCCTACCACTTGACTTATGTGAGTCTAATTTAGAGATGATGTCCAATGCCATCTCACTCAATACAGCCTCAATTCTAGTGGTGAAATCAGCTGTGGGTACTCCGGATGAGTCGGGCGTTGAATTGGATGAGAATTTCCGGGCAAAGAATTCAGCCTTTTCAGATTAGGAAGTCAGGACCATAAACTGATTGAATAGAGGAAGTATTGTGGATTTGCTTTTGTTTAGCACGCTCTTGCAGAACTGCCAATAATCTTTAGAACCAAACTTGTGAGATGGAATACATTGTTTCATTCTTTCAGCAAATAGTAATTTTGTTTCATTTGGGGACACGCTTACACTCATTGCTTGCAGAGACAAAGAGACCGTCTGTTGCAACCAGACATGTCGCTTCGGTACAAAAAAAAAAGGGATTATTATGGGCAATAGCAGCTGAGCAAGCAGCTGAGAACCAAGGAAATGAGTATGATTTAAATTCATGCTTTCTTGCAGGGATGAAAGCCAGCTTTTACTCAGAATCGGACCTCAGGCGCACATTTTTTAACGGGGTGATTAAAAACCACATTCCAGGGGACATCGCGAAGGAAAACACGGAACGAGTCCCAATCTGCTCCATGATAACAGAAAGCTATTCTTGTTAGTAGAAGGTTATTTGCTGGGCGGTGTAGAAGGAGATTTTAATAGACACCACAGCATGATCAGACTTGCCAAAAGGGTAGAGATGTGTAGCCCGACAAGAGTCAGGGATGGAGGTAAAACAGAGATCGAGAAGGGAAGTGTTATCATCAGGGTTACTGGGTAAACGTGTAGGAAAGTCAACCACTTATGTGAGGGATTGATTGATTGAAAAGTTAAGGGTTTGTATACCAGTCAAGTCAGTTACAGAGTGTTTAAGCCACATGGTATGGTGGGCGTTAATGTCACCGAACACGTATATGTGCGCAAAAGGATGTAGGGAGAGAATGGCCTTGTCTATATTACCAGAAATGCTATCGAGTACACAATTGCCTTGAGAGGAAAGGGAATGATAGAGAAAAAAAGAGATAGCTTACTGAATTGAGGAGAGATAGACAGGGGCACATATACGAATGGCCTTAGATTCAAGAGGGAGTTCCCTAGCAGACGGGAGATGATCGTGGACATAAACTCCAAGGCCATACATGTGGATTTTAGAGTTCCTTTCTAAGGAGTAGAAGGAAATCAGAGAAGTGAATTGACGAGTAAAGTTTAGTCTCGCAGAGAGCTAGTATATCAGGAGACTTTTCAGTGAGGAATGATTCCACACTTTACAAGTTGGTACCAATGCCACGGATATTGGAAAAGGAAATGTTAAAGGGTTTAGGTGATTTTTTTGAGTCAGTTTAGGTTTATATTTTTGGTTGTTTAAGACATGTTGAGTTATATTGGTAAGGAAACGGCCTAATGTAATAGTAGAAGTCGCTCATCAAATGTGACATGGACGGGAAGGAACTGGCGATGACTGAAACATAATGTGACCTCAGGGTTGCCCACCGGAGCCGCGTGCAGGGACACCCTTCCATGCGCGACATGGCACTGCAAGAACCCCGATATTGTGCAACTGTTTAGTAGAGCAACCTCTCAAGACGCTACGCAATAGTTAGGGCTTTTTACTACTAGTCGGGAACAGTAACCAGAAAACTGTCAACCCGGTACCCTCTGTATGAGGAGACATTGCCACAAAACATCACATATCACAAGAGATTCACGAATTTAGATTTACTGCGGAGGCCAGAGAAAAGAAAGGATCCGAGAAACCCTTCCTAAACAGGAAACAAAGGAAAAGCCTCTGCTCCTGTCCAAGAGAGAGGTGGAGGAGTATGAACCAGGCGATAGAAAAGCCTATCGACTCCTATTACACACACAAAAAAAAAACAAAGAAAAACAAAAAGACAAACAAGCAACGTACAGGAAGTCCATGAACAACGTGCGTGGCACATAGGGTAAAAAACTGAAATATAGTTTCAACTTAGTTTAAGTGCCAACATGAAGACGAACACTCAACGTCTGTGAGCCAGGAATAAAGATAACGGCCAATATTTGCAGCAGCCAGAAAAAAAAATTCAAAGAACTAATATCCAAAAATTTCAGAAAAGGTGGGGGGGGGCAAATTCACTTCAATTAAAAAAGAAAAAATTATAATTTTTGAAAAAAAAAGAACTTGTACAGAAAAAAGAATAGGTGAATAAAATTGGGTGTAAAATTCAAAGAGATCCATAAAAAAATGGCTGGTAACCATATAATTTTATTCACGTGGTATCTTAGACAAAAATTAAGACAGGAGTGACAATTCTCCTCGACTGTGACCAGGAATTAAGATGTATTCCATTATTTGCATGAGTCAGAAGAGAAAAAACAAACGAACACGTAAACAGAAGCAAAACTTCATGAACGTTCGCGTGTAAAAAACAAATGAAAAAAGGCACAAAAAACTGAAAACAAATTGTAAATAAATTATTCAAACAATAGACCCCTTGAAGAATGGGTAATTCCAAGACACTTAGAAGTCGGGGAAACAACATCAAAAATTTAATTTTAGAGTTAAGTAATTTTCTATATCTAATATATATATATATATATATATATATATATATATATATATATATATATATATATATATATATAGAGAGAGAGAGAGAGAGAGAGAGAGATATTGAGGTATCATGCAATATTCCTTCCTCTATACATAATACCTATATCTATAAACTCTCTGTGTCCAATATTTATCCTATTTATCTAATGAATGAAAGCAATTTATATATTGTGTATACTAATATCTCATACATTCCAGTAACGATGTCAAATTTTATTTTGGTTGTACTGAAATTCCTTAGAAATTTCTTTTCTGCCATCATCGAATGACTTTAGACAATGTAAGATACATAAACAGCACTGCTGGCTCCAAACATTTCTAGCAATTAAAGAATGATGGTAATAAGCCTATTATTACGTGGGATATTGTACCAAAAGCCAAATCTTACAATGGGAAAGGCGACATATGTAATTTATGCCTTTTTGAAAAATTAAAACACTTAAATAAGCCTAGCTTATTAAACAAGAGAAATGAATTGATGGTTTCATGTAGATCTAAAAATAAATATCTGTTAAAATGCTTTGATCCGCATTAATTTCTAATGTAAATTATGACATTTCTCTGTTAATTCTTTTTTTATACGGAACCGTCATATAGCCTGACGTGCCTTAACCGATTGGGCCACAGAGGTTCCTTCGGTTAGCAAGGTCGATTTTATGAGAGATTCATGGAATATTGTAGTTTAAGAGCAGTAAAATCAACCTTGCTATCCGAATGATCCTCTGTGGCCCAATCGGTTTAGAGCACGTCAGGCTATGTTAGTTCCGTATAGGATATAGGTTCGGTTCCTGTCGGAGGACGAATATTTTGTATGAAAATTTCTCGGACATTCAGGCCGGTAAATGTTATTAATACTGTTTATTATAAACAGAGAATTTATTTACATATTTGTATCTATAAAAAGAATGTATAAACATAAAAATGACTTAAAATATATGTATGTGTGTGTTATTTTTAGTGGATACAGGAATTTAAGTTGATATTCATCCTTTTTGTTTTCCTTCAACAGTGAAATGAATAACATCTTGAAGTCTACTAAAGGAAAATTTGCCTTTCTTAAATGAATAATTTGAACCTTGCTTTGTTATCGCTCACGGCCAAACTGGTAACAACGCACTTCGATTATAAGAGTGTTTTGACTTATGGAAAAAGGTGAAACAGGTTCGATTCCTATCGAGAGGCACAATTTTTCTTTAGTAGGACTTTTCTCTCTCAATCGATTGTCATTAAGTTCTCTGTTTAAGAATAATAAACAATAGCGATAGAAATGCAGTGCCAACTAAAAATAACGTTTAGAGTAATAACCGGATTTTTAAAAGCATCGATTTCAAATATATAGGGACAGTTTTACTTTTAGATATACTTTTAACAAATACAGACTCTTACTCTAAAAAATTCTCCACGTATACGTACTCACACACGCCCCCCCCCACACACACACGCACACACACACACACACACACACACACATATATATATATATATATATATATATATATATATATATATATATATATATATAGGGAGAGACATGTAGTGGAGAGAAAGAGAGAGATTCGTACTCAATTTGTCAGTGCTTACATAACAGGCCCTACAATCAATGATCGACCGCAAATCGAAGATTCACAAGTTGGCGGGAGTGAGAAAAACGAGACGCTAGTCGTGGGTAGAGAGGAAAGAGTTAGAGTGAACTTCCGCACACTGTTGACAGAGTCTCGTCTCTCAAACTTGGAGATCGTCCAATAAGCCATGAGTGCTCCCATTCAGTGAGGATTTTAGACCCGACCAGACCCCCCCCCTGCGTACCCAACGCCGCTCGCACTAACCAATCCGCTGACACGTCCATCAGTTTTGTTTCTCTTTCTTTTCTTCCTCGACAGACTTAGTCATCATCATCATCATCATTGTTTTCTAATCTCTCTCTCTTGCACTCTCTCTCTCTCTCTCTCTCTCTCTCTCTCTCTATCTATCTATCTATCCTTCTCTCTTTCACTCTCACCGTATCTCTTTCTAATTCACTCTCTCTCCCTTACTCTTTTTCTCACACACAGTCTCTTTCTATTTCACTCTCTCTCACCCTTTCCCTCTTTCACTCTCTTTCGCTTTATCTATCCATCTCTTTCTCTCTCACACTCTCTCTTTCTTTCTCACTTCCTTACTTTTTCTTTCTCACTCTTTCCCTCTATCTTTCTCTCTCACTCCCTCTCCCCTATCTCTTTCTATCTCACTTCATCTCCCTATTTCTTTCTCTCTCTATCTCTCTCTCTATCTCTCTCTCTCTCTCTCTCTCTCACTGTTTCTCTCGCTCCCACATTTTTTCCCTTCCTGCTTTTTACTTTCTCTTCAGTCTTCTCTTGTTTCGCCTCCCACTTTCCAGCGTGTTTCCAAGCCACTTCTTTTCATTAAACATTCGTCCATGGATAAACACTCACTCAAGTAAAACCAGAGTATGCTGTCATCTAAATGCTTTGTGTAACCATTTCTCTGCCGATGCCTGCTTCAAAATCTCCTTTACCAATTCCTTTTAATCGTTTCGAAACAAGTTCCGAAATATGGTTGAATTCAGTGAAAAAATAGAACTATCCACCACCATCATCATTATTTTTCTGTAGAATTCACTGCTGTAAATTCCTGGAAGAGAAACACCATTGAAGCTAGGTCCTCTCTTTAGATTTTGCCCCAAATCTAAAGCTGTGATATATTCACTAGTTTTCGGAAACACTGACAATGAGTTGAAACACTTCAAAATTAATGTCATTAAACAAGAAAATATCATGTTTAAGCACAACAAAGAACATTTATCCGAGATATACTTCTGTTATGATCTCGCGATCACGAGAAATAAAAAAAAATTAATTTCCCATGATTCCTAGTAAAAAAAAAAAAAAAAGAAAGAAACCGCCATATTGGCGAGAGGTTTTGAGTTATTCTCTTTGTTTCATTTAACTATCGCCAAGAGAGCAAGTGGACTTGAGCTGCTCCGGGAATGAAGACCACAAATAATTTTTTTTACACAAATATCACTTCCTCATGTTTAATAATAGCTCACTTGCAATTGATTTATTTATTCACCGTGTTAGTGAATAAATAAATCATTTGCAAGTGAGCTAATAACCAAAATCAAAAACATTTAACAACCACATTACAAGAACTTACAACCCATACTCTTCTGATAAAAAAGTCTTTCGATATCTGTATAAATGTCTCACTTTATTATTATGATGTTATATATATATATATATCTTACTTATTATAAAACGCAAATTGTGTTTGTGTGTGTGTGTCTGTACGTTTATATATTGGATCGGATTTCCTACATTTTTCAACCGATTTCAACAAAACTTCACAGGACTACGTAAAATTACCTTGCGGTTGTTCTGACAGAAAAATTGGAAAAACACAATTGTTTTTGCATGAAATCAATTTGAAAACACGATTAAGAGGCATTAATGAAAGGGGGACAACTCATATCGAGTTATACTTATTAATATCGAGTTATCGAGTTAGACTTATTATAAAACCCAGGTTGTGTGTGTGTGTGTGTGCGTGTTCGTTTATATATGGGATCGGATTTCCTACATTTTTCAACCGATTTCAACAAAACTTCACTTTTTTTTGGCAGGTAGTGTTTCTTATTGTCTTGCACACTTTTTTTCTTTATTTTTACATTCAGAATGCTTTACAAATTCCATTTACAAGACAATTCTATAAAAAAAAATAAAAGTCTATTCAATCGGTAGACTCATAAACGATTGAAAACAATGTTTTTGTTTGAGTTTGGGTTTGACCAATTCGTAAAAAAAAAAAAAATAATTAAGACATTCGTGTCCGTCAATCTTAAACAATAATCTTTGTCAATTTTATTTTTCAGTTTTCATGATGGTCGATACTTGATCTATCTCTTACTGTTACATCCCCGGACAACGCCGGGATCTACTGCTAGTATATATATATATATATATATATATATATATATATATATATATATATATATATATATATATATATATATATATATATATATATTCTGTAGAGGTTTCTTCTAGACTATATATATATATTACTAACCAAAAACAGGACTCAAACAAGGACCACCATAAAAGTTCCACACGGAAGACGTTAATGTTTTGCATATGTGGAATGCTCCGCTCTAGTCATTTAATTCAACGTTTTGAAAAAAAAAAGTGTTTGTCACACTATTTAGGAGATTATTTTAATAGCACTACTAACATATGGACATTCTTATTTACTTGAATCTTATTAAGCATATTGGATTGATAAAGGTTTGCGCTGACGCTTCCACATCATTTCTTATATTTCTTTCCTCATTTCTTTTGTCATCCTGTTTAAATATAATTAAGCCCGTGAACTAAAATTTGATTGACATGTGTATCATGCAAGAACTGTCGTCAAACCACCCAGTTATTTATAAGATTCAGAAAAGTAAATATATATACAGGTGGTCTAGTCGATTTACTTTGTGCTAACCACTTTCCCATAACTAAAAGTCTGGGTAATAACAGCAACTTTCTCTTATTTTCAACTTTGACAAACGACACAAATTTGAAACATAAACAGAATCATTTCCTTTTTATCAAGTGCACGTTTAAACTAAAAAATATTGTATGAAAGAAACTGCTTGTAGTTAAATTTTTTTAATCATTTCACCCAAAGCAAAGCAATAAAACCACTAAGACGCATTGGGTTACTGAGTGTGGGATAATATGAGGAAAGAAAACATTATTTGGGTGGGAGAACAATAAAAGAAAAGGAAATAACAAGAGAAAAGATTGAAGATCAAAGTTGACTAGAAAAGCAAGAAGATGGAAGAAACATCCACAAGCGACAAAAAACTGTGATATATCTAGACATTTCAATGGTAAATCGATGAGACTTTGCCGCCAATCTAGTATTGTGCTTAAATTCATAACGCCCAGGTACCAAAGAGGAACGTTCGTCAAAACAATTTCTATGAAAGTATTTATAGAAAAAGCACAGGGAATCTACGTTATGTCGGTGAGAAAGAGGCTGAAGCCGAGATGCCAGGTCAGGACCAATAACATTGCAGATTCTTCTTTGCATTTTATCAAGAATCTCTAAATATATATCAAGAGCAACAAACTTATAAATTGCATTTTAAATCAAATAAAAAAATTCATTGCCATAAAAAAAATTTTTACTTTGAAAATAAAATATGCAGGTGCCTTCCATTTAATTAAGTACACGGCCAAACAGTTGGTAGGTTTTGTTTCAGACAATGAGGTCCGGGTTCAAACCGTACCATGGTCAATGTTTTCATGATGTTATCGGCCTGTGAATAAGATCTTAGTTTGCGACACCGTTGGAAAGTGCCTGACGACAATTCTATGGATGGAACATTATTAGCATTTATTGGAATTAAGAAATCCATTCTTCACTTCATAACTGTGCAAAAACTAAAGTATGTCAGTGTACTGCAAATTTATTCTTAAATGCGACGTGCGATTAGTAAAAATTAGGAGGAGGAAAAGGTATTCATCATTACAATTGGTTTCCCAAAATGGAAATAATTTACGACTCACAATGCAGCAATTGAGTTAATTGTATCGATAGAAAAGCCTCGATTATTCACGCAGAATATATAGCCTATGTAAATGCAGAATTGCTCATATATATTCGATATGTTTCCATGGTTCGTGTAAACTAGCACTAAAATATATTTCGATTTTCCGCACTCTTAGAAAAATCGTTAAAAATAGATCAAATGCTAACATGCGTTTGAAAAAATAATTAATTCTGACAGATGTTCATATATTTCTTTCCATCCGTAGTTCACAATAACGCCAGATTGCCAAATCAATTGATAGTTTCCAAGGTTGCCAAATTCCCAAATACATCAATAGTATCCTGAGGTTGCCAAATTGCCAAATTTCTTGATAGATCCCAAGGTTGCGAAATTGCCAAATCCACCAATAGTTTACAAGGTTGCGAAATTGCCAAGTTTATTGTTAGGTCCAAAGGTTGCCAAATTGCCAAACCCGACAATAGTTTCCACGTTCGCCAAATTGGCAAATTTATCGATAGGTCTTAAGGTTACCAAATTGCCAAATCTATGAATAGTTTCCAAGATGGTCAAATTGCCAGATGTATCGTTAGGTTCCAAGGTTGTCAACTTGCCAAATTTATTGATAGTTCCTGATGTTGCCAAATTGCCAAATCCACCAATAGTTGGCAAGGTAGCCAAATTGCTAAATTTATCGATACTTTCTAAGGTTGACAAATTGCCAAATCCATTAATAGTTTTCAAATTGCCAAATTGCCAAATTTATCGATATGTGTCAATGTTGCCAAATACATCAATAGTTTCCAAGGCTGCTAAATTGCCAAATTTATCGCGCGGTCCAAATGTTGCCAAATTGCCAAATCCATCAATGGCCAAATTAATGATTTCCAAGGTAGACAAATTGCCAAATTTATTGATAGTTCCAAAGGTTGCCAAATTGCCAAATCCATCAATGGTTGCCGAGGTTGCCAAATTGCAAAATATATCGATAGGTCCCAAGTTTACCTAATTGCCAAATCCATGAATAGTTTTCAAGTTTGCCAAATTGCCAAATTTATCGATACGACCAAGGTTACCAAATTCCCAAGTTTAAATTTGCGCAATTGTCAAATTTATCGTTAGGTCCTAATGTTGCCAAATTGCCAAATTCATTGATAGTTGCCAAGGTAGACAAATTGCCAAATTTATCGATAGGATTTAATTTTGCCAAATAACCAAATTCATCAATAGGGTCCAAGGATGCCAAATTGCGAAATTGCTCGATAGTTACCAAGTTTGCCTAATTTCCCGCTCCATCAATTGTTTCCAATGTTGTCAAATTACCAAATATATCGATGCGACCAAGGTTACCTAATTGCCAAGTCCAATAAGAGTCTCCAAAGTTGCGAACTTGCCTAATGTATCGATTTCATTAGGTTGCTAAATTGTCAAATCCATCGATAATTTCCAAGTTGCCAAATTACCAAATTTATCGATATTTCTCAGGTTGCTAAATTGCCAAACCCATCAATAGTTTCCAAGTTTGCTAAATTGGCAAATCAATGAATAGTATCCAAATTTATCCATATGTGCCAATGTTGCCAAATCCATGAATAGTTTCCAAGCTTGCTAAATTGGCAAATATGTCAATAGTTGCGAACGTTGTCAAATTGCCAGAATTATTGATTGGTTCCCAGGTTGCCAAATTGTCAAATCTATAAATAGTTTCCAAGGTTGCAAGTTTGACAAATTTATCAATAGTTCCTAAAGTTGCCAAATTGCTAAATCCCTCAAAACTTTTCAATGTTGCCAAATTGCCAAATCCATCAGTAGTTTCCAATGGTGCCAAATTGCCAAATTTATCGTTATGTCCCATGTTTGCCAAATTGCAAAATCCTTCAATAGTTTCCAAGGTTGCCAAATTTATCGATAGTTCTTAAGGTTGCCAAATTCATCCAAGTTGCCAAATTGCCAAATTGCCAAATTTATCGATATTTGCCAATGTTGCCAAATGCATGAAAAGTTTCCAAGTTTGCCAAATTGCCAAATCTATCGTTAGGTCCCAAGGTTGCCAAATTGCCAACCCCATCAATAGTTTCCACGTTTGCAGAATTGCCAAATTTATCGATAGGTTTCAAGGTTGCCAAATTGTCAAATTTATCGATAGTTGCCAAGCTTGCCAATTTGCCAAATTTATCAATAGGTGCCAATGTTGCCATATTGCCAAATTCATCAATAGTTACCAAGTTTCCAAATTGCCAAATATATCGATAGCTGCCAAGGTTGACAAATTGTCAAATTTATCCATAGATCCCAAGGTTGCCAAATTGCCAACTCTATGGATAGATACCAAGGTTACCAAATCCAATATATATATATATATATATATATATATATATATATATATATATATATATCTTCATATATATATATATATATATATATCTTTATATATATATATATATATATATATATATATATATATCTTTAATATATATCCTATATATATATATATATATATATATATATATATATATATATCTTTAATATATATCCTATATATATATCTATATCCTCTTTAATTTGGATCTTGCATGAGCTGTTAGTTGTTGACTATGACGTTTATGCATATATATATATATA